>OX377618.1:77428731-77840421 GCA_947397865.1 Polietes domitor | reverse complement strand
ACTAGAAAAACCTATGCAAAAATTGGTTAAGATCGGTTCAGATTTAAATATAGCCCCCAAACAAATGTGGCTCCCGATTTGACTTTTGCCGCTTTAGAAACCACATATTGTACTCGATTTTCTTTAAATTTTGCACAACAGCTTATAATCCAATTAGAAACGCCTATGCTAAAATTGGGTAAGATCGGTTCAGATTTAGATATAGCCCCCATACAAATGTCGCTCCCGATTTGACATTTTCCGCTCTAGAAACCACATATTGTACCCGATTTTCTTTAAAATTGGCACAACATCTTATAATCCAACTAGAAACGCCTATGCTAAAATTGGGTAAGATCGGTTCAGATTTAGATATAGCCCCCATACAAATGTCGCTCCCGATTTGACTTTTGCCGCTTTAGAAACCACATATTGTACTCGATTTTCTTTAAATTTTGTACAACAGCTTATATTCCAAGTAAAATACCTATGATGAACCGATCTTAGCCACGATCGGTTCAGATTTAGATATAGCGCAAATACAAATGTTGCTCCCAAATGTTTAACCGATTTTGGCCAAACTGTACATATTATATTTCACCTATTTCGTTCCAGGTTTCAATACACCCCCATATAAATGTCCTTTCCGATTTAACATTTTTGGTCAAACACATACATTTAAAGGATACAAAAATCCTTCCCGTTTTCACTTTTTCACCAAATTAAATTGTATTCCCGACTTTAGCCTTTCCTTACTTGTTTTATATTTTATTTGTTTGATATTGAATCTGCTCCTTAGGAGCCTAACAATATATATACGAATCTTATAAAATAATATAATAATAAATCCCGTTTAGGATTTTGAATTTTCTACGGTCCTCTACACTGTAACGACAGGGTGGATATTATTTTGAGATTGAGAGGTCCCATTACGACATCGCGATGTGGATTGTTCTACATATTTAACGGTTTGTAGTTTACCAAGGATTTCAGATAATTTAGGTCGCGAGGCCGTTTTTCAGCCTCGTGAACTAGAGTGTAACTCCAATAATCAAATCTTTTCCTTTCGAGTTATCGCGGATTTTGGAGAGTTCTAGATGATTATATGTTGTGAGGGCGTATTTCAGCCTCGTTATGTCGAGTAGTAACTCTGATAATCAATTATTTTCCTCTCGTATTTAGCGAATTTCGAAGATTTCAAGATGATTATTTCTCGCGAGGGCGTATTTCAGCCCAGGGATGATAAAGGTGGTACTTTGGTACTTTTTGAACCCTTAAAGTACCGCGGTACTCCCGCGACACATTTGGTACTTTTTTCAAACAGTTCTTTTGTACGAAAGAAATTTTAGAAACTACTTTGAAAATGTTAAATGATAACAACATTCCTCTAGACGAAATGGTTGGTATAACTACTGACAATTGCTCAACAATGAGAGGAGCTGTGAAAGGGATCCAAACCAAAATCAAAACCTTGTTACGAAATGTATTTGCAACTGATGCATATGTCCCATTTTAAATTTGACATCTTGCGCAGCATCCAAGTTTGGAATACCAAAGGCGATTGAAAAGTTCATGGTGGATTTAAATTTTCATTTTTGCAATAGTGCCAAACGAAAAGCTGGTTTTGTAACGTTTCCAGATTATTTCGGATCCGTTCAACACGCTATTTTTTAACATTCTACAACAAGATGGCTATCTCGACAAGAAGTTGTAGAGTTCTTGTTAAAAATAGGATACTTGAACAATGGGAGACATTACAATACTATTTCACAATGCAGTCTTCCAAGCATAAACAGAAAAATGAGAAAGTGGAAAATATTTTATCAGTACTCTCAAATACTTTTCATAAATTGAACTTTTTATTTCTGCAATATGTTTTAAAACTTATAAACGATGTAAATTTAGAAATTCAATCGGAGGATTTTCGTATGCACATATTTTTAACATTTTTATTCCTTCAAATAGGGCACATTTTTTTGGATAAATCCATTTTGGACAATACATCGACTCCGAATATAGACTTAAGTGAAAACCAAATTGATGTTGAAAACGTATATTGTTTGACTGATGTAGATCTATACATTTCTGAAAACCATATTGATATTGACATTGTAAAACGTTTTAAAGAAAACGCTTAAAAGTTTTTAAAAGATGAAAATATTTGTAATTTTTGTATACTATATCAAAGATGAAAAATGCCTTATACGAAATAATGTTTCCAGATATTTCAAGAATTGTAGGTGGAGTTTTATCTATCCCTCATTCTTCTGCAAACGTATAACACATTTTTTTCTTTCCAAATTATTATAAAACCAGTAAGGAAAGGCTAAAGTCGGGCGGGGCCGACTATACGATACAGTCCACTTTCTATCCGAATACAATTCAACTCGGTAAAAAGTGAAAACGGGAAGAATTTTTGTATGTTTCCTTATCATAGGCTAATATGACCTGGTCCAATTTGTCAAATCGAAAAGAATATTTGTATCGGGGCTATATCCCAACAAGGAATAAAGTGACTAACTTTCAAAATAAGTTCTTCCAGTTCAAATATAACGTTTGGTGGTCACTTCAAAGAAATTCGGAGAAAATTTGTGGTTTCTGGGGAGGAAAAAGTCTATCCGGGAGCGAAATTTGTATTGGATCTATATGTAAATCTGAACCGATCTGACCCATTTTCACCATGGGTGTTTCTAGTTAAAATATAAGATATTTTGAAAGATTTGAAAGAAATCTGTTAAAATATGTAGTTTATAGAGTGGAAAAAGTGAAACCGGGAGAGAAATTTATGTGGCAGCTATATATAAATCTGAACCGATCTGGCCCATTTTTAACACAGGGGTTTCTAGTTGAACTATAAGATGTTTTGCCAATTTTGAAGAAAATCTGTTAAAATATGTGGTATCTAGAGCGGAAAAAGTCAAATTGGGAGCGAAATTTGTATGGGAGCTATATATAAATCTGAAACGATTTGACCCATTTTCATCATGGGCGTTTCTAGTTGAAATATAAGATAGTTTGCCAAATTTGAAGACAATCTGATACAATATGTGGTTTCTAGAGCGGAAAAAATCAAATCGGGAGCGAAATTTGTATGGGAGCTATATATAAATCTGAACCGATCTGACCCATTTTTATCACAGATGTTTCTAGTTAAACTATAAGATGTTTTGCCAATTTTGAAGAAAATCTGTTAAAATATGTGGTATCTAGAGTGAAAAGAGTCAAATCGGGAGTGAAATTCGTATGGGGCTATATCTAAATCTGAACCGATTTTCTTCAAATTAAATAGCGTTCGTTCTTATCCCGAAAAACTTAGTTGTGCAAAGTATCATTTGGTGTTGTGTACAATTGCGACCTGTATCGTTATTACAAGAATAGATGGACAGACAGACAGACGGACGGACATCGCTAAATCGATTCAAAAAGTGATTCTAAGTCGATCGGTATAATTAACAATGGGTCTATCTCTCTTCCTTTTGGGTGTTACAAACAAATGCACAAAGACATAATACTCTCGTGGAGTGTATAAAAAGAACGTAATCGATTGAATGTTTCTACAGTATCTAGTATAATTCAAACCAAAAAGATCAAAATTTCTAGCAGCATGTTGCAAAGAAATTGTTAACACACGAATTGTAACACGATCTCAATCATTTGTACGTTATTATTCTAAGACTTTATTCTTTTATTAATGTCCTTTAATTTAATTTCACATATGAACACATACAATTTCTGTACCTGTTTTTATTTTTAATAAATACTTAAAATATAATGCTTTGTCATTTAAAATTCTTATTTTGCCACTAATATATTAAAAAAATTAAAATTGGTACCTTTTGGGTCGAAACGTACCATTTTAGAACGACTTTTGTACCATTACGTCACTCTCATTTATCATCCCTGTTTCAGCCACGTAAAATGGAGTGTCTACTCTAGTTTTCCCCTCTCGGATTTTACAGTGTCTGCTTCTGTGACCTACCAATCCTGTGAAGTACAATTAGAAATGAATGTATTTTTAGTTTTAGTGAGTTTGTTGTCCACCCCTTCGTAAGCGAGAAGCCCGTGGAACATTCAGAACGTTTCTTGCCAAGATGTTCAGCTTCTCTTGATGACTCAGTTTGATGTTTTGAATTTCGTTTTTGACGAGAGGTCTCTGTGAATATTTTCGTTTCTCATATACCAAGGTGCGCCAGTAGTCATCCTTAAAGTCTTTGACTGAACCCTTTGGATTTTTTCGATATTGCTCGAGCATGCATAGCCCCATAATTGAGCGCCGTAGTGACAAATTGGTTTTATCACGCTAATGTAGATTAGTACCTTGTATTCTAGATTTAGGGTTAAACAGCCAATGAAGTTGTCGGATTTTTAGGTTAATTTGAGTTCTTTTGGCTTCAATGTGTCTTCGCCAAGTTAATCGGCGGTCCAGGTGGATACCCAGGTATGTAACATAGTCAGATTATGGAAGAGAAATATTGTTTTATAGTTTTACCGTTGGGCATGTATTAAAATTTAATAATGTTACCTGTTTACACTTTGTCTCGTTAACTTTTATCCTTGACTCTGAAGCTACGGTGTTTCAAGTATGAGTTAAGAAGACTGTGGGTGTTCGCTGGTAGATATTTTTGAATTTTGTAGTTCAGGCCTTCGTGCCAAACTTTGTCAAAAGCCTGGGCAAAGTCGAGGATTACAGCACAACAGTATTCAAAAGCATTTCGTATTTCATTGGTCAATCTGTTTACCTGCTCTATAGTGTTATGACCTTCGCGAAATCCAAATTGGTGGTCTGGAATAACGTTTTTAGATGCGAGAAATGGTAAGTTTAGCGAGGAGAATATTCTCAAAGAGTTTTGACTAGTGATCGCGTAACTTGCCATTCACGACGACGTCTTCTTTTTTCATTGACAAGGAACTCTATTTCCCTATTTGTGTATGATCCACCATTTCCCGTAGGGACATTTTGGCGAGGCGTAGCATGTAAAGCTGCCTGATTTAAGATGGAATTGAACTTGTTTACGCTGTCATCAATATTTTCATAATTTTCAATATGATCATAGAAACTGATGTATTTTTTATATCATAACCAGTTCGTCCTAGAATTTACAGCTAAAAAAGTGACTTCTGCAGACAGACATCGTTAAATCGATTCAGATGGTGACTCTACGCCGATCGGTATACTTAAGGGTGGGTCTAGATAGATTATTTCTTGGTGTTACAAATATTTGGCGGAACACTAACTTATAATACCCTAATTATATGTTACATTTGTATACTCCCCTCTTCCTACCTCTCTCCTACTATCGTAATAAACCTACAATCTTCTGAATATAATTTATCTTTTTTCTTTTAACTCCTATGGCAACCACAATGGCCCCCGAGTGCAACTCGCTGCAAAGTGTACAACCCGTTCAACATAACCTAACCTAATTATTGTTTTTAATTTATGTACATTTTTTTTGATTTTCCCATTCACATTTTGTTTTTCAGCTTTGAGACCAGACAAACCCCCAATCCAGTGTTGCCAGTTTAGGAGGGGGAACCCTGGTCTAGGGGATTTTTTTGGGCCTCTTCGAGATTTTTAAGCAATTGGTCGACAAAGTACTGTGAACATTTATTACATTTCCAAAAGGTATGAAATCATTCGCAAAGTGTGTTCATAAACAATAAACATTTTAAGTGTAATAAATTGCTTAAGTATATTTGAAGGCACGTCAAATAGGATTTTCAATTTTTAGATGTCACTGAAGTTTCTCTATTTAATGTTGTGAACAAGGTGATGAATAAAATGAAGTGAGAGGTAAATAACGGATGACATAAATTATATACATTTTTATAGAATTTCAATGTAGAGTTATATACCAAACTAAATATGTGTACTTGTTTCTTTTAAACTAAATTTATGTAAAACTGAATGAATTTAACAGTGAACAAACAATTCAGTCAAATAAAATTATGCTGCAATGTATCTTGCTTTTTCCTCTGTTATCTCTTGTATTTTAGGTGAATTTGTCGACAATCCAGAGGTACGGTTTAGAAAAAACCTGGCAACACTGCCCCTGCCAGCTTGCACTCATGAGTTTTGTACCAATTCGACGATGTGCTATCTTCCTATTTTAAAGCTTGTAGGTGAAACTCTTCGTAAAAGCATGCGCGAAATTACTCTGTATATATATGCCTCAGAAAAACAAATCAATGCTGCTAGAGAACAATTTAATAAGAAATTTCACCGTAGATGGCGTTATGCAATCAAGGGTCGGAATTTACGTCAGCACCAACTTACGGTTAAAATCAGCATATTTCTTAGCACGTATTGTTTTTACTTAACTTTCAAGCGGTAAGGTACCCTTCAACTCAGAGAGAAGATGTTATATGGCGAAAATTATATAATTGCCGTTTTTCTGATTTCACAGGTGAATATTTGTTTTTATACCCTCCCTAAGGATGGGGGCATATTCACTTGGTCATTCCGTTTATAACACCTTGACATATTCATCATAAAGTATATCTATTCTGTATCACGGTAAAATTCTGTCTGTTTAAAACACGCTAGCGGCCGAACGAAACGAGCTGGGAGGATACAATTTTGCCTAAATGTGTCTTATGGTTGCAGATCGGTTGGGATTGAAAGTGGGCGAAATCGGCCAAGAGGAAACAAGGTCTGAAAATAACCCCTAATATTTAGACTATTTAAGCAATTTTTTAATTTCTGCTTTATATGCACTTAAAATTTGTTGCATATATTCCTTTTGTAGTGTAAGAGCACAAACAAGTAAATAAATATTTTAGCGGACGAAATTGGACAAAAAGGGATAAAAATGGTACCAATTATACGACAACAGCTAGAAACATGAAATTTGGAATGTACATCCCTCTAATTGCGCTGATACGTAAAATAGAGGGATTTTTCAAAATTCGTACTTTTAAGGGATACAATTGGAAAGGGGATAAAACCGCTGAAGTTGAAATCATGAAATTTGTAAACAATTTGGAAAAAGGGATAAAAATGGTACCAATCTGTCGGATGAAGCTGGAATCCTTAAATTCGCTGTGTACGTCACAGAAAATTCGTTCGTATAGAATACAATATTGCCAAGATTGCATGAAAAACGTTATTGAGTTTACAATAAATCTTATTTATATATTTTGGCATTAATGGCTATGTGCTTATTTCAACATTCATAGTGCTCAATTTTAAACATGCAAAAGTGGCTATGAACCATGAAACCGCGAATAATAGGAAATTTCGAAAACTTTTTAATCGTAGCAATTAGTAACCCTCTTTGGATTAAACTTTAGAAGAATTATTAATAATTTCTCTTCAAATTAAGGAGAAAATCAGTTTTTTCGCTCTCCTGAAAAGTTGTGTTTTTGTTCGTAGCCACTTATGAATATAAGCCCTCGTTATGTATGTATGAAATGCATATGTAACTATTTTAAAAAGAAATTCTACACTTAGAGAACAAGTCTGTCAATAAAAGCAGCGTTTGTCTGCTGCCTATCAGCACACACTTTTCTGCTATTACAGCTGTTTTTTGGCATAACAGCAGATTTCTGTAATCTTACATCACCATTCACATTGCTAACGAGTTTGCAGTCTGCTAAAATTGTCTGTTGTTAATAAAAAAAGATAAGCGTTCATAAGTGAGTTTAGCTCGAATTTCCATTTATATTAGCTTGGGACAATATGCGTATCATAAAAAATACAATCGCAATATCTTTCCGTGGTAATAAATTGCTTTATAATAACTTCCATTCAAAAAAGTGTTGTTAACATGTATATCTAAGTGGTCATACTGTCATTCTGTCCATAAGCTTAAAGTTTTTTTCTATATTGCTAAAAACAGCAAACAGATGTTTACCATCTCAGCAGATACAAATCTGCTGTCTCTTTTTCAACAGCAGAAAATCAGCTATTTCAGTAGACTTTCTGCTTTATTTTACTGATATATTCCTTTGAGTGTACTGATATATCGATTACTGAAATGCAATTTTACCAACGATGTCTGTCGGACGAATGTAACAAAATTTTTCTCGATGATCCTGGCAATAAAATATGAATGGTTTCCAAACGCTCACGTAATCACACATAATCAAATTAACGTCATTTATCATTGCACCATAGACTGACTAGACTTCACGAGAAAAATTGAACATTGATTGAAAATTGACCAAAATAATTAACAGAATTTTCACCTGCTTTATTTTTTTTTGTAAAACTACACTCAGAAAAATAGCATTCCTAAATCTGAGTAAAATTCATACTACAATTTAGTTCAACAATTTTACTCCAGTTCTTTGACTTTTTCCGCTCTAGAAATCACATATTGTACCAGATTTTCTTTAAATTTAAAACAACATCTTTTAATCCAACTAGAAACTCCTATCCAGAAAGTGGGTAAGATCGGTTCAGATTTAGATATAACCCCCATATAAATGTCGCTCCCGATTTGGCTTTCGCCGCTCTAGAAACCACATATTGTACCCGATTTTCTTCAAATTTGGTTTAACACCTTATAATCTAACCAGAAACAGCTATGCTGAAAGTGGGTAATGTCGGTTCAGATTTAGATATAGCCCCAATACAAATGTTGCTCCCAAATGCTTAACCGATTTTGGCATATTATATTTCACCTATTTCGTTCCAGGTTTCAATATACCCCTATACAAATGTCCTTTCCGATTTAACATTTTTTGTCAAACACATACATTTACAGGATACAAAAATCCTTCCCGTTTTCACTTTATTACCGAATTGAATTGTATTCGGATAGAATGTGGAGTGTATCATATAGTCAGCCCCGCCCTACTTTAGCCTTCCTTACTTGTTTGTATCAGTTTTGCAAAATCATTTGATTAATTTTTTATTTAAATTGAACTTATTTTAAGTTCACTTTTTTCCTTGTATCAAGTATTTCAGTAAATTAAAAAAATACTTGTGTTGAGGAAAAAAATCATCAAAATTGACCTCAGTTTAAGTAAATATTTACTTTATTTTAGTAAAAAAAACTACTTACTTTTAGGAAAATTTCAGCAAAATTTTACTAAAATTTAGTAAAAATTTACTTGGTTTGAGTAAAAATTCATTTAGTTTTGGGATAATTTTACTTAAATTAGCTAAAAATTTATTAGATTTAGGAAAATTTCAACAAAATTTTACTTAGGTTTAGTAAAAATGTACTTGGTTTGAGGAAAAATTTACTGGAATTTTCCTCAGGTTGAGTAAATATTTACTTGATTTGAGGAAAATTGAACTAGGATCAAATTCAAAGCATATACTAATTTCAAGGAAAAGTTTGAACTTGATTTGAGGAAATATTGCTTTAGCGCTATACGAAGTTCAATTTTCCTAAAGTTCATTCTAACTCATTATAGGGTTCACTTTTTTATGAGTGTCGATGAAATTCCACCTAATAACGACTGGCAATACACCAAATATATAGGGCATATTTTTGAAGATTGTTGTCTCATGTTCACTTTCTTATTACACTTGAAGTTTTATATTTATATTTTGTAGATGACTATTAATATTATAATAGTGAGGCATCACAATTTTCTTGATATGGATCTGCATTTCTATGTAAAGTCTACAGCCTCTAATCTGTCGGTAATACTGTGGAATGCACTCCGTGGTGGAGTGTATATAAGATTATATTTTAATGTGGCAAGAAATTTCAATTACCACCGTTTGTATCTTCTGTTCTTAAATATCTTGCATATTAACTGTTGTTGCTTAATTGTTGCCATCTCCGAATTGCCTCTTGACATCTTCTGACACATGACGAAAATAAAGTTGAAATAAAATAAATCATAAAATGTAAACCTGCCAAAATACGCGTATTATTTTCTTCAAGCAACGGTTTATGAAAGCTTGTAGTTCTTGTAGCTATGTCCTAGACGCGTTTCATATACAGACAAAATTATCTTCTATTAAATTCGATTGTCTTTGCACGCTGCTGCTTTCATGTACAATTACATTAAAGCATAGAAACATAAGAGAAAAAGCTCTGTAGACAATTTAGACATATAAGGTAATATAATTATAACTGCAAACAATGCAACAGAAAAAATCGCCGTAAAAAAGTCAGGCTCAATTTGCAATCGAAAAAACTCTCTGCTGCCATCAAATACGAGTACACTAAAAGCTCTTTATAATTGAAAAACAAATCCAACATAATTTAGAAATAGGAAGATGGTGTTAGTAAAGAAACGCAGTCGCATAACCCCGACTGATAATTTGCGGTAGTCGCCATCTTTTCGGGAAAATGTAAACATAAAGCGTCTATACTAAATTGTAGTATCTTTGTAAGACATCTCTGTAAACATGTGTAACAAAGACTATAGAATTAAATGTAGACAATGTAACGTACATTGTACGTCATTTTAATGCTCTCCGTAGGTGAGCTTCACATACAAAAAAGTTTTTACCTTCTCCGAATTTGCCTTCTAATGAATTACACACATAACGAAACCAGAAGCAACGAACGCCTGTTATATTTTCGATGTGTAAATTAGTGTTGGCCAAAGTTGTATGAAAAACTAATTTCGAATACGCTACCAGCATCTTGGTGGTTATTGTTAATGACTCCAGTGCAAATACGAAAAAGTGTAAAAAAGTAACCTGCGTCGATTTTGGTTGTATATTGTCGTAGAATTCCAAGCTGAAATCTATTAACGGTATTTAATGTTTTTTCTTAGGTTTACAAATAGAGGACAGCGAGGACTTTTATTATTAAACAATAAAATTGTTTTTTTTTTATGGGTCACATTATCACCTACCCACTATGTTGATATGTATGTATCAAATTAAAACTAATTTCATTATCAAACACAACAAGTAGAAAGGAGTTAAGTTCGGCCGTACCGAATCTTATATTCCCTTCAACACGGACTATTGACTTTACACAGGAGTTCAGTATCATATCATAGAAAAATAGTTATATTTATTGCATATTGCAATATTTGTTTACTAATTGAAACAATAAGGCACACTTTTCATCACTATTTTAACTAAATTGTCGCGATTCTTTATTAAAATATTAATAGTCCTCAACTATATATAAATATACTACCTCAAGTGCAATCAACAAGTATGTATGTATAAGTATGTAATTTAAACTAGATTGTGCATGCATTGTGACAAGGATATAAGGAAGCTTTACATTCCCATGGGAGGGGGTTTCACCTAGTTTTACAAAAATTAAAGCAGGTGAAAATTCTGTTAATTATTTTAGTCAATTTTCAATCAATGTTCAATTTTCTCGTGAAGTCTATGGCGCAATGATAAATGACGTTAATTTGATTATGTGTGATTACGTGAGCGTTTGGAAACCATTCATATTTTATTATCAGGATCTTCGAGAAATATTTTGACAGACATTATCGTCCGTCAGACATCGGCGGCAAAATTGCATTTCAGTAATCCATCTATTAGTACACTCAAATGAATTTGTCTGTAAAAAACAGAAAGCCTGCTGAAGAGCAGATTTTCTGCTGAAAAAGAGACAGCAGATTTGTATCTGCTGACAGCTGTTTGCTGTTTTTAGCAATATAGAAAAAACTTTAAGCTTATGTACAGAACAGTATGTCCACTTAAATGTACATGTTAACAACTCTTTTTGAATAGAAGTTATTATAAAGCATAAACAATTCTTACGTTTACGAAGATTTTCGTTTCGCCAACAGATTTTTAGATAATTATTAATTAGAGGTAAATTACTTTTCAATGATTACATTACATTACAAATTTGTCCAAAGTTTGGCACTCATAGTTAAGCTACGACTTAGCAAATTATTCGCTTTTATTAAGAAGGCTTTTAGATTTCATTATGATATCATAGTGATTCTTAACTACACTTTTTTAAAATTACTAAAAGATTTTGCTCTATTCAAATGTCATGCAGTTATATGTATATATTCTATACCGTCTTGCCAGCTGTGTGCATTTGTCCCCAACCATGGGGATTTTATGATAGTCAAAAGGTCTGAATATTTCTACTGCTTAATTTCGGAACTTTCCTCTGCTCACGATCTCTGAAATATAATACCCTTTCAACAATTTATTCCTCAAGAAATTGGCGAAGTAAATTGTGAAGTAGAAAAGGAGAGAACCAAAGACAGACAACAAGAGTATTAGCGAGAGTAATTAGGAGGTTTAAAGACAGAAACAATGCTTACCGATTAGTGGTTGAAGAGTTATTGATTCTTATATTTGTTAAAAGTTCAGTTACAGTGTGGATCTATTTGCTAATTTTAAGGTATTAAACTAACATATGACAATTTACCATAATATCTCAATAACAGAGATGTTCAAAACATCGACTTATAATTCAGTGAATCGATAATTTATTAATGAATTCAATGCAGTACTTTATATTTAAATGTGAGTTATACGTTTTATGAAATTTATACAAGGTCAACAAATATGAAATGGGGACAGGGGATTTCATAAGTACTTTGAAAATTTAATATTTGATTTTAACTGGGAACGCAATTTTATCTATAAATGTCTACTAATTTATTGATTGGCTGCTCACTACCTTTATCAGAGTTTGGTAGGTGACGACCATCTTCCGCTGGTCAGAAAATAGATTATAATTAAGATATGAAAAAAATGTCATCGACAAAAAAGGAGCAATGAAATGAATTTGTTATAGGTATTGTTGCTATTTCCAATGATTAGAACCGATCTGACCTATTTTCACCATGGCACTATAGGTCAAATGACCGCTTTTTCTGTGCGAAATTAATAACAACTACAAAATCACGGTATAAACTACAAAACTTGTTAGAAGTTCATAAATAAGAATAAATCTATTTTAAAAAATGGAATTTAATCCATTAATGACCTAAAATTTTCCAACCATTAATCCAAATATAATACATTGCGTTTATTTCAATTATAGTTCAGCATTTATGTTTAAATCGCCATTGCTTAAATATAATTCATTTTCCAAGAAGTCTTAATTGAAAACAATTGTACTTACTCTTTGTCTCTTTATTTTCCATTTTACATTATTGAATGAATTACTACCAACAGAATTCGAGATACACGCAAGTTACAAACAAATGCACAAAGACATAATACTCTCGTGGACTGTATAAAACTTGTCAAGGGGGAATTCACATAAATTAACGTACTTACTAAAATCAAACAAAATTTACTCAAAATATGTTTTATTTGATCATTTAAACTATACAAAATGAGTAAACTTTTTAGACTAATTTTTAGTATGAAATTAAAAAATGACGTATGCATCATTTACAACAGTATTCATTGTCTAGGGTGAAATTACCGCAGCATTAAAAAATGAGCTTGTTCGCGACATAGAACGATCAAAATATTCCCAGATTGTTGATAAATCATCAAATCATTCGTAATTTGTTTTTGGTTTGATTGAATGTTTAAAATAAAACAACTTTTTAACGAACGACCATTTAAATAATTGTTAGATTAAATTCTAACTTACAAAAACAATGAGGTTCGGCATTCAGGTCCATTTAATGCAGCGGAGATTGGTAGAATGTATCATAGAGTCGATCGGTCGTCTCCGAGTATATATATAGCTTATCCGAAATTATATTACATGTCTGATATCCGCGGTATTTAATATTTGTTGATTCAACTTTTACCTCGATTTACTTACTATTTTATTAAAATATTTTGTGTCAATGACAAAATAAGTTTGAAATACATTCTGTTGCGCGATTCAAACAAAGAGTATTCTTTTAATTTTCACAGTAAAAAAACGGATTATGACAAAAGCTTTTTAACCAATCGTTAAGTAAAGAGTGATTTTTTTGAGGTTAGGATTTTCATGCATTAGTATTTGACAGATCACGTGGGATTTCAGACATGGTGTCAAAGAGAAAGATGCTCAGTATGCTTTGACATTTCATCATGAATCGTCTTACAAACGAACAACGCTTGCAAATTATTGAATTTTATTATCAAAATGCGTGCTCTGTTAAGAAAGTTCATTGCGCGCTTCCATTTTATGGTCAGTTTAATCGACCCACTGAAGCGGCTATTCGGGCTATTGTGACTAAATTTCGCACCAAATTTACATTGTTGGACATTAAACCACCAACACGCTTACGTAGAGTGCGAACTGAAGAAAATATCGCAGCTGTATCGGCCAGTGTTAATGATGACCACCAATTTTCGATTCGTCGCCGTTCGCACCAATTGGGTCTCTGTTACTCAAAAACGTGGAAATGCCAAAATTGGACTAAGCGGATGGACCACCTAAGACGCAGCCGCGGTCAACATTTAAATGAAATTATCTTCAAAAAGTAAATGTCATGGACCAATCTAACGTTTCAAATAAAGAACCGATGAGATTTTGCAAATTTTATGCGTTTTTTTTTAAAAAAAAGTTATCAAGCTCTTAAAAAATCACCCTTTACTTCCTAGCTAGGACTACTTAAGACTATGGCGAATATTCTACGACAGGATTCGTCATGCTATAAATACTATGAGTGCTCAAAATGTCGATGAGATGATTTTTAGCGATTTTTCAGTTTTCTCTCGCCTTTGAGGAAATGTGTATATAATTTTTCCGAAAACACCCATCTTTTACAATTTGAGAGCGACTTGTGCGTTATCTAGATAAATACATATTTGACTTTACTCACATTCAACAAAAATGTAAAATTAAAACGTATTCGTCTAGCGAAGACATAAACCGTCCAAAATTGTAATAGATTGACACAGAATTTTTGGATATTTTAACGAAAACTGAAAAAGGCAAATTCAACTCATTTATCTCGTCCATATTTTATAAATCTATCTCATCCATATTTTGTTGCAAAAATAGCATGACGAATTCTGTGGAAAAAGTGTGACCATAACTTGGAAAAGGTGGTGGTCATACACATGTATGGAATATCTTAAGTATTCCATTGTGAATCGTCGAATACTTTAGATTGATAACATTAACTTTATATTAGATAATATTTGGCGCTTTGAAGGCATCAGAGGAAATAATTTGTGAATCGGATGATAGTCCAAAAGAATTGGATACACTGCTGCGATGCGATTCCGAAAAGGACAATTTAGTTTTATCAGCAACAATCTAATACGAATTCTCACCGTAGCTGGCGTAAGCAAATTGAGTGGGAACTACGCCAGCCCCATCTTGCTATAATAGCCCGAATATTTTCCAGTATTTTACAAATCTTCTTTATCCGAAAAATTTTCCTTCTCCGGACTATCTACTGACTGAATTATGTAAATAAACAAAGATGAAGTACTCGGCCAACGTTCATCTTTCTTTATTTGTCTTATGGTACATAAATGTACTCCCAGGGAAAATATTAGTTGGAAATCAGTCCAGGCTCTGGAAATTCCATGATGTTATCAGAATGTAGGGTATGATTACCAATTATGTGAAACCTCAATGTGATTTCCGCCTTCATGACTTAATCCGAATCCATCTAATAGAAAATGAGTTCTGTCGAACAAATGATGGCCATGAGAACCAATTAGAATTTTTGTATTTTTTTTTTAAGAAGTTAAATTCAGAAGTTAATTCAGATTATATTTTGCTGGCTACTGTTGATACACAAAAATTGTAGTCGAAAACCATTTATCTGTAAAAGTACGATTATATAAATGTATAACACTGTTTCGGTCATCTTGATCGAAAAAGAGTTGCACAAATAAAACAAGTAAGGAAAGACTAAAGTCGAGCGTGGCCGACTATATGATACACTCCACTTTCTATCCGAATACAATTCAACTCGGTAAAAAAGTGAAAACGGGAAGAATTTTTGTATGTTTCCTAATCATAGGCTAATATTACCTGGTCCAATTTGTCAAATCGGAAATATTTATATCGGTGCTATATCTAAACATGTAATATAGTGACTAACTTTCACAATAAGTTCATCTAGTTCAGATATAACGTGTTAAGCTTATATTGTGAAAATTCGTGATTTCTTGTGCGGAAAAAGTCTATCCGAAATTTGTATGGGAAATTTTTGGGGCGAAATTTGTATGGGAGCTATATGTAAATCTGATCCGATGGCCCATTTTCACCATTGCTGTTTCCAGTTGAAATATGAGATATTTTGAAAGATTTGAAGAAGATCTATTAAAATATGTGGTTTATAGAGTGGAAAAAGTGAAATCGGGAGTGAAATTTGTGTGGGAGCTATATATAAATCTGAACCGATCTCACATATTTTTCCACAGGTGTTTCTAGTTGAAATATAAGATGTTTTGCCAATTTTAAAGAAAATCTGTTGTAATATGTGGTATCTAGAGTGAAAAGAGTCAAATCGGGAGTGAAATTCGTATGGGGGCCATATCTAACTTCTGAACCGATTAAATAGTGTTCGTCGTTGTACCGAAAAACTTCGTTGTGCAAAGTTTCATTTGGTTCTGTCTACAATTGCGACCTGTATCGTGTTTACAAGAATAGATGGACAGACGGACGGACATTGCTAAATCGACTCAAAAAGTGATTCTAAGTCGATCGGTATAATTAGCAATGGGTCTATCTCGTTTCCTTTTGGGTGTTGCAAACAAATGCACAAAGACATAATACTCTCGTGGAGTGTATAATTAGTTGTGAGAATAAGAAATCAAATGTTGCAGAAATTTACCAAGCTGGTGGATAAAATAATTGTACCAGTTAGTATGATAGTGGTCTAAGTCACACTTTATCTGTTTTGAGATAAGTCCATATTTTCTTGATATTTGACTTAGACCACAACATACTAACTGTCTTATTTTGTACCCAATTGTAAATCGTGTAGTGCTTTTATTGAAATTGAATGAAGAGATATCAAAACTTATAAACTTTCATTATAGTAAAAACACAACCGGAATTATGCAGTTCAAAAATCCACCTGATTTATCCCCAATTCCTAACAGAAATTTGAGAGAAAGCATCTGGATATCTCTATGAAATCTCTAGAAAAAAGCTGCCGCAATCTGCGTTGTTTAAACGCCGTGCTTATGTTAGCAAATCTATTGGGTTTGCCATACTACAACTTAAGATATATATCTACAATTTTAAATACATAAATATAAAATGTAATAACTTTTAAGATGACTAAGATGATTTCATATATCGAGGGCTATGAACAAAAACACAACTTTTCAGGAGAGCGAAAAAACTGATTTTCTCCTTAATTTTAGGAGTAATTATTAATCATTCTTCTACAGTTTAATCTAAAAAGGATTACTAATCTCCTACGATTAAAAAGTTTTCGAAATTTCCTATTATTCACGGTTTCATGGTTCATAGCCACTTTTGCATGATTAAAATGGAGCATTACGCATTTTGAAATAAGCGCATAGCCATTTATGCCCAAATATATAAATAAGATTTGTTCTAAGCGTTTTTCATGAAATCTTGGCAAAGTTGTCTAGAAAACGCATTTTCTGTGATGTACACAGCGAATTAAAAGATTCCAGTTTCATCCGTCAGATTAGTACCATTATTATCCCTTTTTCCAAATTTTTTACAAAAAGTGTTTGCGGGCAGGGCACAGTAAACAAAAAATAGAAATTGGATATTTTTTGCTAAATTTTCATTTTCGCGGAAAATATGGCTAAAATGATTTACATTCATGACATTTTTGATTTTCTCGCGATCTAGAAAACGGATCCGACTGAATTTTTGTTTGTGTATGCGTGTGAAGTCATTCGCAAAAATCGCTGCAATTGTTGAAAACTCAGAAATTCGCGATAGCAATTGCTTATATTTTAACTTTCTTCGTCCAGGATTCTGAAACTTTTCTGACTCAAATATTCCCAATGAAGTCAGCAATCACATGCCAAAAAAATATTTTGGTATTCGCAATATGATAAAAAAGTTGCGCGGGTTTTTCTAAGTACACTTTTCACAATTTTTGACTTTACAGCCAATATTTATCCTATTTTATCCAGATAAAGATAATAATCAAAATGCTATTTACGCGAAATGATGGAATTTGCCCTAAATCTAGAAAAATGTTTTAAACAAAATCGTTGTCGCGAATTATAACATTCGGTTATATACTGCTCCATTTTTGAACTATTTTATTTATATTATTTTTGTGTTCATAGCCACTTTTGCAGTCACAAACTAATGTGCAGTAGATAGCCAAATCAGAAAAAATTGAAAAAAATGGCTTAAGAAAAAAATTTATTTTCCAAATTTATATGACAAATGACATCAAAATCTGAGAATAATTTGGTATAAAAAACTCATTTTCGAGAAAATTGTTCAAAGCCCCTTTTGAATATAAGCCCTCGATATATGAAAAATAATTCGACATTCAACTAGGATTTTATTGATAAATGGACAAATTGTTTGGCTGAGCGACGGAAGATTTTACAAAGCATATGAATTCTTAGAAGAGTTTCCTGTATTCAGCAACAATGATAATTGTTTATTTGAGCTTTTAAGAAGAGATGTAAGCTCTCTTTATCCCAGTTACTGTGGCATACAGTCATGGGATGATTGTTACAAGAATATATTTAATAAGTTAACATTTATTAAAGACAGTACAGCTCAAAATCTTTTACAACGTTCTGCTAGCTTAAACGAAGGGAATATACTTCAAAATTATTGTGGATTTTGTTTATATATTTCTTTAACTGCAGATACAAAAAGGGCAGTAGCTTGCCTGTTGTTGCCTTAAGTAAAAGTTCAAAAAAGCCAATACACAAAAACATCAAAAATTGAAGCACAATAAAAATTTATAAAGCACTATGAAGTGAGCATAAACGTTTTTGTATTATATTTGAAAATTATATGAATTAACATTAATGTTTCTTACAGACATTACAACAAACCGATATATTCGAAAGATTGTCCACTGAGTTGCAACCGCAAATAATATTTGTTGGAAAGTTAAATAAGCTTAGTGCTTATGTTACCCTTTGTGAAGGGAAATACTTTTTTGAAAGCCATTTGGAAGTATGCTTTTCAACATTTATGACTCTAAACATAAAATATCCATTGATAACGGAAGCCATCTCGAATTTTGTTCAAATTTCCACTGAATTTAATTTGAAATAAGGGAAATTTATAAAAATTATGTTTTAATTAATTCCATCAACTGGTAGAATCGATATGTAAGACCGAATAATGGGGTTCTCTCAACTGAAGGAATCGGTATCCACGACCGAATATGCGGTTCTGTCGACTAATGGAATCGGTATTCACGACCGAATAAATCGGTTGCCTCAACTAAAATTCGGTGGGTGCATCTAAAATATTCTCATTTGGTGATTGTCTGAACTAAATATATTAGTTGCAACAATCGAAATTGAATTTAATGTCAGTTGGCTTAAATAAAATTCAGTTACTGGAACTAAATTAATATGTAATCACAACTGAAAAGTGGAAAATAATTTGGTTGCAACAACGAAACTGTTTTCTGGGTGAATTGTACTTGTACCTTACTAGCTGAACCGCAGCCCGCTTCCCAAGGCAAAAAAAATTTTAAAATTAAAATCTGTAACTTTTGTGAGAACTTCTCGCATCGAGAAAGTTTGAAACAAAAAATTCAACTGTTTCTCGATATTTGAGTAAAAACTGTATCTGTAAATCAATGTGAACAAGTAAGAAGGCGTTAAGTTCGGCCGGGCCGAATCTTATTTACCCTCCACCACGGAGTGCATTCCACAGTATTACCAGCAGATTACAGGATGTCGACTTTACATAGAAGTACAGTACCATATTACGAAAATTGTGATATTTTTATGCACATTACTATACTTGTTTACTATTTCAAACTATAATGTATACTTATGCGCACTGTTTAAAATCGACAATAAGTTGCCATTAGAAAGAAGCATTTTCAGATACAGACAAAGTGATAAGAAAAGTATAAATTTTAAAGATATCCCCATTCGCCCCATTCTCTGCCCAAATGTACAAATTTCGAAAAACCCCTTTTTCGAGTATTCATAGACAGAATGTATACACCGAATTTCATGATTTCAACATCAGCAGTTTGGTAGGTCCCATTTTTATCCCTCTTTTTAATTATATCCCTTAAGAGTACGAATTTCGAAAAATCCCTCTATTTTACGTGTCTATGCAATTAGAGGGATGTACACACCGAATTTCATGATTCTAGCTGTTGTCGTTTCATTGGTACCATATTTTATACCTTTTGTCCCATTTCGCCCGCTAAAACTTGCTTCCAAGCTACAACTGGAATGTCCGCAACAAATTTTAACTGTATAAAAATAAGAAATTTAATTAATAAGCCAAGGCTACCAATATTTGTATACTATATATATAATGGATATAATACTTCAATTCATAAAGTAAATATAAGGGAGCAATCATAAATACCCTAAATATTGGGGGATAGAGAGTGTATTCTCAGCTACAGTCGTTGTATGTACATCCTATTTTAAATTCAAAAGATAGATTTTGAAAATACCTTATCTCTCACGTACGCAGTACAAGACAACTTCATGACACTACCATTTTTTGTCGTAAAAGCAACAAAATAAAGTACGAATTTGGAAAAAAATATTTTACGTGGCTATGCAGTCAGAGGAATGTATACACCGAATTCCATGATTCTATCAGCGGCCATTTTGTTGGTACCATTATTTATCCCCTTTTTCCAATTTTGCCGCCTCAAGAGTACGAATATCTAAAATCTCTTTATTTTACGTATCTACACAATTAGAGGGATGCACACAGTGAATTTCATCATTCTAGCTGTATTCGTTTAGTTGGTACTATTTTTATCCCTCTATCCCCATTTAACCCCTTAAAAGTACGAATTTAGAAAAAATACTTTTATATTATGTATCTACTCTATTAGAGGAATGTATACGCCAAATTTCGTGTTTCTATCTGTTGTCGTTTGATTGGTACCATTTTTATCCCTTTTGTCCCATTTCGCCCCCTACAAATAAAAATCACTCTATGGTGCCCTTTTATGCTATAATGGGAATGCGCATTGCAAATATCAAGTAAATACAAGCTAATATGTTCAAAAAACATGCTGAAATGCTCTAAATATTAGGGGTATTTTCAGTCCTTGTGAGGGAAAAATTTTTCCCTCTGGGCCGATTTCGCCCACTTTCAATCCCAACCGATCTACAACCATAGGACACATTTAGAAAAAATTTTAACCTCCTAGCTCATTTCGTTCGGCCGCTATCGTGCTTTCAACAGACAGACGGACAGACGGACATGGCTATATCGTCTTAGAATTTTACCACGACCCAGAATATATTTACTTTATGGGGTCTCCGATGAATGTTTCAAGGTGTTACAAACAGAATGACAAAGTGAATATACCCCCATCCTGGAGGTGGAGGGTATAAAAACGACAATGTATTATTGGAACTTTCCAGTCACATGTCAAAAAAGTAAACAATGAAAAGAAGAAATTTCAAGTAAACAATCAAAAAATAATAAATAGACAATATACGTATATTAAATCTATTAAAAAGTGTCTTGTGCTATTTAATGTATGCCGTATTGCTGATTGCTACATAATGTGTGTGATCGAATTAAGCGGGAAGAAAGAAGAAATTTGGAAGTCCGTTTATTGTTGCGAAATCAAATCAAAATTCCTTTTACAAAATAATAAATAAACAACAACCTTCGTAGATTTTCTGTGTTGGTTTTTCTACTTTTTGGTTTACAAATGTGTGAAATACTCTTTCTAGCAATGTTTTCAAATGTGAGTATATTTGACAGTTTGAAGTTGAAACTTCTCGACTGAATATTTTACAGAAACAGTTTTTCTCACATTTTTCCAGTAATGTGAGAAAAAAACGTATGGTGACAGAAATTTCTCACAAATCAAAGTTACAGACACAGTTGCTTGCGATAAACATTTTTTTGTGTCAAATTACAACGTTTCTGTTTCACATTTCACATGTTTCATGTCAGAAATTTCTCGATGGGAGAGTTACAGAACATGGGTACAGGTTTCATATTTTTTCGTGATCAGTAATAAAGGGTGTTTTTTATTGAGGTATAGAACTTCGAATTGAAATAAAACACAAGAAAATCGTTTTAATGTCCATCAATTTGGCTTTATTGGAAGGATAATTTTATGCCATTAATGTTTAAATAATCCAATGGTGTCAAATCACACGATCTTGGTGGCCAATCGACAGGTCCATTCCGCGAAATTATGCGCTCATCGAATGTTTCCTTCAATAATTCCAATTGCTGTGCACGGTGGCGAATCGATTCATTCGGGTCCTCTTCAACACTTTGCTCTACAGCGGCAATTGTTTCTTCGGTACGCACTGTTCGACGTCTCTGCGGATGCGTATTATCACATATGGTTAACCGAATTAATTGCTCTGATGGACGATTATGTCGACCATAAAATGGACGGAGCTTGCGGTGAACTTCGCGAACTGAACCATTACTTTCGAAATAAATTTGCACGATTTGCAAGCGTTGTTCTTTTGTCAACCTGTTCATGATGAAATGGCAAACCAAACTAAATATTAATCACTTGACAGATGACAAAATGGCCGCCAGTTAAAAAAGTGATGCCAACTTAAAGTTCTATACCCCAATAAAAAACATCCTTTATATGTACCAATTATAATCAAGGTACGTCCCGGATATACTAAAGGAATGGAGATGTTCCATGGAGAAAATTGAAGAACCGAACGTTAGTTTACGTTACGTTATAATTGCCGTGTTCTTGACTTAAATCGGATTTTGACGAATGGATATTTCTGTTTTGTAATTTTTCCTTACTATTGTGCTAAGAATTTCAAAGAAAAAGTGTACTGTTACAATATTCAAATCAATATTTCCACATATTTCAAATCCCGACTATTTGTATATTGTCTAATCAGGTTACAACTAAATTAACTCACACAACAATTTAGGTGTCATGTAAGCGAATATACTCTAAACAGGTTTAAACTTCGTATGCGCGGGGTCAAGCCCACTTTCCGCCCATTTTTGCATCTTCTATGAATATAATCGATAATAGGTTTTAACTTCGTATGGGAGATGCCACACTCACTTTTCCAAAACCATCAATTTCTGGCACAACTACACACGTTGGGACTATCATAGAACTGAATATATTCGACAATAGGTTTTAACTTCGTATGTGAGGTGCTACACACAATTTTCCAATATCGCCCCTTAACTCTGCAGATTAACAATTAGTGAACTTTCACAAAAATTTATAACCATCGCTGTGACATTATTTCGAATGTGCTAATTGATAAAAAAAAACGAATAAATCCCCAATTTGCGTGGGAAGTGTCACGCCCAGAGAAAATATCAAAAAATTATATAGTCTATTTTCACCACCGAGTCATTATACACATATTGTGAAAATTTCAAGAACATCGGTCCAGTGGTTTAGGCGGGTATAAATAACAAATAAACAAACTTACAAATACAGATTCATTTTTATATATATTAGAGTGGCTTCAAAATAAAAGTTGTGGATGTAAGATGACATGATTTCCCTCCCAAGAACGAGATTATATAGAAGTGAAACTATAGGTCACTTATAGGAAAACTCATACTCATTTTTTATTTCGTGGTGGTTTGTCTTTTTTACAGGACTTATAATTTCCGAAGGATGTAAATGTTTAAATAATTTAGTTTCATACTTTTGCGTGTCATACAATAACGATATGGGTATTAAATGAAAGAGAAGAACACCTGCTAAATTCACTTTAAATTTCATGCGTCTATTTATGTTAATTTAACATTAACAACCATTTCAATTTTTCCCCTTTAAAAAGTTTATGTAGATTATTCATGTTTTAATTGCGGCCCTTAATGGGTTAGAAAATTCTAAAAATTGCAATTGGTTATCAATACCTCTCCAACGAGCCCCTAAAATATAAATTGAACTAAAAATGTGGAAATTTTTGCGGTTTTTATAAAAAATTCATCAAAAATTGTACTAAAATAGTAAAATTTTTATTATTTTTAGTACAATATATACAATATATAAATGGGTCACAATGCAATGGGTTTTTAATATGGTTTGATTGCGCTCGGGTCGGATTTTAATTTCAGCGTGAATTCTTTTCAAGAAAAACCTGAGGTTATTTGGAACGCGTCCAGCTCACGAACGGACAATGATAAAAGCGAAATATTTTGAGAGAACATATAAAACAAACCAATCTTTCATTTTAGTCGGGAACATCAACAACATTTTTCCCTTCCTCACAAAGGAAGCCACTAATATATATAGATATCCACGAGGATAAACAGGTTGCAAAAAGTTGATGTGTATAACAATAATATGTTGGAAACATTTGTGACAGTCAGGGCCGTGCGCAAGGGTGGTTTGGGGGTTCAACCCCCCCAGAGAGGTTTCGAATATATATAGGGTGATTTTTTAAGAGCTTGATAACTTTTTTTTTAAAAAAAACGCATAAAATTTGCAAAATCTCATCGGTTCTTTATTTGAAACGTTAGATTGGTCCATGACATTTACTTTTTGAAGATAATTTCATTTAAATGTTGACCGCGGCTGCGTCTTAGGTGGTCCATTCGGAAAGTCCAATTTTGGGCAACTTTTTCGAGCATTTCGGCCGGAATAGCCCGAATTTCTTCGGAAATGTTGTCTTCCAAAGCTGGAATAGTTGCTGGCTTATTTCTGTAGACTTTAGACTTGACGTAGCCCCACAAAAAATAGTCTAAAGGCGTCAAATCGCATGATCTTGGTGGCCAACTTACCGGTCCATTTCTTGAGATGAATTGTTCTCCGAAGTTTTCCCTCAAAATGGCCATAGAATCGCGAGCTGTGTGGCATGTAGCGCCATCTTGTTGAAACCACATGTCAACCAAGTTCAGTTCTTCCATTTTGGGCAAAAAAAAGTTGGATATCATCTCACGGTAGCGCTCACCATTCACAGTTACGTTACGATTCGCATCATCTTTGAAGAAGTACGGTCCAATGATGCCACCAGCCCATAAACCGCACCAAACTGTGACTTTTTCTGGATGCATTGGTAGCTCTTGCAATGCTTCTGGCTGATATTCACTCCAAAATCGACAATTCTGCCTATTTACGTACCCATTGAGCCAAAAATGAGCTTCGTCGCTGAACACAATTTCTTTCTTTCTGAACTTTCTTAACAGAGCACGCATTTTGATAATAAAATTCAATGATTTGCAAGCGTTGCTCGTTAGTAAGTCTATTCATGATGAAATGTCAAAGCATACTGAGCATCTTTCTCTTTGACACCATGTCTGAAATCCCACGTGATCTGTCAAATACTAATGCATGAAAATCCTAACCTCAAAAAAATCACTCTTTACATACTTTTCTGAAGCAATAAAATATAGAAATTTTAAGGTCTTTTTAAAATAAATAAATGGTAATTTTGCAGTAAATTCGTGAAAACACGAAAATTACATAAAAAATCGTGGACACTTTCTTAAATTTCGGACAAAGTTTATGAAAAATACAAACAACTAAACGAAACTTAATGCTTGTAGATCGCTAAGATGTAACATTTGCGAAGCGACATTTTTATGGAGCTGTATCTTAATCTGATGCAACAACAACGGTTTCTGTTACTTCTAATGTTTTGTGAGTTTGCAATGATAATACAAATCCATTTCGACAAACGAAGAAAAATCTTTGATATAAACATACTTCTCTTTGATCATTTACAACAAGAGATGACATGTTTATCGCAAACAAACTGATTTTTCCCATAAAAGAAACTCAAAAACGATATTCACGTGTCTAAAATTTCGTTTCTAGGTAATGCATTTTTTCTCTGCGTGTAGGTCTCTACTTTAAAATCTAATTTGAAGTTGCGAAACAATAAGAAATGAGTTTTCACTTACTCAAAGTTTTGTTATATTTATCACTTATGTCAAATATATTTCAGAGTTAGTATTTTTTTGTACATATGTAACAAGTATCATCCAAAAGAGAAACAACAAATTCAGTAACTTGGATCTAATTAAAATTTTGGAATTAAAATTTCTAGTTGTTTCTTCTTGCATTTTATCGAGTACAAAAAACTGTTGTAAAAATGAAGAAACATTTCCAAATATTTTTTTATTTAATCGGAATATGCGTATAAAGATTTTGAATAAACATCATGTTGCTCATGTCCTATATAAATTAAAAACTACAAAACACATTAGACATCCTATTTAGACCCATACTTTGTCAAAAAGCATATCCAATTTTCTGCATTTATCACAGAAAAATGCGGGCCTGAAGGGTTAAGCGCCGAGGAATTTGATCGCTTATTGTGTAATATTTCTTCAATATATTTATATATATCGAGGGCTTATATTCAAAAGTGGCTATGAACCATTTTCTCGAAAATGAGTCATTTGTCATATAAATTTGGAAAAGAATTTTCTTCTAACGCCATTTTTTTAATTTTCTGATTTGGCTATACAATCACACGTTAGTTTTTGACTGCTACGATTTTATTTAAAACATTTTTCTAGATTTAGAGCATATCGTACTATCAAATTCCATCATTTCTCGTTAATAGCATTTTGATTCCACATATTTTTCGAGAAAATATCCAATTTGTCTTTTTTGTTTACCGTGCCCTACCAGTTTATGTAAAATATTTGGAAAAAGAGATAAAAATGGAACCAATCTGCCGGATGAAGCTGGAATATTTAAATCACAGAAAATGCGTTTTCTACACAACATTGCCAAGATTTCATGAAAAACTTTATGGAGTTTACAACAAATCTTATTTAATTATTAATGGCTATGTGCTTATTTCACCATTCATAGTGCTCAATTTTAAACATATAAAAGTGGTTATGAATAATACGAAATTTCGAAAACTTTTTAATCGTTGCAATTAGTAATCATTTTTAGATTAAACGATAGAAGAATGATTAATAATTTCTCTTCAAATTAAGGAGAAAATCAGTTTTTTCGCTCTCCTGAAAAGTTATGTTTTTGTTCATAGCCACTTATGAATATAATTCCTCGATATGTATGTATGTAATTTCAAGCAACTATTTAAAAAAAGAAGTTCTATACTTAGAGAACAACTCTGTTAATAGAAGCAGCGATTGTCTGCAAACAATTTTCTGCTATTACAGCTTTTTTGGCATAACAGCAGTTTTCTGCAATCTTACATCACCATTCACACTGCAGTCTGCTAAAATTTGCTGTTGTTAATTAAAATATATAAATAGATAAGCGTTCATAAGCGAGTTTAGCTCGAATTTCCTTTTATATTAGCTTGGGGCAATATGCGTATCATTAAAAAGACAATCGCAATGTCTTTCCGTGGTTATAAATTGCTTTATAATAACTTCTATTCAAAAAAGTGTTGTTAACATGTATATCTAAGTGGTCATACTGTTCTGTACATATGCTTTAAGTTTTTTCTATATTGCTAAAAACAGCAAACAGCTGTTTACCATCTCAGATATAAATCTGCTGTCTCTTTTTCAGCAGCAGAAAATCTTCTTTCTTTTACTGACAAATTTCTTTTGAGTGTACTGATAGATGGATTACTAAAATGTAATTTTACCGACGATGTCTGTCGGACGAATGTATCAAAATAGTTCTCGAAGATGCTGGCAATAAAATATGAATGGTATCCAAACGCTCACGTAATCAAACATAATCAAATTAACGTCATTTATCATTGCGCCATAGACTGACTAGACTTCTCGAGAAAAATTGAACATTAATTGCAAATTTACTAAAATAATTAACAGAATCACCTGCTTTATTTTTTGTAAAAGTACACTCAGAAAAATAACATTCCTAAATCTGAGTAAAATTCATACTACAATTTAGTTCGAAAATTTTACTCGAGTTCAGTAAAGATTTCCTAAAAAGTTAGAAAATTAACTAAGTATGAGTAAAGTTTCCTCCTTTCAAAGCCATAATAAATAGTTCATTTCTAGAAAATGGGTAGTAGATTTACTTAAAAGCATTTCTTTGGATCTAATAAAAAATGCTTACAATTGAGTAAATTCATATTTATGTGGAGGAATATTTCCAAGGTTTTAAGTGAGAAAATAATCTGAAATTTTTTGTACGGAAAAAATTATATTTAGGAAATTTTAACTTAACAAAGTGTTTTTTTCCTAAAATGAAGTTAAAATCTTCATACTTTTAAAAATCATTTCAAATTATTTTAAAAATTCTTGAATATAATCTAAGAAGCAATTCTCGTTCGTTTGCAGAGACTTATTTCTTAAATACTTTAAGAATTATTCTAAACAACCACTGCGAAGGCGCCAATCTCGTCTTCGCAACATGAAGTAATAGCTCAACTCTTTATGGCAGAGGTATCAAGAAGCTTTTGAGAAATATTTCATGTTGTAATTTTTTGTATCAGTTTTGCATACTCAGAAGCAAAACTATTTGTTTGATTTTTTTTAGTTAAATATAACTTATTTTAATTTCACTTTTTTCTTTGTATCAAATAAAATTTTCGTCAGTTTAAGTAAAAAAAAACTTGTTGTAAGGAAAAAATCAGCAAAATTTTACTAAGATTTAGTAAAAATTTACTTAGTTTTAGGACAATTTTACTTAAATTTAGTAAAAATTATTTTGGGGCAAAATTATTTTTAGGCAAAATTTACTTATTGTTATTTATTTCAGCAAAATTGTACTTAGATTTAGTAAAAATGTACTTGGTTTGAGGAAAAACTTACTCGAATTTTCCTCAGTTTGAGTAAATATTTACTTGGTTTGGGGAAAATTGAACTAGAATCAAGTTCAAAGCATGTATTACTTTCAAGGAAAAGTTTGAATTTGATATGGGGAAATATTGCTTTAGCGCTATACGAAGTTCAATTTTCCTAAATTTTAGTTAATTTTAACTCATTATAGGGTTAACTTTTTCATGAGTGTAGATGAACCCCCCCAGGGGAAAATCCTGCGCACGGCCCTGGTGTCAGTTTGTGTAATAAATGTATACAAAAACTGGATTTTATATACGGTGTTGCACTCGTTCCATAAAAGAATTTTTATATTATTATCACTCTTCACCATCCACTAGCCGTTGAATTAAAAGCTTTTTTTCGACAAATTTTTGGAAAAGTTTTTAAATCCAAATACTTTTATCGGGTTGAACGAAACCACACACGTTTTCGTAGATAAACATCTCTTGATCAGTATTCTATATGTAATGATCGATTGGGCTTACTATCTTAACAAGAAAGCTTACTACTCTCTTAGTTACCGAGTAAGGTGGTGCCAGATTTGTATCTCTGATTTATTTAAATAAAACCAATGGATAAAAATGTTGCCACCTCACCAAGTTTCTTAGTTTTCAGGTAGTAAGGCCAATCGAACAGGCCTAATGTCTCTATTTCTATTTAGTGTATAAGTTGGAAAGCTCACAATCTAAACAAACTGAAACTGAAGATTATTTCAAACACTAATAGAGTGTATGATGAAGAAATATTATGTCTAAGTTTAATCACTTGTTTACATCTATTTGACATCGACAAACGAATATATTCGTATGCAGGCATTTTTTCAAAAAAGTGTTGTTAACATGTATATCTAAGTGATCATACTGTTCTGTACATATGCTTTAAGTTTTTTCTATATTGCTAAAAACAGCAAACAGCTGTTTACCATCTCAGCAGATATAAATCTGCTGTCTCTTTTTCAGCAGCAGAAAATCTTCTTTTTTTACTGACAAATTTCTTTTGAGTGTACTGATAGATGGATTACTAAAATGTAATTTTACCGACGATGTCTGTCGGACGAATGTATCAAAATAGTTCTCGAAGATGCTGGCAATAAAATATGAATGGTATCCAAACGCTCACGTAATCAAACATAATCAAATTAACGTCATTTATCATTGCGCCATAGACTGACTAGACTTCTCGAGAAAAATTGAACATTAATTGCAAATTTACTAAAATAATTAACAGAATCACCTGCTTTATTTTTTGTAAAAGTACACTCAGAAAAATAACATTCCTAAATCTGAGTAAAATTCATACTACAATTTAGTTCGAAAATTTTACTCGAGTTCAGTAAAGATTTCCTAAAAAGTTAGAAAATTAACTAAGTATGAGTAAAGTTTCCTCCTTTCAAAGCCATAGTAAATAGTTCATTTCTAGAAAAAGGGTAGTAGATTTACTTAAAAGCATTTCTTTGGATCTAATAAAAAATGCTTACAATTGAGTAAATTCATATTTATGTGGAGGAATATTTCTAAGGTTTTAAGTGAGAAAATAATCTGAAATTTTTTGTACGGAAAAAATTATATTTAGGAAATTTTAACTTAACAAAGTGTTTTTTCCTAAAATGAAGTTAAAATCTTCATACTTTTAAGTATTACTGAACTTATAAAAATCATTTCAAATTATTTTAAAAATTCTTGAATATAATCTAAGAAGCAATTCTCGTTCGTTTGCAGAGACTTATTTCTTAAATACTTTAAGAATTATTCTAAACAACCACTGCGAAGGCGCCAATCTCGTCTTCGCAACATGAAGTAATAGCTCAACTCTTTATGGCAGAGGTATCAAGAAGCTTTTGAGAAATATTTCATGTTGTAATTTTTTGTATCAGTTTTGCATACTCAGAAGCAAAACTATTTGTTTGATTTTTTTTAGTTAAATATAACTTATTTTAATTTCACTTTTTTCTTTGTATCAAATAAAATTTTCGTCAGTTTAAGTAAAAAAAAACTTGTTGTAAGGAAAAAATCAGCAAAATTTTACTAAGATTTAGTAAAAATTTACTTAGTTTTAGGACAATTTTACTTAAATTTAGTAAAAATTATTTTGGGGCAAAATTATTTTTAGGCAAAATTTACTTATTGTTATTTATTTCAGCAAAATTTTACTTAGATTTAGTAAAAATGTACTTGGTTTGAGGAAAAACTTACTGGAATTTTCCTCAGTTTGAGTAAATATTTACTCGGTTTGGGGAAAATTGAACTAGAATCAAGTTCAAAGCATGTACTACTTTCAAGGAAAAGTTTGAATTTGATATGAGGAAATATTGCTTTAGCGCTATACGAAGTTCAATTTTCCTAAATTTTAGTTAATTTTAACTCATTATAGGGTTCACTTTTTCATGAGTGTAGATGAAACAACCCCCCCCCCAGGGGAAGATCCTGCGCACGGCCCTGGTGACAGTTTGTGTAATAAATGTATACAAAAACTGGATTTTATATACGGTGTTGCACTCGTTCCATAAAAGAATTTTTATATTATTATCACTCTTCACCATCCACTAGCCGTTGAATTAAAAGCTTTTTTTCGACAAATTTTTGGAAAAGTTTTTAAATCCAAATACTTTTATCGGGTTGAACGAAACCACACACGTTTTCGTAGATAAACATCTCTTGATCAGTATTCTATATGTAATGATCGATTGGGCTTACTATCTTAACAAGAAAGCTTACTACTCTCTTAGTTACCGAGTAAGGTGGTGCCAGATTTGTATCTCTGATTTATTTAAATAAAACCAATGGATAAAAATGTTGCCACCTCACCAAGTTTCTTAGTTTTCAGGTAGTAAGGCCAATCGAACAGGCCTAATGTCTCTATTTCTATTTAGTGTATAAGTTGGAAAGCTCACAATCTAAACAAACTGAAACTGAAGATTATTTCAAACACTAATAGAGTGTATGATGAAGAAATATTATGTCTAAGTTTAATCACTTGTTTACATCTATTTGACATCGACAAACGAATATATTCGTATGCAGGCATTTTGGAGTTAATGATTTTGTGTAGACTAATTAGAGTTTTTATTCTCATTCACCCCTAAAAGGGAAATTTATTCACGTAGAATATTTTTCATTCTTTGCGTTGTAATGGCTATTAGAAATTCGAAAAATATCATAAATCAAGATTGGAAATTTAAGGGAGCAATTCATTCCCAGGGACATTTTATTCGCGATAGGGATGGTTATCTATGCACTAATGGTATTCCAGACTGACAATTGGGTTTGAGATAAATACAAATTGTTTGCAAAAAACACATTCAGCAAACGAATTTCTTTTGTCTAACTTCTCGTTTGGTTCGACATAAATCTAGTTGCAATATTATCGAGCAGGCAAATCCCTTAAAATGTTGCTTTTAATACTCGAACTTCATTTAGGCGCAGATGATGTGACTAAAATATGCGTTATTTTTAAACCCCATTTTTTATCCTTTAGTCCCGCAACCCCTTAAAAGAACAATTTTTGAAAAATCCATTTATATTGCGCATCTACGTCTGAGTCTGAGGAACGTATGCACAGAATCACGGTTATAGCTCCAACATTTTGGTTCGTACCGTGTTTATAAAGTGACATCCGTAGTCGTTTCGTCGATGCGATAATCAGTTTTATTAAATCAACTACCAAAATAAATTATTTTGTATATCTACAACAGGTAAAGGCCAAATAAAAATATTATTGAATGAAAACGAAAACATAATAGAACAATTGAAAACTTATTATATAAATGGTGGAGTGTACCGAAACTGGTAAGTAAACCAATTTCCCGCGATTAAATGAAGTTTTGTTTATGCTGGAATTTAAATAATATTTATGAAACTTCTTCATAGAAATAGTTAAGTTTCATTATAAAATCAATGACAAATTCAATTTATGTAGTTATTCTTTGGCGACTTCTTAATGACATTTTCACCGAGGTTTTTAAAAATCAAATATCAGAAGTCGGCAAAAATCGAAGAAAACAAAGGGGTTTTTTAAATTTTATTAGCGTTCAGATATATATAATATTATTATATTAGCGAAACACATCGAGAAATCTATTATGTGATACAATGAAACAGAAGCATAATTCGTACACTGGAATTTAATATGAAGAAACTGATAGTATCTAGATGGTCTAAATGGCACATTAAACTTAATCCTAGATATAAGATAGTCATTTGTAACCTTAAACATTCATGAAATCCATTAGATTAGATCTGCACTAGAATCAACTAAATCGAACACAGTCCCACTAAGATTATATATGTCATTTCCTGGATTCGACATGAAGAAACGCATTTGCGATTATATTTGGTTCCATGCAATTAATGCCACATCAACATCCAAAATTATCCAACTAATTCTGCAAAAAATGAGAAAATTCTGGCTAATCATAAGAAAAAAATATAATAATGAGACACTGGATGGTTACTTATAAATAGTAGAAATAGTACCGGTCCAAGACGACTATCTTAGGGAACTTTCGATGAAACCGATTTTCCAGGTGGGTAATTCCAAAATAAATCGACACAAAAACAGCCTCTTTGGACCCAACCCATTTTGATTTAAATGTATTCAATGTAGTTTGTATTTTATGATTCGTCAAAGTTGACAATTTACAGTATTTCTGGAAATAAATACACTAGTTTAAGTGGAATTATTGTCTGCGTGCATCATCGAATTATAAAAATATCATCGGAAACTCTTGACAACATCATAGTAAATTATCCATGCCCTGGTGTATCAAGGATGGTCAAAATGGCAAAATATATTTTATCCTTAAATATCCTTACATAATGTCCACAATTCTCTAACAAAAACCTGTCAAAATTTCAGGATGGTTTCAAATAGCCAAATTTCATACAAATTGGAAGACATCGGGTCCGCAACTGTGTCGAAATTTTTTGGAACCACCCACATACGAAGATATTCAATTCAAAAAGTTACATCTAAAATTAATGCCATCTAGTTTATATAACAGAAGTTCATGATCGACTTTATAAAACTAAAATATGTGTAGATAACTTCTCATCTCATACCCAAAACAAATTAATAATGTGTGAGATAAACTGAGTCAAATTTGTTATGGTCGTCAAGATCCATATAGTGACTGCATCTACAGACAGAATTCCAATCAACTTCCAGGAGAAGTGAATTAAACAATATAAAATTCTTTCGTTTGCAATTATCATCTGAAGTAGAAGCAGGAGATTCGCCAATGTACAACATCGATGAATATCGAATGATAATTGTCTTCTGGGAGAGTATATGGGAGGAACCCTAATGATCTCAAAGTAATGATGATCATTTACAAATACTAGGTCAAGTTTTCTATCACTTGTATCTTTAGGTAATTAATGTGAAATAAGTTAAGGCCAGTAGAACGCTTGACTGTATTTGAGACCCAATCACAAGTCAAGATCCGGAAAATAAATTAAAATCTCATAAAAAATCACAATTCTCCTGTCATAGAAACAACCTACCAAACGCGACCAAGTGATTTTCATAGACTCACTACTCGGACGTTGGTGATATATAGGAGCATGTCATAAACAACTTACAGCGACCCAAGTTTATAAGGACTGCAACAAATTCGATGTCGTCGAACCCTTGGAGGATAATGCGTTCTGACGAGAATGAATTAGTAACAACAATATGTAGACCGCCATGAATCTTACCTAAACGATATTTCCTGAAGATAATGAACTTTCTACAAAAAATCTTTCTACGTCCAAAATCAATGCTATCGACGAATAATTTATATAAATGATTTCGTTTTCAAGCCTTTTCATTTTCATACTCGAAGGAAAACGAATTAATCAGTTTCTTTGAAACATCCGTTGACTTTGAAGGAAGACAAATTCCTTAGATGATCAGGAACGATTAATATGTTAAAATATTTCTTAATTGTTTCAAAAGAAGCCCGACTTCGAGAATATGACAACTTCAATTTGAACGATTTAAGGTAAATATCACCCTCAATCTTGGTCTCGTCATAGACATCGAAATCATAAGCAGTGTTATCTGGTGCGAAACGCAAAACAAAGACCATCATCATTTCCGGGGCCAATTTACCACAACTATTTACCATTAAACCGTGGTAAACGTGGACGCACATCTGCCGCAGCCTTACAAATTTACGACTTCCGCGCTGATCTGTGTACGCACAGATCAGTTGCTACCGGTACTGGCTGAGTCGGATTTCCGCCTTCGACACTGGTCTGCGGCCATGGCCACGTACTGAGGTGCATTAATAATGTTACCAAGCAGCGGGCCAAGCAACAGAAGCGTAGGTCGGGTTAACATTGCCTGTCAATCCTTTGAACCAAGCCCGACACACTTGGCATGCCACTGACTGGTAGATAGCCAACATTCAATATCAGAGACAATTTTCTAAAACATCTCGACTTCGATTCGACATAAATAAAAAATCGATGTTCAATCGATTGGCAATAAATAGTCGCTAATTCTACTCTTCTGGAGTCGGTAGTGGATAAAGAACAATTCGAAAACATAAACAAATTTCTTTAGTAAAAACAACTAATTAAAACGTTTCAAGTTATATTTAGCAGAAATTTAAGTTGAAGTAAAGGCTAAGCGTCTTTATTCGTCTTTTAAACATTTAAATTAACTAAAGGTATACGTAGTTGTGATCCCAAAATAATCCAAACCAATGTTCGTCCGGGCCGAATCTTATATACCCTCTACCTAGGAGTGTATTCCACAGTATTGTCGATACTACCATACCACTACCATATTGGGAAAATTGTGATTCTTCATCTTCTATATAATAAAAATGAAATGGTGTTCGTTGGCTGATCTTTGTTACAAACTGTTCGTGGTAGTCCGAACTGGGTTTTAAGATGAAAAAACTTTTGGATAGTTGATCGCAAAATTGGAATATTTAAAAAAAAAACTGAAAGTGCCTCTTCCTATAGAATTTTTGAATGAATTCAAGGCTATAAATCGTAATTCAAGCAATGCATATGCGAAATTCTTTTATGTTATGTTCGTTATGATTCTGCAAAAGTTTTTGGAATACAAAAATTCAGATAATTATAAAGAAAGATAGGAACGACATATTTTGTCGATTCATTTTTATTTGGTTCATAATTCCAGTTCGTAATCAGTCATCAAATAAACAGGGAAATCGAGTTACACGTATTTCATGTATTTTCACCGATCCGTGAACCAAATACAAAGAGACCATTTCTGAAATTCACAATGAGGCATTGAATGAAGACATGCGATTAATTAGTCCAACTAGGAATGACAGCGCCACACTATCCAATGAACTAAGCATTTAATCAAGAGTTGAAATGCAATGCAAAAACAATGTGAATACGATGCATTGCGAGTACAAGATGCTTACGGAACATGCGGCTTATGAACAATTGAACTATAGTGATTTTCTTCCTGGACGCTCTCGGTGAAACCGGAAAATCTTTTTTGATCGTACTAAGTTTGGCAAAAATTTGCTCGCAAAATTAAAGCGATGCTTGCTTCATCAGGAATTTCAACTGCGTTCTTTGAAGACTGCCGAAATGCACTCATTGCGACGAATTTGGAAATTAACGAAACTCCATCGTGCAACCTTTCAAAGATCTGAGGTGGCCAATTTTTTGATCGGTCCGGAGAAGTGTACTATGGCGCATTGTTGGGTCAATGATACTGTTGGAAGGTGATTTTCGATTTACATTACGGGCGATTCTACTGCAATCTCCAGCTGACGAACAGAGTCGTGTGATGTGGAACGGTCAATCTGGAGTATTTTCAAAACAATTGCTGGACATTTGCACTAGAAAATTTCTGTTGATATTTAGATTTTTTAAGTTCGTGTTTGCATACGTTGCTCCAAATCATGTATCGTTGAGCGAACGTGGTGGATGCTGTTTCTAGACAAAATTATTTTTTGCAATGACACTGGGGAGTTGGGAAATCAACGAATAGTATATTGAAGAAACGCTTCTTAAAGGAAAGCACAAAGATGAAGACATTTCGAAAGCTCACTACGCTGTTAACGGCAAGTAACGTACGACACTCATGAAAGTTTAGAACAATGGAATCGTAGTGATTATCCTCTGGACGTACAAGTTGGAATCATAAGACTATTTTGATCGTGTTGATTTTGGGTACGATTCTCTCGTGGAATTTAATTTTACCGCCTTCATCTGAAATTGCAGCTAAGTTATTGAAAAAGGTCGAACAGATCATGCAGCTATCAAATTGCCGTTGAATACGAATAATAAAGAACTTCCAACGTTCAAATTGTCGAAGAACTGTGCCGGTTATCATGGTTGTGCAGTAACGTAAATTGATCACTCGGTATGAATATACGATGTCTCACATAAAGTCTTTGGAGAAATAAGACCGAATAAGGACTAGGCAGACGATTTTTATGCAAAAGTATATTTTGAGATGATTCTCATCATCTCAATATTAAAAAATGTATATAAACAATATTATCTAAGCATATGTTGCATAGATTAAAAATGCAAAGATAAAAAATATAATTTGCATAAAAATCCACTGTCTATTTATGCATCAATCCAAAATGGCCAGGTGGTGCAATAATTCCTTTGGTGATTTTTACCAAACACTACCAGTGATTCCACAGCCTACTCCACCCAATAAACTAAATGAATTCGAATACTTCCTTTTTGTGGAAAACGTCACGACATATAATTCAAGTGTTTCGAGTTGCAGAACGACTAATCTGCACAATTATATTCAAAACACTTGCTTGAAAGTGTCAATGGCAAAGTCGCCATTTCGCATCTTCGCAGTCAGACGAAAGTACACGCAGATTTTCATGATTTCAACGTCAGCGGTTTGGTAGGTACCATTTTTATCACTCACGGAATGACAAAGCGAATATACCCCCATCCTAAGGTGGAGGGTATAAAAAATCATGTATCCAAATTACTAAAATCTTTGATTTAGATGCCGTTTTTGTCACAAATCGTTTTATCTGAAATGTACCAACTCAATATTTTTTTAAATTGTACGCCAAGTGTAAACGTGTCTGATTTTATTGTTACATCCAATATCCCTCAAATTTACCCCATTACTGCTCTAGAATACACGTTTTACATTGAATATAGATAAAATATTCAGGATCATGTTTATTTGAACTAGAAACAGCTAACGTAAAAGTGGACTAAATTGGTTCGTGTTAGCCCCCATGTAAATGTGATTTACACTGTTACTGCTCTAAAATGAACATTTTACATCGGATCTTGATTAAATTTCCCGCACCTTTTTATTTCAACTAAGAATACGTACATTGAAAGTGATCTATATGGGCCACATTTTATACTATTACCCACGTTTTACATCGGAAATCCGTTTTACATCAAATTCTGTATATATCGGATCTTGATCAAATTTTGCTGATCATTTTAACTAGGAATACCTACCGAAAATGAGAACTTCTGAATTATCTTATTACCGCTGTAAAAGCTGCTTTTGTCATTAGATCTTGGGTCAAGTTTTCCAGATAATGTTATATTTACTCTCGGAATACCTACCGGAAAATTGGACCATATGGGTCAATGTTTTCAAATACAACTGTCCCACCAATTTTCATTATTATCGACTTAAAACCTTCATATTACATTGGATCTGGATCAAATTTTCCCGATCATGGATTATTTCACATAGGAACTGATGAAGTGGACCATGGGTCCCTGTTTTGATGTAGACCCAATACGTTATTTTCACTTAGTAACACTTACAGCAAAAGTGGAACATTACCCAAAGATATTGTCACCTCTCATATGTACATTCGTTAAATTTGACTAAAGTTGCATTGCATACTGTATAATTTATATGAACTACATATAATCGCCCCCCATAAAGGACCTGTGTTTAGTAATCAAAACCAGGTATATGCGCAGGGAGTGTTGTAGAGTATAATATAGTCGGCTCCGCCCGACTATCGCCTTTCGTTACTTGTTTTATTTTATTTCGTGTTTAACACCATACATTTTAATTTAGTTCGTTTGAACTTTTCAATTAGAACAAAGCATGTTTAAGTAATTAAACATTTTTTCATGAAGTCCCTTCAAACCAGAGATGGGTGCGTGAGTGATTATTGGCTCACGTTCACGCACGCTCACGAAAGAAAAATATTGAATCACACACGTTCACGCACGAAGATTTTTTCGTTCCTCATGTTCACGCACGCTCACGTGAGTAAAATAAATTTTATTATGTCTTTGTGCAGTTGTTTGTAAAACCCAAAAAGCGAGGTACGATAGACCCATTGTTAATTTTATCTATCGACTTAGAATCGATTTAGCAATGTCCGTCTGTCTGTCCGTCCGTCCGTCCATCTATCCATTCATCTATTCTTGTAATCAAAGTATAGGTCGCAATTGTAGCAAGAGCCAAATGAAACTTTGCACAACGAAGTTCTTCGGGATAAGGACGAACGATATTTAATTTGAAGAAAATCGGTTCTGGTTTAGATATAGCCCCCATACGAATTTCACTCCCGATTTGACTCTTTTCACTCTAGATACCACATATTTTAACAGATTTTCTTCAAAATTGGCAAAACATCTTATATTTAAACTAGGAACACCTATGGTGAAAATAGGTCAGATCGTTTCAGATTTATATATAGCTCCCATTCAAATTTCACTCCCAATTTGACTTTTTCCGCCCACAAATCACAAATTTTAACAGATCTTCTTCAAATTTGATTAAATATCTTATATTTTACTAGAAATACCCATGGTGAAAATGGGTCAGATCGGTTCAGATTTATATATAGCTCCCATACAAATTTCTTCCAACTGAATATCTTGATTTCAGCTACAGTCCAAATGTCTGTACCATTTTAATTAGAAAAGTACTTCAGTATTAGCATTATGTTTCGTGTCCGCAGTGAAATTTACGGACCTAATTTCTACCTACAGCCGTTTGCTTGGTAGCAATTTTATTATTTCTTTCATTTTGACCCTAAAAGAACGAATTTGGAAAAAACCTCTTCGTTTTGCGGGTTTACACAGCCAGACGAATGTAAACACTGAATTTCATGATTCTAGCTACATTTCTAGTTTTTATCCTAAAGGTACGAATGTCAAATGATTTCTCTATTTTTCGTATCTACGCAGTCAGAGCAATGTACACATTGAATTTCACTATTCTAACTGCAGCCGCCTGGCTGGTAACATTTTTATACCCTTTCGCCCCATTTTCTGCCTAAAAGTACACATTTTAATTTTTTTATGTTTCGCGTCTACACAGTCAGATGAATACATTTCATGGTTTCAACTTCAGCGTTGGTACCATTTGTATCCCCTTCGCCCCATTTCGTGCCTAAAAGCACAAATTTTGAAAAGTTCCTTTATTTGTTGCGTCTACACATTCACATCATATGCATACTCTAAGTTTCATGATTTCAACTTCATCGGTTTGGTTGGTACCATTTTTATCCCCAAAACGTCCAATTTTCGAAAAATCCCTCCATTTTACTACCCAATTATAGAGATGTACTCACCGGGGTTTGCATTTTCCCGTACTTTTTATTTCCCGGGAAACGGGAATTATTTTTTCAATTTCCCGGGATCCCGGGACAGCACGGGAAATCGTCAACAGACTGTTTGCCATGAGTTAAGCTTATTTTTTCCAATGAAACATTCACATTTTATTAAAGTAAAATAAATATATATTTCACAACGAATCTGTTACAGAATTCATATAATAAAGCGCAACGTGAAATCAATTCAAACATCTTTTCAAGTTTCAAAATTAATTAAAGATCAGATATATCTTATTTTATTAGAAAATGTGGATGCCTCCGTCGCATCGTTCACATTAATAGTGAGTGGAACATTAAATGAAATGTTTGTTCTTTGTCCTGTCTCTTCGAAAACTTTAAATTCCTTATTTTTGGAGTTCGGATACACGCACAAAATCTATTTTTCCCGGATTTTAATTTTTATACCCTCCACCTCCAGGATGGGGGTATATTCACTTTGTCATTCCGTTTGTAACACCTTAAAATATTCATCGGAGACCCCATAAAGTATATATATTCTGGGTCGTGGTAAAATTCTAAGACAATATAGCCATGTCCGTCTGTCTGTTGAAAGCACGATAGCGGCCGAACGAAATGAGCTAGGAGGTTCAAACTTTTCCTAAATGTGTCTTATGGTTGTAGATCGGTTGGGATTGAAAGTGGACGAAATCGGCCCAGAGGGAAAAATTTTTCCCTCACAAGGACTGAAAATACCCCTAATATTTAGAGTATTTCAGCATGTTTTTGAACATATTAGCTTGAATTTACTTGATATTTGCAATGCGCATTCCCTTTGTATCATAAAAGGGCACCATAGAGTGATTTGTATTTGTAGGGGACGAAACGGGACAAAAAGGGATAAAAATGGTACCTATCAAACGACAACAGATAGAAACACGAAATTTGGCATGTACATTCCTCTAATAGAGTAGATACATAATATAAAAGTATTTTTTCTAAATTCGTACTTTTAGGGGGTTAAATGGGGATAGAGGGATAAAAATAGTACCAACCTGACGGCTGCACCTAGAATAATGAAATATGATATATACATTCCTCTGATTGCGTAGACACGTAAAATAAAAGAAATTTCTAAAATTCGTACTTTTTGGGGTTCAAATGGAAAAAGGGGACAAAAATAGTACCTACCAAATGACAGCAGCTAGAATCATGAAATTCGGAGTAGACATTCCTCTGACTGCGTAGACACGAAAAATAAAACGTTTTTTCCAAATTCGTACTTTCAAGCGATACAATGGCTACAGGGGATACAAATAGTACCAACTAAACGAATACAGCTAGAATGATGAAATTCAGTGTGTACATCCCTCTAATTGTGTAGATACGTAAAATAAAGAGATTTTAGATGGTCGTACTCTTTAGGGGGCAAAATTGGAAAAAGGGGATAAAAATGGCACCAACAAAATGGCCGCTGATAGAATCATGGAATTCGGTGTATACATTCCTCTGACTGCATAGCCACTTAAAATATTTTTTTCCAAATTCGTACTTTATTTTGTTGCTTTTACGCCAAAAAATGGTAGAATCATGAAGTTGTCTTGTACTGCGTACGTGAGAGATAAGGTATTTTCAAAATTTATACTTTTGAAATTAAAATAGGATGGAAATACAACCAACCAAACGACTGTAGCTGAAAATACACTCTCTATCCCCCAATATTTAGGCTATTTATGATTTCTCCCTTATATTTACTTTATGAATTGAAGTATTATATCCATTATATTTAGTATATAAATATTGGTAGCCTTGGCTTATTAATTAAATTTCTTATTTTCATACAGTTAAAATTTGTTGCGGACATTCCTCTTGTAGCTTGGAAGCACCACAAAAAAATAAAAGTTTTAGCGGGCGAAATGGGAAAAAAGGGATAAAATATGGTACCAATGAAACGACAACAGCTAGAATCATGAAATTCGGTGTGTACATCCCTCTAATTGCATAGACACGTAAAATAGAGGGATTTTTCGAAATTCGTACTCTTAAGGGATATAATTAAAAAGAGGGATAAAAATGGGACCTACCAAACTGCTGATGTTGAAATCATGAAATTCGGAATACTCGAAAAAGGGGTTTTTCGAAATTTGTACATTTGGGCAGAGAATGGGGCGAATGGGGATATCTTTAAAATTTATACTTTTCTTATCACTTTGTCTGTATCTGAAAATGCTTCTTTCTAATGGCGACTGATTGTCGATTTTAAACAGTGCGCATAAGTATACATTATAGTTTGAAATAGTAAACAAATATAATAATGTGCATACAAATATCACAATTTTCGTAATATGGTACTGTGCTTCTATGTAAAGTCGACATCCTTTAATCTGCTGGTAATACTGTGGAATGCACTCCGTGGTGGAGGGTATATAAGATTCGGCCCGGCCGAACTTAACGCCTTCTTACTTGTTTCATATGGAGCTTGACAGGAAAAATCCGAAAATGTGGATTTTGAGTCTACATCCGAACGCAGCTTAAAAATATTTTGTCATCCAACTGCAATATTTGACATACCTGATTAAAAGCTATGTGATCTAAAGTTTTATACAACATTTTTAATTTTATTGTGAAAATGATGGAAAAGAATATGTGAAGAAATATGTAAAATTAAAACTTTCTACTGAATTCCCGTACGAATTTCCCGGTATACGGGAAATTGAAAAATGTTCGAAAAATTCATTTCCCGCGGGAAATCCCGGCATGCAAACCCTAGTACTCACCGAATTTCAAGTTTCTATCTATTGTCGTATCAAAGGTACTATTTTTATCCTTATTTGTGCTTTAAAGTTACAAGAGGAATGTCTGTAACAAATTTCATGTGCATGTAAAACAGCAATTTTTTCAGTCTTAGTTAGGGAAAAAAATTTCCCTCTGGACCGATTTCGTCCACTTTCAATCCCAACTGATCTGCAACCAATAAGATCACATTTGGGGAAAATTTGAATCTCTTAGCTCATTTAGGTATGCAGATAGCGTGCTTTCGACAGACAGAGGGACGGACAGACAGACTGACTGACATGACTAGATCGTCTTAAATTTTACCACGACCCAGAATATATATAAATATATAGACAAAATGAATATTCCCCCATCCTTAGGGGGAGTGTATAAAAACGAGAGAAATTAATTCCCCTCGAATACACCACCCGATAAACAAGATCCAAATCCAAGGTATGTAGTTGTAATAGCAATATAAAAGCAATGAACATCATCACCAAAGAGATTTTAGCAATCTCTCCTATGAGAGATGGTTGTTTACTTCTACTTGTGAAAGACAAAGAAATATCAAACAAATCTTAAATACCAAAGAACTGGCAGGAGTATGCATGATAAACTGTAAATTGCAAGAACATCTTAATTTCACCTTTGGTTATAAAAGTTGCAGAAAAAGAAATAATTGATGAATTCTCTGGTGTTGACGTAGTTGATGTCTATAAGTATGAGAAAATACTTGATGGTAAAAGGGGAAAAACGGGGGTTATGCTCCTACTTTTAACCTTTTCACTGTCCCAAAGAAACCTAAGATGACATATCATACATACATCATATGTTCGGGAAACCCCTTTAATGGAAATATCAGCACGCTCCAAACAACAAAAATTACTAATTTGTAACCATCAAAACGAGCAACAAACCTTACTCAAACGAGACTATCTTCTATAAAAAAAAAAACAAATTGCAATCACCAACAACTTGCAATGCCCAACAAACAATACTCAATCGATAAAGAAAAGACATAACTGATTTCAAAATCGCTTTAGAGAAAACGATTATTTCCTACTTCTCAAAATAACAATGTCTCAGTCTCAAGTTCTGACATTAGACTTTTTTAAAATTCCTCCTTTTTAACTAGCTATGGTCCTACGTATTGTCCAGTGGAATACCCGTGGTTACCTTAACAACTATACACATCTTCAGCTTTTACTTTCTAATCAAGCTGCAGATATTACTTGCTTACAAGAAACAAAATGTAAACAAGGTTTGAATCCGATTATTCCTACAAAATAATTAGAATATTTGACAATTTCTTGACTAATTCCAACCTTGCAGTCCTAAATGACGGCTCCTCCACACACTTGAGTACACACAATTCTCTTACACATGTCGATGTTGGCATTGTCTCAATTTCCCTGCTCCCAAAATGTAATGGCACACAATAGATGAAAGGCATAATAGCGATCACTTTCCCAATATAACAACATTAAATCTAAACATAAACCATTCGCCAATATTCCAATCTAAAAAATATAAAAAAAAATCAAATTGCAGTGAGTCCGCCTTAATTAGGAAAATAATTCGAATTTCCGTTAACGAAAGCATTCCACAAACTACATGTAAGTCTAAAAGTAAGCAGCTAGCGTGCTTTTAACAGACAGGCGGTCATGACTTAGAATTTTACCACAACACAGAATATATACTTTATAGGGTCTCCGACGAATATTTCAAGGTGTTAAAAACGGAATGAGAAAGTGAATATAACCAAATCCTAAGGTAGATGGCATAAAAATCAGCTGTTGTCAAGCGAATTGAACATACACAGAAAGCAAAATGCTTAGAAGACTCAATTACTTCACAAGAATTAGTTTCTTGTCCTAACTCCTCTAAATGCAAAACTACTGGTATTGATAAAATTTCTTACCCAATGCTTAAAACGCACATGCATCATGCAAGAAACGCATTATTGATAATTACAATAACATATGTAAATCGCGAGTTATTCCCCAATTTTTTAAAACAGAACTGTCATCCAATCAATAAAACAAAAAATGACATACATACATACAAACCTATACTATGCCATAAAAGTCTACAAAGTTTTTTACATATTATATTCTATTTATTTATTATTTTCTGGAGACTGGAGATTTTTCTCCGTCTTGTAACTTGATGTAACATTATACATATGACAACCACCCAGTAACCACATACAAAAAATGCTGTGAGCCTTTGTCGTGTCTGAAGAACACAACAGCAATTCATTATTTTATTCATAATTTACAATCATTTTTAGACTTCTGTGGCGAGATACACTATTACCATGTATTTTTAGAGAAAATCATATCAAAAAAAATATCTTGGAAAATACACGCGAGCAAGTAGGCAAAATCTAGTTGGTTTCCAATATGGTTTATAATTTATGGTTCATTTAATATGTAAAAATCATTCTACAAAGAATCACACAACAATCCTATCTAAAGATTTCATAACAGTTTTTGATAGAATTGACATTCATATTGTTCTTCTAGATTTTAACAAATAGAAAATTCTCTGTTAAAGTTACTAACAAATTTGTATATATAATACTTCTGAATAATGGTATACCCCAGGGATCCCCACTATCTGTAACATTGTTAATTATAGCCTTTGACGATTTAAGTAGTATCGTTTTAGATAATAAGAAAATGCAACATTGCATTTATGCCGAATTTAGTGCTGAATTGATCCAATTGCCTTACGCCCATTTAATCTACAAGCACGCTAACACATAAAACGCTTTGTATCCAACCAACACTCCTTTCTAAGGAATTATGTTTGCTAAAAAAGAGGAAGACTCGATTAAAATACCCGTCAACTTTATGTAGCATTTCCAACATCGCCAATAAGTTAAACATAGCAGAATTTAAGCCGCCAAATCAAAAACACCCTACGAGGTCTCTTGGCCCATACCTTTTTGAAAATGTATACCAGGCCCTGTCCAACGACATTTTTGGTGAACATAAACATAATAGCTGGAATATTTTATTCACAGACGGGTTGAAAATACTTTTTTACACATATTTTGCAGTTTATCAGAAACTGACAACATCTAATCAACAGGAATTCTTCCTGATATCTCTATTTGACGCCGATGCCCTTGTAGCAACCCTTCCAAACATCCAACGTACTTGATCTATTAAGACACCCATCTACCAAAATTATCTTTATCTCCAAACTTTGAACTTACACAGTAAGATATAATTTTACTATTTTGTATATTATGCATATAGATTCGATGTAAGCCAATAGCGTTAATTGTCAGCGCTTTTTTTTTCTAGTTTATTATAATATTAAATTGTAATAAATAAATAAATATTCATAATTATTTTAAAATTAAAATAAAAGTTTAGTTTCTAAATCTGAATTCTTAAACGGGGAAAAACTTGGCATTATATTAAAACGAGACGATTTAAAGACGTTCATAATTATAAATAAACACTAATTATGGCATGAACAATGCAAAAAGAACAAGGAAGTGAGTTGCAGTCGGTTAAACCGAATTATTTATAGCCTCACTCTCATAGAAAATGTTACGTAGCGCCGGATATTTGTAAAAACGTGATCAAATTGAAGTCAAGAAGGGATTAATTTTACCTAGGAGTGAGAAAAGCATAAATATTTTGTATGTTTAAAGTGATTTTAAAAACATTTTTAAATATTAAATTACAACTAATTTAACTATCCGTACGGTAGTTATATTAATTTTAGTTTAACCAAAAATTATGTCTATATCGCAGGTGAATGCAATATCTATAAAAGCGTTGCCAAATGTAAACTTTCAGAATATTCGGATCATCCGTATATACGTTGTATGACCTTTAATTTTATGTAGGTTAGGGTGATTATATTTTATTTATTTATAATGAATTACAATTACAATCAATTAATTTAAATGTCGTGAAACGGATTTGGTCCAAACATACTTAGGGTCTTAAGTCAAAAAGTGTAATCCGCAACCATTCTTGACCCAATTTCACCACAGATGTTTCTTCGTAAAATATAACGTGTTCTGCAAAAAATATTTGGTTTATAAATTTATAAATCTGAACCGATTTGCTTCCAATCAAATAGCATTCGTCTTTGACCCGCAAATCTTAATTGTGCCAATTTTTATTAAGATCGCTATAATAAACGATGGTTCCATAAATCTTCCTTTTGGGTGTAACAAACAAATGCTCGAAAATTTAATACTCTAGTTGAGGGTATATAAATAAATAAAAATCTCCATTTATTAGGCCATACTGTGGAGAGAATACTAGAAGATAAATCGAAAGAAGATGTATATGATATGCCAACTGATATGAAAATTACTTAATTTTGAATATTTTATCAAAGGAAATATTCGGCAAATAAAATTGTACACTCTGGGCGTGTTTTTTGTTTGTAACTTTCCAATAGGTTATGGTTAATAACGGGCATATTAAATTGCACTAACGCGACAATATTTCTTCGTGAGGGATATAAACAAACATGGACTATTCAAGCTAAGATTACTTATTTATTATTATTTAATAAAACGAAATTTTCGAATTGTTTTTCATTTCTATATTATTAAACAAGTAAGGAAAGGCTAAAGTCGGTCGGGGCGAATGGGGATATAAATTGTACTGTATGCACATTTATTTGGCTGCGTAGACGCGAAAAATAAAGAGATCTTGCGATATTTCTGTCTTCATGATCTAAGTGGGATTAAATTTGGCATCAATTAAGCGGCTTTGGCTAGAATCATGATATACAATATTTGCGCTCGCCTGACTGCGTATACGCAGAAAATAAGAGGTACGCATTTTTTCTAAATTCTTTCTTTTAGGGTCAACATGGAAAAAAGAGTAAAACTAGTACCAAGCAATAGGCTGTAGGGTAATTCCACAAGATTTCGACCCACATTGATTTTGATGAAATTTGGCACATACATTTTACTAGTGTTTGCTGGTAATATACAGTTTATCGTAGCTCAAAGTAGTACGTGGTTTAAGATTTACAGTGGTCCAAATTTGGTTGTCTTGAGGTTTTTTTTGAAGAAATGGCTTCCTTATCGATATCATAACTTTGGATAGCGTGATCAGATTTTAACGATATTGATATCATCTGAAAGATTTACACCTCCTCTTTCCGAATCTGTATGAAAATAAGAATGTCCTTGTGGTTCAAGGATTCCAAAAATTAAAAATAATCTTTATCTGTTCTTTATTTTGTTTTGTATTTTAGCTTATTTTATTCTCTACAAAATATCAACAATTCACAGTGGGGTGGCAATAGGTTAAGAAATTACGGCTGTTTTTCCAAAGTATTGAGGTGTAAATCTTTCAGATGATATCAATATCGTTAAAATCTGATCACGCTATCCAAAGTTATGATATCGATAAGGAAGCCATCTCTTCAACAAAAAAACCCCGAGATAACCAACTTTGGACCACTGTAAAACTTAAAACACGTACTATTTTGAGCTCCGGTAAACGGTACTTTACCCACAAACACTAGTAGAATGTATGTGCCAAATTTCATTTCAGTAATTCAATTGTTCTTTCATTTATTATAATTGGGATTACTTTCTGCAATGCTGAGAAATGCGACTATAGCCACTTTAATTTAATATGTAAATTATATAAATATTTATTGTCTGTATAATATGTGATAACAAATGAATATTGCATTCCTCACTCAACCTCACTATATTCGTACACGAGAGAAAAAATTAATTACAAAATTATGGTATGAAATTTAGGATTTTAATTCAACAATGAATTCAATGTCATATAAAATTACTGCGCGTTTTATAACCCATATTACATTTGAGCCGGCATCATCTGGTTCAAGTTTATGGACATTTTTTTTAAATTGCCGAACGGACCCCGCCGGAACGGAAATTCCCACAACAACTATCCTGGATTTCGGGAATGAAAATTGGCGGAATTTCCGGGATAGTAATTCCCGAAGGAAAACTCTAAATCTGGTTTCTTGATCCGGAGACACCCAAGAGTTACCAGCCAGGATTATGTAAATATACTTAGTTTCGATGTGGATCGAGCCAGTCACTCGTCCACCAGTGTGGACGTAAAGACCAGGTGTTGAATCCTCTTGGTCACCACAAAACCGCACTACATACAAATAAATATGTATCTATAGTGTAAACACTAGGGTGGAAATTTCTTGTGAGGAAATATATTTTTACAACAAAAATATTTTTTACACGAGTAAATGTCAATACCAAAAGGCTGGAAATTAGAGGAGAATCGGACAAAATTAAACAGCGGTGCTTTGGGGTTTTTTCTTTTATCGGATTTTGATGAATGTCATCGTAATTGTTGTAATGACTCTAGTAATAAATTGGTGAAAATAAAAGGCCGTAAATAGGTGAAATGTTTTTTGTAATTTTTAACCAATTTAAGAAGAGAACCTACGGGAAATTGTTGGGAATTGCTATAATCTATAGAGACATATCATTGAACTGGTCCCAAAGTGTGAATAAAGTGTCAATACACTTCTTACTTCTTATACACATGTATTTAAATAAAAGTATTGTACATTTTATATTATATATTGTACATTTTATATTATATAACACAAAAGATGCGAATTCCGAAAAATATTTCTTTTAATATCTAACATATTCGTTAACAAGTAAGGAAAGGCTAAAGTCGGGTGGGGCCGACTATATAATACCCTACACCACTCCCTGCGTTTGTACCTCGCTTTGATTACTAAACCCTGGTATTTAATTTTTTTCATACAAATTATATAAATTATATTCATATAATTTATATGCTATAAATTCAACTTTAGTCAAATTTAACGAATATGGTAAATAATATCTTAATTGATCCAATTGTCCGATAGACAAATACAAATTATACAGTAGTATACCAAAGTCATACCAAAGTATGGACATATGGGCATCACTCAAACAATTCTCATTGCAATTCAATTCGGTAAAAAAGTGAAATCGGGAAGGATTTTTGCATCCTGTAAATGTATGTGTTTGATAAAAAATGTTAAATCGGAAAGGACATTTGTATGGGGGTATATTGAAACCTGGAACGATGTGACCCGCTTTCACCATGTCTGTTTATTGGTGAAATATAATATTTAAAATTTGACCAAAATCGGTTAAACATTCGGGAGCAGCATTTGTATGAGGGCTATATCTAAATCTGAACCTATCTTACCCACTTTCACCATAGGGTTTTTAGTTGGATTATAAGATGTTGTGCCAATTTTATAGAAAAACGGGTACAATATGTGGATTTTAGAGCGGAAATGTCAAATCGGGAGCGACATTTGAATGGGGGCTATATCTAAATCTGAACCGATCTTACCCAATTTTTGCATACGTGTTTCTAGTTGGATTATAAGATGTTGTGCCAAATTTAAAGAAAATCGAGTATAATATGTCGTTTCTAGAGCGGAAAATGTCAAATCGGGAGCGACATTTGTATGGGGGCTATATCTAAATCTGAACCGATCTTACCCAATTTTTGCATAAGTGTTTCTAGTTGGATTATAAGCTGTTGTGCAAAATTTAAAGAAAATCGGGTACAATATGTCGTTTCTAGAGCGGAAAATGTCAAATCGGGAGCGACATTTGTATGGGGGCTATATCTAAATCTGAACCGATCTTAGCCAATTTTTGCATACGTGTTTCGAGTTCGATTATAAGATGTTCTGCAAAATTTGAAGAAAATCGGGTACAATATGTCGTTTCTAGAGCGGAAAATGTCAAATCGGGAGCGACATTTGTATGGGGGCTATATCTAAATCTGAACCGATCTTAGCCAATTTTTGCATACGTGTTTCTAGTTCGATTATAAGATGTTCTGCAAAATTTGAAGAAAATCGGGTTCATTATGTCGTTTCTAGAGCGGAAAATGTCAAATCGGGAGCGACATTTGTATGGGGGCTATATCTAAATCTGAACCGATTTCCTCCAAATTCAATACCAATGGTCCTTGGCCAGAAAAAATAACTTCTGCCAAGTTTCATGACAATCGGACAACAATTGCGACCTGTAGAGTGCGAACAAGCTTAGATGGTCAGCAGACGGACGGACGGACGGACGGACAGACGGACAGACAGACATCGTTAAATCGACTCAGCTGGTGATTCCAAGCCGATCGGTATACTTAAAGGTGGGTCTAGCTCGATTATTTCTTGGTGTTACAAACATTTGGCGCGAAACTAACTTATAATACCCTAGACCACGAAGTGGTGTAGGGTATAAAAATAATATATGAGCGATCTTCGCGTTATTATTATGGATGCCCGACGTAATTAAACACAAAGCTCTCTGCCAACTTCCACAACAATTAGAGTGATAAAAACCCGGTTTTTCTGCAATGTCGGGTTTTCGGGTTTTTCGAAAAACGTGATTTCAAAAAACCCGGTTGCTCGTTTTTTTTATAAAAAACCGGTCGGATCGGGTTTTTTCTTGTAACAGAGAATATAGGGAATATAATAAGCTAAAATAAATAAAAATAAGAAAATAAATCATAAGTTTGTCATGAAATTCAAGGATTATGCGTATTTTTGGACTACTTGAAATACAAGGACCTTTCTCTTATATTCGCAAAGTTCATCAACCTCATATTACCTACAAGGACGAGTATACGATTGGATCGCGAAAAATATTCACACCCAGAAATGAATACTGGATTATTTAATGATGATCTGCAAAATTTTTCGTCCTTGGGTAAAACCGTCTGTGAGCTAAAACACCTCTAAAATAATCACATATGTTCTTATGTGTATGGCTGACATCCGCAGCGGCATATGGTTTCACAGTATTTTATTTTTTAGTTAATTTGAGGTCCCTGATAAAAAGTATAAATAAAGTAGAACCAAAAAATTGTTTGCACTATGAAAAACCAGTTGAGACCGAAATAAAAAAACCGTGTTTCCCGGTTTTCCATTGACCTGGTTGACCCGGTTTTCGGTCTCGGGTTTGATCACACTAATTTGGGGATTTATTCGTTTTTTGTAAATTAGCATATTCGGAATACTGTTGCAGCTAGAGTCTTGAATTTTTGTGAAGGTTCACTAATTACACTACTCAACAAAATGAAAAAAATTTCATGTACTCCGGATGCGATAATTTTTTCTGTGTAGATAACCTTGACATGAGCTCGAAAAACGCAATAAAAATTTTTTTTTCGTTTGGTTTTTTTTTATTTTTTTTTTTTAAATTTAAAAAATTTTTTTTTGGTTAATTTGTTTCGTCCGGCATAACTCGGGAACCACTAGCCCGATTTAATTGAATTAAATTTTAAAAAATTTAAAATTACAATTCCCTTAATCTGTTCATATATTGTTTTCCTATACAAGCAACAGTTTCCAAGTTAAAAATGAATATATAAAGGAAAAAACTTATTTTTTGCCTAAAGATTTAAAAAATTTTTTTTTTTAAATCCATAAAAAATCCAAAATGAAAAAAAATGTCAAATCTTATTACTTTTACGTAAAGTCACATAACCTATGAGCAAAATGAGACAAAGATCATGAAAATCGATGCACGCGTTTCGCTTTTATTCGCAATTGAGTAAAGGTATGAATTTCAAAAATTTGCTCGACATATGCACAACTTTGTCTATGGTAAGGTTTTTTCTTTTTTTTTTTATTCTCAGAATTAACAAAACGGAATAAACAAAGGGTTATTTAATTTTTATGATTGCGTAAGCAAAGTAATAAACGCTAATAAATGTGCGTGAACAATTAAAAGGAAAAAGGAAAGGGGACTTTTTTAATTATTTGGGTTTTCCGTTGGCTACCTGTATGATTTTTTTACAGAAATGCAACCCACATTTAAGGGTGGTCATTATTCGGAAAATTTAAGACTCACACATGGTGAAACAGGTATGTAGCCACCGTAAAAAAATATACACCCATTTATAAGTACCTGTCAGTAAAATACTAAACAATACACAGTATAAATAGGTCTTCATTGATCGATTTTACTCATTCAACAAGTGTCGACGAACGCGATAGTTAAAATGAGCACACGTTCGCGAGGATTTGAATGCAATACCAATCCAAGTAATTTTTGTTACATGTGCGCCATGCTCGTCACTCACATCGCCCAGGTTGTCCGGAAAGAAGTCCAAGTGCGAGTGTAGAAAATGTATCTTAAGCGACATATTTGCTCTAATTTTTTTATAATTTTGGAGTAGTTGTTCGACGATCTCTCTGTAATTTGAGCTTTTGTTGTTTCCAAGAAATCCGGAAACAATTTGCCGAAATGAGTTCCAAGCTGCAGCTTCATTTGGTGATAAAATGTGCTCAAACTGTTGGTCTTGCAACAACTTTTTAATTTGCGGACCGTCGAAAACGCCTTCCTTAATCTTTGCCGATGAAAGGTGAGGAAAAATGGTTTTTAAATAGGCGAACGCTTCGCCATCTTTGTTGATAGCTTTCACGAAGTTTTTTATGAGTCCGAGCTTTATGTGAAGAGGTGGGAGAAAAACATTTTCCTTTTTTATGAGTGGTGTATATTTCACGTTGTCGCTGCCGGGGATGAAGTTAACTCTTTCTGTCCAACTCCTCCTGGTGTAATGATGTTGACGATCGCGGCTGTCCCAAAGGCAGAGAAAACAACAGTACTTTGTGAATCCACCTTGTAATCCACAAAGGATACCGATAACCTTAAGGTCGGCACAAACTTTCCAATCGTGCCTCTCATAGTTAAGGCACTTTAGTAGATTGTCCATGACTTCGTATGTTTCCTTGGTGTCAACGGCATGAGCAATTGGAATCGAAGGTTTCTCGTTGCCGTTGTGCAGTAAAATTGCTTTAAGGCTCTGCTTGTTGCTGTCGATGAAAAGACGCCACTCTCCTGGATCGTAAGAGTACCCGAGTTCACCAAATAATCCTGGAATGTCCTTACAAAAACAGATGTTGTCTTTTTTGTGTAGTACCTTGCGTATGGTTCATGACGCTTCCTGTAGATTGTTGTCACCACACCAGGAGCCAAGAAACCGAACTGTTGCATGCGCGATGCATGCAACTCTGCATCTTCCTTGGAGAGTTTCAATTATCTAACCCAATCGTTCAGTTCTGCTTGGGAACATAAGCGTTGACCTCCATGCAATGTATATGTTGACTCGCATTCTGATGTGGTTTCTACTGTCTCCGGATCTGATGTTGGATGTATCGCCTCATTATTAGATGCCCATCTTGAAACGGACGGTTGCGGGTCCACTGGTTCTTCGGAAAATGGCACTGGAAAATTCACTGTTGAAACAGCAGCGTAAGTCCATCGTATATTTTTTCCCACGCCTGTTTTTTTGCTAAGACAGAAGTAGCAATCTGTTACATGGCAAAGCGGAGCTCTCCAAAGCATTGGCATGATGATTCTCGGCTGTCGTCTGAAAGAATTTCAATAATAAGTTATATATGTTCTTGAATTTCGTAATCTACACTTACCTTGAGTCAGCTAGCTGTACGTAGCACCTTGGACATAGAGCACTTGGTGTCCACCGCTCATCTATGTTTGAGACCTTTAAATTGAAGCTCTCTTCAAATGAATCTCTCAATTTAGGTGAAAAACAACGCTTGTTTTTTTCAGAAACGTATTCTCCGCACATGTAACAAAAATTACTTGGATTGGTATTGCATTCAAATCCTCGCGAACGTTTGCTCATTTTAACTATCGCGTTCGTCGACACTTGTTGAATGAGTAAAATCGATCAATGAAGACCTATTTATACTGTGTATTGTTTAGTATTTTACTGACAGGTACTTATAAATGGGTGTATATTTTTTTACGGTGGCTACATACCTGTTTCACCATGTGTGAGTCTTAAATTTTCCGAATAATGACCACCCTTAAATGTGGGTTGCATTTCTGTAAAAAAATCATACAGGTAGCCAACGGAAAACCCAAATAATTAAAAAAGTCCCCTTTCCTTTTTTCCTTTTAATTGTTCACGCACATTTATTAGCGTTTATTACTTTGCTTACGCAATCATAAAAATTAAATAACCCTTTGTTTATTCCGTTTTGTTAATTCTGAGAATCAAAAAAAAAGAAAAAACCTTACCATAGACAAAGTTGTGCATATGTCGAGCAAATTTTTGAAATTCATACCTTTACTCAATTGCGAATAAAAGCGAAACGCGTGCATCGATTTTCATGATCTTTGTCTCATTTTGCTCATAGGTTATGTGACTTTACGTAAAAGTAATAAGATTTGACATTTTTTTTCATTTTGGATTTTTTATGGATTTAAAAAAAAAAAATTTAAATCTTTAGGCAAAAAATAAGTTTTTTCCTTTATATATACATTTTTAACTTGGAAACTGTTGCTTGTATAGGAAAACAATATATGAACAGATTAAGGGATTTTTTAAAATTTAATTCAATTAAATCGGGCTAGTGGTTCCCGAGTTATGCCGGACGAAACAAATTAACCAAAAAAAATTTTTAAAATTTAAAAAAAAAAAAAATAAAAAAAAAACCAAACGAAAAAAAAAAATTTATTGCGTTTTTCGAGCTCATGTCAAGGTTATCTACACAGAAAAAATTATCGCATCCCGAGTACATTTTGACTGTTGACTAGTGTTATTAGTGTCAAAAAAGGGTGGAAAAGTGAGCGTGGCACCTCCCATACGAAGTTAAAACCTATTGTTGAATATTGTAGGTTCTATGACACCTAGAGTGCTGAAATTTTGTGTAAGTGCATCTAGCATCAATGTGCATAGTTGTGCCAAAAATGGGCGGTATTAAAAAAGTGGGCGTGGCACCTCCCATACGAAGTTAAAACCTATTATTGAATATTGCCAGTTCTATGACACCTAGAGTGCTATAATTTTGTGTAAGTGCATATAGCATCAATGTGCATAGTTGTGTCAAAAAGGGGCTGTATTGGAAAAGTGGGCGTGGCACCTCCCATACGAAGTTAAATATTATTGAATATTTTCAATTCTATGACGCCTAGAGTGCTGACATTTTGTGTAAGTGCATCTAGCATCAATGTGCATTGTTGTGCCAAAAATGGGCGGTATTGGAAAAGTGGGCGTGGCACCTCCCATACGAAGTTAAAACCTATTATTGAATATTGTCAGTTTTATGACACCTAGAGTGCTGTAATTTTGTGTAAGTGCATCTAGCATCAATGTGCGTAGTTCTGCCAAAATGGGCGGTATTGGAATAGTGGGCGTGCCACCTCCCATACGAAGTTAAAACATATTATCGAATAGTGTCAGTTCTATGACACGTATAGTGCTCAAATTTTGTGTAAGTGAATCTAGCATAAACATGCGTAGTTGTGCCAAAAATGGACGGTATTGGGAAAGTGGGCGTGGTACCTCACATACGAAGTTAAAACATATTATCGAATATGGGCAGTAGGTGTCATAGACCTAGAGTGCTGAAATTTTGTGTGAGTTGATCCAGTTGTGCAAAGATGGGCGGAAAATGGGCGTGACCCTTCCCATCTGAAATTAAAACCGGTTTTAGAGTATTTCGACACCGTGATGGGCGGAAAGTGGCCGTGACCCATACGAAATTAAAACCAATTTTTTGAGTATATTCTACAACGATATTCCTATATTGTTGTGTGAGTTAATTTAGTTGTAACCTGCTTAGACAATATACAAATGGGCGGGATTTGAAAGATGGCGCATTTTTGATTTGAATTTTGTAAAATTACACGTTTTCTGTGGATTTTCGTAGCACAATAGTAAAGAAAGGTTATAAAAAGAGAAATATTCATTCGCCAACAGCCGACTTAAGTCAAGATAACGGAAATTATATTAATTTTTTAGTTTTTGTGTTGTTTGATTAGTGAACAATTTAATTGATTTTCTATGTGTTTTGAATGTTAAGTAATTTCATCTTACGAATGAAGTTTTTTGTTTAGGTAATAGAAAGGAAAGGAGGAGAATCACACTTAACAAAAAATCAATTTAATTTTGACATTTTTTCAATTATTCGCCGTAAACTAACGTTCTCCATGGAACATATCCATTTCCTTAGGATCCCAGGGAAGAACATTGATTATAATTGGTACATATATTACCGATCAGGACAAAAATTAATATGAAAGCAGATTTTAATTTTACCGTTTGTTTTTTTTTTGGCCAGGCGAAGCTGGCGGGGGTTCAGCTAGTATATATATATATATATTTGTTTCGGTTGCTGGTATACGGATCCGTTTCTTGACTAAAGAAGTCACCAGTGTGGCTGGGGCCTAAGCTAAGATATTTAATCATTCCGTAAATGCGTTTATCGGTTGTGACCGAAAGTAGGCCAAATCGGCCCAGAGGGAAAACAATTTCCCTAACAAAGACTGAGTTTTTTGCGTTTCTGTTTTATATGTTCTTGAAATTCGTTACGTACACTCCTCTTGTAGTGTGAAAGCACCAAAAGTAAATAAAATGGAATTTGGTGTATACTTTCATCTGACGGTGTAGACGCGAAACAGGAATTTTGAGAAATTTGTTCTTTTAGGCGGAAAATAGGGCGAAAGGGCATACAAATGACACCAAACAACGGCAGTAGTTAGAATAGTGAAATTCGGTATGTACATTGATCTGACTGCAATATCAATAGGATCAGAAGGGGATCAAATTGGTACCAACCGAGCGGCTGCAGCTAGAATTATGAAAGTCGGTGTTTACACTCGTCTGACTGCGTAGACGCGCATAAAGGAGGATTTTTTTACATTCCACTGTGGACGCGAAACAATATTAGTAATTTTCTCATCAATATGGTACAGATATTTGGTATGCATTTGGAATCAAGAAATTGCAAATGGAGAAAATCATGTGAGAATGACTGAATTGAAGCATTACAATTTATTTAAAACAGTGCAGAGGCCTTATAGTTTGAAATAGTCGTAATATGCCTAAAAAAGTCGACCGCATTTAATCTGCCGGTAATACTTTGGAATGAAGTCCGTGATGGAGGGTATATAAGATTCGTCCCGGCCGAACTAACTCCTTTTCACTTATTTTCCTAAAATCATAAACATCATTGAACTGCTTCGAACCACAAACCAACAACCAATCCAATACGACATCCTAAGAAGTAAGTTTGAATGAATAGGAGATCCAACGAGATTGCAAAGACGGTACTGCGGACACCAAAAAACATCCTTTCGCACGGCAACAACGCATGAGCTCCTACTGCGGGGTTTTCATGGAACGAGGCAATAACAACAGCTTCCAAGAGAGTCCGATGGAAGTCATTAATTGAGACCGTTCGCTCCCGAGTTTTCTTATATGTTGGGCATTAGCGAAGCTCCGTAAAATAATATCCAAATATCAGAAATGTTGTTCGAATGTCGTGACCCAAAAAAGTCCAAACTTCGACAATGCATACGATAATATAATGATTTCGTTAACGAATGCCGTGTTTAGGCCCCTGATTCGAGTATACTGGGGCAAATTATTAAGGATGATAGCAAAGACACTCTTATCGTTAACCTAATAGCAGAGGCATAATATTTCGCCCACCAACAATTCGAATTCAACAAAAAGAAGGAATACCACCCTAATAAACGCGTGCATACAATGTACAGCTCCAACCTGTGTTGAAAATACGTACAATCCATTCATCCCTCATAACTTATTCGATGACAGTCAGAACTTGTATGTATGCGTATGGAAGTGTCTAATAGTGATATCGGAAAGTTTCTTTTCGATTTTTTTTCATATTTATTTCTTTATTTACTTGGCCTTTTTGTATAGATTGGTGTTAGGTTATCCTTTGTCCTTCTATTTAAATATTGACATTAGCTTATCTATGGAAAGAAGAAAAGTTAACGCAAGTTTACCAACAAAATGAACAAAGGAATCTTAGAAAGGCGACACAGGATGGCATGTTCTGTTTCTAATAAAGCATTTGGGGACCTCGTGGGCAATGCCTTTATCCCTTCGCACACATGTTTGTATTGTGTGATACACATTCATACACACGACTTCGTCGACTGCGAGTGTCAAGTGTCTTGGCAATTTGATTGCTGAAGAAATTGCTGCTATTTGCCTGACAAAGTTGCATAAATCCTTAGGGATCATTTAGTGGCATTCAATATTTGATTCTTCAGTAGTCTCACACACATGCCCCACTGAAAGTAAAATCATGTTGGGGAAGAAATTGGAAGATGGGAGATGTAAATATGTGCACGTATTTGTCAACACCAAGCTATCTATCAATTTGTCCCGTATTCAATGAGTTTTAACTGATGTGCCCCTTTGTAAATCACCTATCGAAATGTTTCTTTCTTCAACACTTTCTCCCTCCTTTCAGTCATTTTGGGAGAATGCCACAGGAATTCTATAGGAGTTGTATCCAATTTTAGTGCCATTGAAGTACGAACAAGCAAATCCGTTAAAGTCATATGATTGAATTATTACATTGTGGACAATATCTCTTGATTGAAGCATGTACAATGTCCATAAATAAATACATGAGGCCGAAACAAAAAGGTGACTTCTCGTACACAACTTAAAGGGTAAACATTTTTCAAATGAATTCAAGAATTTTTTGCAAAAAAACATATTTCGATAGGACACAGAAAGAAAGAAAAGTACTTACAGTTTTACAAAATTAAATTTTTCGCAGGAGATAAGGCTAACCAACAGCATTTTCAGTGAAATGTTTTAAAATAGCAGTTGTTGTTGTTAGTTGCAAAATCACTTGCGACAATTAGCGGGTGCAATTGCTTATAACATGGCTTCAGATGTGTAGAATTTGAATTGAGATTAAATAATGAGCTTACTCAAGTTCATACATAATGATTTTATGAAATAAATCCGGGCGGACTGTTGTGGACTATTTTGATTACATGTATTCTTATGGTAGCTATCTGCATGTGGATTTACGGAGCTACCATAAGAATACATGTGAGCATCTCCCAAAAAGGTCCACAAAAAATTAAATTGGACCACACTAAAAGCTTCTTAATTTATTATACCCTCCACCTCCAGGATGGGGGTCAGGGTCCGTTTGTAACACCTTGAAATATTGACCTGAGACCCTATAAAGTATATATATTCTTGATCGTCATAAAATTCTAAGACGATCTAGCCATGTCCGTCCGTCTGTCCGTCTGTTGACAGCACGCTAGCATCTAAACGAAAGGAGCTAGGATGTCCAAATTTTCTATAAATACGTCTTATAGTCGTAGATCGGTTGGGATTGAAATGGGGCGAAATCGGCCCAAAGGGAAAAAATTTTCCCTCACAAAGACTAAAAATACCCATAATAACACCTAATATTTTTGTGTATTTAAGCATATTTTTCAATATGTCTTCTTGTACTTACTTCATATTGGGTTTGCGCAAAGTTCAACTTCGTAGGGGGTGAAATGGGACAAAAAGGGTTAAAAATGGCACATATTAAACGACAACAGCTAGAAACACGAAATTCGATGTGTACACTCCTCTAGTTGAGTAGATACATAATATACCAGTTTTTTTCCAAATTCATCGTTTTAAGGGGTAAAATGGGAATAGAGGGATAAAAATGGTACCAACCAAACGGCTGCACCTAGATTCGTTGTATACATTCCTCTGTCTGCGTAGACATGAAAAATAAAAGTTTTTTTTTTCCAAATTCGTACTTTCAAGGGATACAATGGACAAAGAGGGATATAAATAGAACCAACTAAACGACTACAGCTAGAATGGTGCAATTCGGTGTGAACATCCAACTAATTGCGTAGACACATAAAATAAAGATATTTTAGAAAATCGTAAAATAGGAAAAAGGGGATAAAATGGTACCAACCAAATGGCCGCAGCTAGAATCATGGCATAAATTGGTCGAATCATGGATTTTCAAAATTTGTACTTTTGGAATTAAAATAGAAAGGAAATAAAACCAACTGTAGCACCGACTATCTACCAAAATAAATATATAATAAAATATAAAAATAAAACAATATTTATTTTTTGAATTGGCTTGAAGTATTATTTCGATATATAGAGTGTAAACGTATTAGCCTTATAAGCGTGGTTTGAAATAATAAAAATATTATATTTATTTATAATAATATTTTGTCAATATTTGTATTTGGTTTGGCTATATTAACCTTCGCAAAACCCACACGGGTGGGATTTCAAATTTTCAAGCTTTGATAACACAACGAGAATAGATTTGGGTTCAGGGAGTAAAAATTTAGAGTTGTTGTTTGTATTTTTCTCTTTGGTTTTCTACTTTTGTCCACACAAGTTTGGAATATTTGTGTAAATACGGCTCATCCACAACAATAAATATGCGCTAAAAACTTTTGGGCGTGCGAAGGACAAATAAATTTTTATTTTTCTATAATATTACTGCACTTCTACGAAAATCGACAGCCTCTGTGGAATGCAATCCATTGTGGAGAGTATATAAAGTTCGGCCCGGCCGAACTTAACGTTTTTACTTGTTTTTTCCTTATTTCGATAACTATTACTATTATGAAACTTGAAGTTAACTTGTTGTCTTTTATTTTAATTAAAAGTTGTAGTGTTATAAAGAATATTACTACGTATAGAAAATTTGGACCATCGGATGGAGGTGTGAATAATTGAACCATACCAATATTATCATAATAAAAAGAAATGACAATAATATACAATAATAATAAATAACACTAGTCAACAGTCAAAATGTACTCGGGATGCGATAATTTTTTCTGTGTAGATAACCTTGACATGAGCTCGAAAAACGCAATAAAAAATTTTTTTTCGTTTGGTTTTTGTTTTATTTTTTTTTTTAAATTTTAAAATTTTTTTTTGGTTAATTTGTTTCGTCCGGCATAACTCGGGAACCACTAGCCCGATTTAATTGAATTAAATTTTAAAAAATTTAAAATTACAATTCCCTTAATCTGTTCATATATTGTTTTCCTATACAAGCAACAGTTTCCAAGTTAAAAATGAATATATAAAGGAAAAAACTTATTTTTTGCCTAAAGATTTAAATTTTTTTTTTAAAAATCCATAAAAAATCCAAAATGAAAAAAAATGTCAAATCTTATTACTTTTACGTAAAGTCACATAACCTATGAGCAAAATGAGACAAAGATCATGAAAATCGATGCACGCGTTTCGCTTTTATTCGCAATTGAGTAAAGGTATGAATTTCAAAAATTTGCTCGACATATGCACAACTTTGTCAATGGTAAGGTTTTTTCTTTTTTTTTTTGATTCTCAGAATAATAAACAAAGGGTTATTTAATTTTTATGATTGCGTAAGCAAAGTAATAAACGCTAATAAATGTGCGTGAACAATTAAAAGGAAAAAAGGAAAGGGGACTTTTTTAATTATTTGGGTTTTCCGTTGGCTACCTGTATGATTTTTTTACAGAAATGCAACCCACATTTAAGGGTGGTCATTATTCGGAAAATTTAAGACTCACACATGGTGAAACAGGTATGTAGCCACCGTAAAAAAATATACACCCATTTATAAGTACCTGTCAGTAAAATACTAAACAATACACAGTATAAATAGGTCTTCATTGATCGATTTTACTCATTCAACAAGTGTCGACGAACGCGATAGTTAAAATGAGCAAACGTTCGCGAGGATTCTTTCAGACGACAGCCGAGAATCATCATGCCAATGCTTTGGAGAGCTCCGCTTTGCCATGTAACAGATTGCTACTTCTGTCTTAGCAAAAAAACAGGCGTGGGAAAAAATATACGATGGACTTACGCTGCTGTTTCAACAGTGAATTTTCCAGTGCCATTTTCCGAAGAACCAGTGGACCCGCAACCGTCCGTTTCAAGATGGGCATCTAATAATGAGGCGATACATCCAACATCAGATCCGGAGACAGTAGAAACCGGAGACAGTAGGCACGATTGGAAAGTTTGTGCCGACCTTAAGGTTATCGGTATCCTTTGTGGATTACAAGGTGGATTCACAAAGTACTGTTGTTTTCTCTGCCTTTGGGACAGCCGCGATCGTCAACATCATTACACCAGGAGGAGTTGGACAGAAAGAGTTAACTTCATCCCCGGCAGCGACAACGTGAAATATACACCACTCATAAAAAAGGAAAATGTTTTTCTCCCACCTCTTCACATAAAGCTCGGACTCATAAAAAACTTCGTGAAAGCTATCAACAAAGATGGCGAAGCGTTCGCCTATTTAAAAACCATTTTTCCTCACCTTTCATCGGCAAAGATTAAGGAAGGCGTTTTCGACGGTCCGCAAATTAAAAAGTTGTTGCAAGACCAACAGTTTGAGCACATTTTATCACCAAATGAAGCTGCAGCTTGGAACTCATTTCGGCAAATTGTTTCCGGATTTCTTGGAAACAACAAAAGCTCAAATTACAGAGAGATCGTCGAACAACTACTCCAAAATTATAAAAAAATTAGAGCAAATATGTCGCTTAAGATACATTTTCTACACTCGCACTTGGACTTCTTTCCGGACAACCTGGGCGATGTGAGTGACGAGCATGGTGAGCGTTTTCATCAGCAAATGAAAGAAATTGAGCACCGATACCAAGGATTTTGGAACGAAGCTATGATGGGGGACTATATCTGGTTCCTGATAAGAGAAACAGACCCACAACAATATAAAAGAAAGACAAAAGCACATAATTATTTTTAATTTGAAGGTTTTTATTTTTGTGTTTAGATATTTTTTTTAAAAACTTTTTTATAATTAATTAATGTTGATATCCTTAGGATAATTTCTTGTACATATATCGAATTGTTTTTTAATTTAAAGTCATATATTTTTGTCACCCAACAAATTTTAATTTTTTTTGTAATAAAAAAGAAAAAACCTTACCATAGACAAAGTTGTGCATATGTCGAGCAAATTTTTGAAATTCATACCTTTACTCAATTGCGAATAAAAGCGAAACGCGTGCATCGATTTTCATGATCTTTGTCTCATTTTGCTCATAGGTTATGTGACTTTACGTAAAAGTAATAAGATTTGACATTTTTTTCATTTTGGATTTTTTATGGATTTTTTAAAAAAAAAAATTATATCTTTAGGCAAAAAATAAGTTTTTTCCTTTATATATTCATTTTTAACTTGGAAACTGTTGCTTGTATAGGAAAACAATATATGAACAGATTAAGGGAATTGTAATTTTAAATTTTTTAAAATTTAATTCAATTAAATCGGGCTAGTGGTTCCCGAGTTATGCCGGACGAAACAAATTAACCAAAAAAAAATTTTAAAATTTAAAAAAAAAAAAATAAAACAAAAACCAAACGAGCTCATGTCAAGGTTATCTACACAGAAAAAATTATCGCATCCGGAGTACATGAAATTTTTTTCATTTTGTTGAGTAGTGTAATTTGTGTTTTATTCAAAATCAACAATTGGCCCTTAAAATTTAACCAACCTTTATAATTTTGACCTATTTTTACGAAATCCTGACAATATATTTTTCTAAAAATGTTGGTCGACTTTTTCTGTTTCTTTCTTGTTTTTGGCGTATTTTAAAGCGTGTGAATGTCGTGTCCGGGCCACTGGGAGATGCCCATGTAGAAGGAGAAGAGAGAAAATAAGTTGGGAGCGTTAGATAGCACGATCTGGGTGTCCAATTAACTTGACCATCTCATTAAATAACACATTCACTAAATGTTTTGACATGTGGCGACGTCTCATTGGAGAAACATATCTTCTACCAACATTCCACTCAATGCGGAACAGTCTGCAATCATGACTGTATAACGCTAGCCGTTGACGGTAAAGTTGTCGCAGTTCTAATTTTTAAGAAGTAACTACACGGAGGACAAAATACGTTGTAAATTCAATCCCTTTGGAGATAATTTATCCCCGTAACGTGTTCGAAAAATTTACAACGTGTTGGGGATAAATTTTCCTGAATTCGTGCCTTTATTATGTTATTATTATGGCAGTTCTGGGCCTATCTTTCATAAAAAATATAAAAAATAGGCAAATGTATGGTGTCCACCTTAAGGGTTGCAGAAGGAGGGTAGGTGTGCTCAGAGAAAATATTGGGGCTAAAAAATATAGGGGGTCGGCCTTACATTTTACTCCACTAGCAGTCTCCTGTCCTAGTAAAAGTGGTGGGGACAAATTTTATAAAAATAAATGTTTATATGGTGATAGGGGAATGCGTGTTCGAAAAAAATTTGAGGAGGGAAAATTAATGGGGATCGGTCCTACATTTAACCACCCTTTGACCCCGATGAGCGCCCACTTAAACTCATAAACTTTTTTCCGAACCTCACAAAATATGGGGTTCTAGCACTATCTAAAGCACTATCTAAAGCACTATCCCAGCCCTAGTGAACAATAACTAAATTAACCCCTAATGGGCAATCTTGAATTTGATTGGTTTTTGTGTTAAGTTTTGGGTTTTGTAGAACATTTCATCCCCGCATCTTTTTCGCGGTGTTTTTTACAATTTGTTAGAATAAAGCCAAAAAGTACCGTTATAAGGGAGAGTTAGAGGGTTAATATGTTCTACAAAAATATTTGCCATACCATTGCCTACAATGTTGCTGAACATACCCTACAACTCAGATTGAAAGAAAACATAGTTTTATATACCGATATGCTGCAAGAACACGCCAGAGCTGGGAAATTTTAACCGCCTATAAAATAAAATTCGGATGTGATCCGTCACAACGCCGTCACACGTATATTTCTTTTAGTCTCCTCTTTCAGAATCCATTGTCAGAACCCCGTAATTTTGGAAAAGTTTGAAATTGTTATACAGTGTTATTCCCGTACCGTAGATGAATTCCGGCGTAAATTTTTAACGCTTCACACGCCAGTTAATTTGTAGACGACTAGCGTCGCTGCTATTGTTGAATTTTGGAAAAACTTACATAAATGTCTTACTTTAATATTTGTCACCCAACAGAGTGTCAATTTTATTTAAATTTATAAAATACAAAATTTAATACAACCCAACAAGAAAAGAAACAAGTAATGTAAGTCGTCGGGGCCGACTACACTCAGAAAAATAGCATTCTTAAATCTCAGTAAAATCCATACTCCATTTTAGTTGAACAATTTTACTGCAGTTTAGGTAAAATTTCCTTACGAGAAGGAAAATTAAATAGATATGAGTACACTTATCTTATTTCAAAGCCAGACAAATTAGTACATATACTCAAAATAGGGTAGTAAATTTACTTAAAAACATTTTATTGGATCTAGTAAAAACTTCTTACAATTCAGTACATTCATACTTGTGCGGAAGAAAATTTACTAGCGTTTAAGAAAGAAAATAATGCAGAATTTTTTGGTATGGAAAAATTCCATTTAGGAAGTTTTTACTTAAAAATGTGTTTATCACTTCAAATAAAATAAATAAATGTAATTAAATTTTTGCCATATTCCTCATACATTCAATTATAAATGAACTTATAAAAAATAATTCAGTTTGTTTAGAAAAATACATGAATAGTAGTAGTCCATAAAGCAATTCTCGTTCGTTAGCCGGGACTTTCTTCATAAGTACTTCAAATATTACTCTAAAAAATCAATGCGAATGCGCCTACCTAGCTTCCCCAACAGTCATGGTGAAATATCTCAACTCTTTATGGTATGAGTAAGATGAAACGTTTGAGAACTATACATACTCTGAAGCGAAATAATTTATTTCAATTATCGGTATAGTCGTAGTCAGGCTGAATACAAATGTACTGGTTTAAGGAAAATTTTAGTCAGGCTGAGTACAAATTTACTTGGTTTAAGGAAAAATTTCCGAAAATTTTCCTCAGATTGAGTATAAATTTACTTGAATTGAGGAAAAAATCGGAATATTTTCCTCAGTTTGAGTATAAATTTACTTGATTTGAGTAAAATTTTCCTCAGATTAAGTAAAGATTTACTTGATTTGAAGAAAAATGTTCCTCAGTTTAAGTAAATTTTACTTGCTTTGAGGAAAAGTTGAACTGGAATCAAGGAATCATGTCCCATTTTCAAGGAAAAGTTTGTACTTGATGTGAGAAATTATTGCCTTAGCGCTATACGAAGTTCAATTTTCCAGTTTTAGTACATATTTACTTAATCCGTGCATACATTTTTCTGAGTGTATATGATACACTCCACTTTCTGCTCCAATTTGGTGAAATCGGAAAGGATTTTTGGTATGTGTCCTAATCATGGACTCCCTCTGTGTATGGGTGATTCCAACGGAGCAGGTGTGACATTGCTACTGACTATTTTCTTTATATTGGTCAATATAATTTATAATAACAATTGACAAAGGGTAGTTTATGTAGATATACTTTATTTATTTACTTTTTTGCGAAAAAATGCGATTATTTTATTCAGAAAATCATATTCATACTTCAGAATTACGTTATCGCATAGCCTAAAAACTTAAAAATAAAACAAACGAAACAAAAAATAGAAACTCTTTGACAAAAATATGTTCCAAAACTAAACCAGTAAGGAAAGGCTAAAGTCGGGCGTGGCCGACTCTATGATACACTCCACTTTCAAGCCGAATACAATTCAATTCGGAGAAAAAGTGAAAACGGGAAGGTTTTTTGTATCCTGTTTGTTTGACAAAAAAATTTATATCGGAAAGGACATTTGTATGAGGATATATTGAAACCTGGAACGAAATAGGTGAAATATAAAATGTATAGTTTGACCAAAATCGGTTAAACTTTTGGGAGCAACATTTGTATTTGGGCTATATTTAAATCTGAACCGATCTTACCCACTTTCACCATAGGTTTGTTTAGTTAGATTATAAGATGTTGTGCGAAAATTAAAGAAAATCGAGCACAATATGTGGCTTTTAAAGCGGCAAAAGTCAAATCGGGAGCGACATTTGTATGGGGACTATATCTAAATCTGAACCGATCTTACCCAATTTCTGCATAGTGTTTCTAGTTAGATTATAAGATGTTGTGCCAAATTTAAAGAAAATCGATTAGAATATGTGGCATTTAAAGCGGAAAAAGTCAAATCGGGAGCGACATTTATATGGGGGCTATATCCAAATCTGAACCGATCTTACCCAATTTCTGCATAGGTGTTTCTAGTAAGATTATAAGATGTTGTGCCAAATTTAAAGAAAATCGAGTACAATATGTGGTTTCTATAGAGGAAAATGTCAAATCGGGAACAGCATTTGTATGGGGGCTATATCTAAATCTGAACCGATTTGACCTATTTTCACCATGGGTGTTTCTAGTTTAAATATAAGATGTTTTGCCAAATCTGCAGACAATCTGATACAATATGTGGTTTCTAGAGCGGTAAAAGTCAAATCGGGAGCGAAATTTGTATGGGAGCTATATACAAATCTGAACCGATCTGACCGATATTCACCATGGGTGTTTCTAGTGGAAATATAAGATGTTTTACCAAATCTGAAGACAATCTGATACATTATGTGGTTTCTAGAGCGGAAAAAGTCAAATCGGGAGCGAAATTTGTATGGAAGCTATATATCAATCTGAACCGATCTGTCCGATATTCACCATGGGAGTTTCTAGTGGGAATATAAGATGTTTCACCAAGTCTGAAGACAATCTGATACAATATGTGGTTCCTAGAGCGGAAAAAGTCAAATCGGGAGCGAAATTTGTATGGGAGCTATATATAAATCTGAACCGATCTGACCGATATTCACCATGGGTGTTTCTAGTGGAAATATAAGATGTTTTACCAAATCTGAAGACAATCTGATACATTATGTGGTATGTAGAGCGGAAAAAGTCAAATCGGGAGCGAAATTTGTATGGGAGCTATATATAAATCTGAACCGATCTGACACATTTTTACCACAGGTGTTTCTAGTTACAATATAAGATGTTTTGCCAATTTTAAAGAAAATCTGTTGTAATATGTGGTATCTAGAGTGAAAAGAGTCAAATCGGGAGTGAAATTCGCATGGTGGCTATATCTAAATCTGAACCGATTTTCTTCAAATTAAATAGCGTTCGTCCTTATCCCGAAAAACATCGTTGTGCAAAGTTTCATTTGGTTCTGTCAACAATTGCGACCTGTATCGTGATTACAAGAATAGATGGACGGACAGACAGACTGACATTGCTAAATCGACAATGGGTCTATCTCGTTTCCTTTTGGGTGTTACAAACAAATGCACAAAGACATAATGCTCTATATACTCTCTCTCTCTCTATATATATATATATATATATATATATATATATATATATATATATATATATATATATTCTGGGTCGTGGTAAAATTCTAAGACGGTATAGCAATGTCCGTCCGTCTGTTGAAAGCACGTTAGCTTCCGAACGAAATGAGGTAGGAGGTTCAAATTTTCCCTAAATGTGTCTAATGGTTGCAGATCGGTTGGGATTGACGGAAAATATTTCCCTCACAAGGACTAAAAATTACCCCTAATAACCCCTAATATTTAAAGTTATTAAACATGTTTTATTCACAATGTCTGCTTATATTTGCTTGATATTGGGAATGCGCTTTCCCCTTATAACCTTTTTTTAAATTCGTAGTTTTAGGGTCAACATGAAAAAAGAATAAAACTGGTACCACACAAAAGCTAAAATCATTAAATTAGGTGTGTATCTTCAATATTAGTAGTATTCCTAACAAAATGGTACTGACATTTGGACTGTAACTGGAATCAAAAAATTGCAAATTAGTAAAATAAGATTTTTGATACAAGTGAATACTCAAAATAAAATTATATATCACATCTGTTGGTACGTAATTTTGGAGAAAGCTGCGGAGATTCTTAATTTTTGGAGGTACTTTCACTGTATAAAAGTTTACCGTATTTAAAGAAGGTTATATTGTCTTTGCCACCATTAGGGATGCGTGTTGAATTCCGGGAAAACCTAAATAAGATGTGAAAAACAGAAGTAATACTGTATATCAATTCGTTTGTTATTCTTGTGATTTGTTTAGTTGTAAATATGTAAATTTTTAGATATAAGTTAACGGTGAAACTATTGTCCGATTGTCATGAAACTTGGCAGCAGTTATTTTTTCTGGCCAAGGACCATCAGTATTGAATTTGGAGGAAATCGGTTCAGGTTTAGATATAGCCCCCATACAAATGTCGTTCCCGATTTGACATTTTCCGCTCTAGAAACGACATATTGTACCCGATTTTCTTTAAATTTTGCAGAACATCTTATAATCGACCTAGAAATACGTATGCAGAAATTGGGTAAGATCGGTTCAGATTTAGATATAGCCCCAATACAAATGTCGCTCCCGATTTCACTTTTTCCGCTTTAGAAACCACATATTGTACCCGATTTTCTTTAAATTTGGCACAACATTTTATAATCGAACTAGAAACACCTATGCTGAAACTGGGTAAGATCGGCTCAGATTTAGATACAGACCCAAACAAATGTCACCCTTAGCACAACATCTTATAATTTAACTAGAAACACCTATGCTGAAAGTGGGTATGATCGGTACAGATTTAGATATAGCCCACATACAAATGCCGCTCCCGATTTGACGTTTTCCGCTCTAAAATCCACATATTGTACCCGTTTTTCTTTAAAATTGGCACAACATCTTATAATCCAACCTATGGTTAAAGTGGATAATATCGGTTCAGATTTAGATATCGCCCTCATACAAATGTTGCTCCCGAATGTTTAACCGATTTTGGCCAAACTTTACATATTATATTTCACCAATAAACATACATGGTGAAAGCGGGTCACACCGTTCCAGGTTTCAATATACCCCTATACAAATGTCCTTTCCGATTTTACATTTTTTGTCAAACACATACATTTACAGGATGCAAAAATCCTTCCCGATTTCACTTTTTTACCAAATTGAATTGTAATGAAATAGAAAGTCCGTCCGTCTTTAGCATTTCCTTACTTGTTTGGGAGATGCCCATATGTCCATACTTTGGTATAACACAAATGGGGTCCCATTTTGTTCTATTACAGCTCTAGAAACTACATCTTACATCGGATCTTCATCAAACTTTGCAGATCATGGTATTTTTCAACCAGGAATACCTACCGTGAATGAGAAATATATAGGCCCAAGTTTTGGACCAGGTCCAAAATGTAGTTATAGGCCCCCTTTTGAAATGTCGGTGCGATTCATCCTATTACTACTGTATAATTTGTATTTGTCTGTCTGATAATTGGATCAATTACCATATTATTACCATATTAATTAATATTCGTTAAATATGACTAAAGATTAATTTATAGTATAATTTATATGAACTACATAAAATTGCTCCCATGAAATAAATGGGTTTAGTAATCAAAGCGAGCTACATACGCAGGGAGTGGTGTAGGGTATTATATAGTCGGCCCCGCCCGACTTTAGCCTTTCCTTACTAGTTTTTATTGATACAAAAATATGATTATAATCTACTTATAAAATTAATAAATAAAAATTTATTGCAAATGCAAATTTGCTTGTTTTAAATATTGTGTTGGACTTGAATAGAAAACTTTCCCGGTGGGTGCAGGAGTTCATTTTAAGCACTTAAATTATACCCTGTTAGGGTTGATTTTGCGACAAAGCGTTTAGTGGTGTTTTTTAAGAATTATGGTTAGTGTGATTGATTGGTCGCTCGGTGTACCACAAATTCCACCGGCCTATAGGGGACATCAATTGAGATTTTATGGATGTAACGGTGCACGTATATATTGTGCACTATCTTCAATACAAATACGACAATTTTGCTTATAAAGGGTGTTTTTTTATTGAGGTATAGAACTTCGAATTGAAATAAAACACAAGAAAATCGTTTTAATGTCCATCAATTTGGCTTTATTGGAAGGATAATTTTATGCCATTAATGTTTAAATATGATTTCGGGCATGTGGCCGCCGTGGCTGGCTCGAATATAGCCAATTCTACAGGTCCAATTTTCAACCACTTTGAGTTGATGGACAAAGCTCCAATTGCTGTGCACGGTGGCGAATCGATTCATTCGGGTCCTCTTCAACACTTTGCTCTACAGCGGCAATTGTTTCTTCGGTGCGCACTGTTCGACGTCTCTGCGGATGCGTATTATCACATAGAGTAAACGTAGTGCGAAAACGATCCATGGTTAACCGAATTAATTGCTCTGATGGACGATTATGTCGACCATAAAATGGACGGAGCTTGCGGTGAACTTCGCGAACTGAACCATTACTTTCGAAATAAATTTGCACGATTTGCAAGCGTTGTTCTTTTGTCAACCTGTTCATGATGAAATGGCAAACCAAACTAAATATTAATCACTTGACAGCTGACAAAATGGCCGCCAGTTAAAAAAGTGATGCCAACTTAAAGTTCTATACCCCAATAAAAAACACCCTTTACAAATGTCTCTTGAGTAGGATATCCAACAGATTAAATTTTATTCGATTAATCGAATAGTTAATATCAAATATTTGTTCGAATAATCAAAAAAAGCCGATTTTCGAATAACGAATAATTCGATTAATCCGTACTATATAATCGAATATACGAAATCTTATACTAAAGGGTGATTTTTTAAGAGCTTGATAACTTTTTTTAAAAAAAAAAACGCATAAAATTTGCAAAATCTCATCGGTTCTTTATTTGAAACTTTAGATTGGTCCATGACATTTACTTTTTGAAGATAATTTCATTTAAATGTTGACCGCGGCTGCGTCTTAGGTGGTCCATCCGCTTAGTCCAATTTTGGCATTTCCACGTTTTTGAGTAACAGAGACCCAATTGGTGCGAACGGCGACGAATCGAAAATTGGTGGTCATCATTAACACTGGCCGATACAGCTGCGATATTTTCTTCAGTTCGCACTCTACGTAAGCGTGTTGGTGGTTTAATGTCCAACAATGTAAATTTGGTGCGAAATTTAGTCACAATAGCCCGAATAGCCGCTTCAGTGGGTCGATTAAACTGACCATAAAATGGAAGCGCGCAATGAACTTTCTTAACAGAGCACGCATTTTGATAATAAAATTCAATAATTTGCAAGCGTTGTTCGTTTGTAAGACGATTCATGTCAAAGCATACTGAGCATCTTTCTCTTTGACACCATGTCTGAAATCCCACGTGATCTGTCAAATACTAATGCATGAAAATCCTAACCTCAAAAAAATCACTCTTTATTATCAAGAATTGCACAAAATTCATTCAATTTTTAATGAAAACTTCATCAAAATTAAATACTTGCTTTGCGAATGACTTGCTTGAACGTCTTAAACTCCATCTCCTCTGGTAATGGATTTTGTACATATTCAACAAAAGCGGAAATTGAAAAGTTTGATATATCATTATAGAAAAGTCTATATGGAGTTGAAAAGCCTGTGACTGCAGAAGAAAATATTGTTGTCCGAACTAAACGAAACAATAAAAAGAGTACAAAATTCAGTAGAACGGAATGACGTACAATATAATTTTTAATATTTAGATAAATCAAAAAAAGAACTCAAAAACGTAATTACATGCCCTTCTTTCTAATGCTCCGATTCCAACAGTAAGTGAACGTTTTTCGAATCCGAACTATATTAAAACAAAGGGAAAGAATCGCCTTAAATCCAATAGCTTTTTTTATCAAATAAAATGATAAAACGTTATTATGTGTTATATATTCCTATCAAAATTTAAATAATGTACAGGAAATTTTATTCGGTTAATTGGAAAATTTGTATTTTCGAATAACCGATTGATCGAATAATCAAAAATTACGAACAATTGGATACCCTACTAATCACAGTGGTTGACTTCCAGTTGAATTTCTGTCTATTGATCGAATGTTGTTCTGTCCTTCATGGTGAAATGGCAAACCAAACTGAGCGTTCCCAGATCTGACACATTTGTTATCGTTTTAATCGTTATCGGAAAATGGAACCTTTAAAAACACCGTTTGTGAAACAAATTCGAAATATTAATTCCAATTAATTTCTGATTCATTAGGATATATATTTAAGGTTTGGACATTTTTAAAAATCCCTTCCTGCTTTCTGACGGACGGTTATCCAGAGCATAACAAATAAACTCGAAAACAAGGTAAAGCTACATACGTCTGCTAATAACACATATTAGGTGACAAATTTGACAAAAATCGTTCATATGTATGAAAAAACCTTACTTCGAATTTCATGATACTCCGAATTGTATGATTCTAGCTGCGGTCATTTGGTTGGTACTATTTTTATCCCCTTTTACCATTTTAACCCCAAAAAGTACGATTTTCGAAAAATCCGTTTATTTTACGAGTTTACACAAAGAGGAATGTATACACCGAATTTTATTATTCTAGGTGCAGCCGTTCGGTTGGTACCATTTTTATACCTTTATTCCCATTTTACCCCTGAAAAGTACGAATTTCGAAAAAATATTTTTATATTTTTTTTATTGGGGTATTTACAAAGCCGGCTACGCATAGTAAAAGTTGTATGCGTTGCCGAATAGAGATTTGCTCCTATGGTGTATGTCCAAAGACGGCTACGGCTACTAGAAAACTTTTACTTTGCGTATCCGGCTTCGGACATACTCCATAGGAAAAAATCTTTAATTCCGGCTGAAGGCCTGCAACGCAAGAAATCTTTATAATGCGTAGCCGTCTGTGGACATACCCCATAGGAGAAAATCTTTAATCCCGGCCGAAGGCCGGCAACGCAGAAAACTTTTACTTTGCGTTGCCGGTTTTGGACATATCCCATAGGAGAAAATCTTTAATCCCGTCCGAAGTCCGGCAACGCAAAAAACCATTACAATGCGTAACCGTCTTTGGATACTTTATAGGAGAAAATCGCAGAAAACCTTTACTTTGCATATCCGGTTTTGAACATACCTCATAGGAGAAAATAATTAATCCCGACCGAAGGCTGGCTACTTTTAAATCATGAGGGTTTTGGGCAATATGTCGAAAATTTGGTTTTATGAAGGTCCGTGGATTGGGCGTTATAGTTTTAGGCGTTGCAGATTTGGGCGTTATTGCCTAGAAAAATTGTCACAATGCCCAAACGCAACGACATTTTGCCAAAAAAATCGATAAATTTTACAACAACACTATCAACGCATCGTTTTCGGGCTTTATGGCATTATCAATTTGGTCGTTATGACCGTACGCCGTCCATAACAACGTCAACGCGGGGGTGAAATGGGATAGAAAAGGATAAAGGATGGTAGCAATCAAATGACAATAAGACATGCAATTCAGTCTATTCTTATTGCGTAGCCTTGTAAAATAAAAGGATATTTTGAAATGCGTACTATTAATGGGTATGTACCAAATTTGAATATGAATCGGAAATAAAAAAGTAAAAAACACAAAAGAGAATTAAAACTCAAAAAATATAAATAGTTGGTAAGTAGTACGGTAAACAGGTCCGCCAACAAGACATGCGCCATTAACATTAAAATTAGCCTATATTCCACACCGATCCCAAATCCAATTTTGGCATAACTAACTTTGTCATTCCGTTTGTAACACCTTGAAATATCGACCTGAAACCCTATAAAGTATATATATTCTTGATCATCATAAAATTCTAAGACATCTTTAAGGGGTAAAATGGCTCCACCTAGAATAATGAAATTCGGTGTATACATTCCTCTGATTGCGCAAAAATTTTTAGAAATTCGTACATTTTGGGGTTAAAATGGAAAAAGGGGATACAAATTGTACCCACTAAATGATCGCAGCTAGATTCATGAAATTCGGAGTATACATTGCTCTGACTGCGTAGACACAAGAATGAGAGTTTTTTTTTCAAATTCGTTCGTTCAAGGGATACAATGGGTACAGAGGGATAAAAATAGTACCAACTAAACGACTGCAGCTAGAATGATGAAATTCGGTGTGTACAGCCCTCTAATTGCGTAGACACCTAAAATAAAGGAAAAAGGGGATAAAATGGTACCAATAAAATGGCCGTAGCTAGAATCATAGAATTCTGTGTATACATTCCTCTGACTGCATAGACACGCAAAATCAAAAGATTTTTCCAAATTTGACTTTTTACTTTTACGCAAAAATTGGTTGAATCATGAAGTTAGGTTTTTTTCCACTATGTACGTGAGATAATCGATTTTCAAAATTTGTAATTTTGGAATTAAAACAGAACGGAAATACAACCAACTGTAACACCCACTATCTACCAATATTTATGGTATTTAAGCTTTTTGGAAATATAAATATAAGAATATTCATTTTTTGGATTGACTTGAAGTATTATATCGATATGTAAACGTCTTGTCTTATAAGCCTGGTTTGAAATAATAATAATATTATACATATTTATAATTTTTTTTTTTCAATATTTGTATTTGGTTTGGCTATATTAAAAAAATGTATTTTCCTACAATATTACCGCACTTCTACGAAAATTGGTATGGAGAAGGGTATATAAAGTTCGTCCCGAAAGATAAATGTATGTAAATGCAACAATCGGCCGATATGTATTGTCTTAATTGTTCGTTTAAATCTCATTTTTATATTTTTTTCGTCCTCATGAGAAACAAATATAGAATAAAGTTGCTTTTACATATTCATATAACTTGCAACACCAATTTTCATCGAAACATTCGAAGCATTATCATGGGTTTAACATGAAATTCCTCATTAGCGGCTACCCTTACAGCGGCTTTCAAAACATTAATGAACAAATTATAAAATTCCATGTTGATGTGCCAAAAAATCGAACTAAATAATTATAAGGACCACCCTAATATGTCATACTCTGCTAGTTACCCTTCGCTAATAAAAAAAATACCTCTGAATTTGTTTGCATTATTTAATACGCCGCTTATAGCAAATATTTAATACGCCAGAAAAATGCTCTACTACAAAGGGCCTAAATTGCATGAGCTAGTGTTTGTGCGCCTCTTTCTGGCCTTTGTTCTCGGCGTTGACGTTGAAAGCAATTTCTGTATTTTCATCTTTACTTGGGTATATATCAATTGGAGCAAAGCTGTCAAATAATAATGATATCTGTGTGTGCGTGTGTGTCGCCCTTTCCCTCTGTATAGATGTGTGTGCCTGCTAAGACCTCTAATGAGCCATGACTTTATCCAATTATGGTGATACGATATCAAAATGTTTGAAAAGTGTTCTGCTTTACTAACGACAGCATTAGCAAAAGTGACGGACAACCAGCACGAAACACTCCCGAAAAAAGTGGAAGAACAAAAAGTTTACACGAATTTTCGAAAACCACACAGCCAACAAAATATTATTATTGTTATAATTGTTGTTTGTCCTTTAAGGAAATACACCGAGTCATTAAGTCGCGGAACGCTCCCAGCGAGAACAAACGTTGTTGTGCATTGCCGGGTGGGTGGGTGTATGGATGTCTGTATGACGGACTGGAAGTTCTGTTTGGCAAAGCCAAAGTTTGTTGGGAGGACAGCCAACAATAACGAAAATAAAGATTTTTGAATAGCTTGACATTCATAAAAGGCATAAAACTTCTACTTCAGCTAATGACTAAAATCATTTTAAAAGTCAATCAGCATTTGGTTGTTAATGTGCTGCTTGGTCGCTAGCTTTCAGTCACAATATTTCAATAGCTGACAATAAAAAATAAAATGAAAACGAATGAGTTTTCACAAAGCCGGCTTGAGGCTTAGATTGTTGGCGAGAGAAATACTTTACTTGTTCCACAGTGAAATAGTAAAAGACAAAAGGTTGAAATGAAAATTTTATAAATAGTACATGAATTCCAATAGCACAATGAATACATAGTAGATGTACTGTGAGAAAAACCGCCGATCTAGAGCGAAAAAATAGAAAAAGTGACTTGCGTCAAATTCGCCATTTAAAATTATGCGAGCGGGCTATCGGTTCATTAAAGTTAAAGTTATATATGAAGATCAATTTCAATTCTAAAGTTGACATTGACGTGAGCAGTTCATTTACATATTGACTTTCGACATGACGGCTTTTAAATATTTTTAAGAAACATGTCGATTCTAAAGAAATGTTGCGTGTTCGATTGGGCTTGCTAGCTTACAATTAAGATACTTGATAAGGTGGCAACATTTTTATCCATTGGTTTTATATAAATAAATAAGAGACGAAAATCTGGCACCACCTTATTCGGGAACTAGTAAGCTACTTTCTGGTTATGCGAGTAAATTCCACACAAATATTAAGCTAGTAAACCCAATCGAACAGGCCTAAAATCGTAAGACCTTAAAAAATTAATCGTTTATTTAACATAGAATTCCATAATTGTACCGGTGTGTCAGAAACTACTTGCGATCCCATCCTAAAATGGCAACATACATGTAGCCAGATGTCCAGGAAAAAAAATAAAAAAGGATTTTAAAAAAATAAATTTCAATATATTTCGGCATATAAAGAAAATAATAAAAAATAAAGTAAAATCATAAATTTTTGACGATATCTCAGAAACTACCGAAGAAGAAACATGTCAATTCTGAAGAAATGCTGCCGTCATCGAATACGTTTTAGCAGTAGACCTCGGATTGAGTATTATTAATAACTAGCTGACCCGACAAAAATTTTCCTGTCCATATTTCGATTAGTTTATTTGTGGTTGTCGTGCGAATTTCGTTAGCTTAGTATGCAAACGTGCTAAGTCCTATTTTTTTAATTTTCAGTAGAAAGAAAAAACTTCCTAACTTTTTTTGTTTTGAATATATTTTTAATATTCGACACCAATAATCGCCATATTTGATTTAGGCTAATAGGTTCTTTTGTAACTTAGCACATTTGCTTTTTATTTTTTGGTGGTTTTTATGTGGGCTTAGCACAATTTCTTAGTATTTTTTTCATTGTTAAAAGAATTTTTTGTTTGTATATTTTTACTTTTTATTGCTTCAATATAAATAATAACCAAATACAGTCTTACTTCAATGCTGTTAAGAATAACAACATATGTATTTCATTCATAAATGTTTTATATAGTCCAAGAACTTCAAATAGTAAACAAATCATTCGCGAGGTAAATCTTCATAAAACTTATGGTGGTCTTTAGGTAAAATTAGTTTTAAATACTGCAAATCTTCGTATTTTCTAGCACTAATTTTTCTTCTCTCCGTGTAAAGTGGCTCTAAATTCGATAACTCCATAGCATTTATATTTGAAAATCTGAGTTTAAAATAAATTTCTCTATTTGAAGTATATCTAATACAACATATATCTGTCACTTTTGGATCCCCTTTACCACGACCAGGTCGTATACTTTTATAAAATTCAATATTATTAAATTTTTTGAAAAACGAGTGATCTAAATAAATGGCTTCGTACGAGCTGCTTTACATATGCCAATATAATCAGCCGGGACATCAATATTTCTGTTTTTCATAGCACGTTCTATGATGGAGTGTACGCTGTCTGCCTCCATTTGCGTGTGCCCCATTTCAAGAATTTTTTGTTCAATTATAATGTTATGCTTCATGGCAGCATTAAACAAGGCATTACTCATAACACTATTGCTATTTTGGTACGTACAACCATCGCTAAAAAAATTTTTTTTGCTGGATTCTCGTTTAAGGAGATAATATTTTTCTCAATAAAGGAAGTCCAAATACTAGCAAATTATTCAGCACCTAAACCGCCTTCTACTTCATTCCACAAATAACAGTAACCTTTTTGGTTTTTAAGGTTGTAAAAAACTAAGTTGTGAACTTGTAACTTTGTTCTATAGTACAAGTTACTCACTTGAGATCTTGGTGGCATTTGGACAGATTGAAGATCTACGGTGAAAACATGTGTTTCATCGTCCTTATCTTTGGTTTTTTCATTCCTGGCCTCTTCTTTCTTTATTTGGTGGAGAGTATATTCATCTTGCGTCAGGCTCCCGACCGAAAGAAAGTCATAAAACACTGAAGTAGAAAGTGGTCGTACATTCTTTTCCTTACACCAGTCACTAACATAAAAGTCATACAATTTCTTTTTTGAACACCATTCCGTCAGCAGATATTTTTTATTAGTTACAGCACGACAGTAGTGAGATTCCATTGATGGTAGACATTCAAAAAATGCATTTAGGCACTGTCTCTCTGCTGTTGAGCATATATTTTTCTTTGGAGCACTTTTCTTTGAAATTGTTTTTGGATCTTTTTAACACAATCATTAACTGTTCGTCTCCCAATGTTGAATGTATTTAGAAAAAAAGTTTTGCACACTCTCATATTTGTATTTTCTACTTTTAGGAAGTATTGGAAGGTTCGACATCTTTTGGAATCGTTGTCATCTTTCCTATTTCTAGGCCTTTTAATTGTCACAGTCTGAATTAAAGCATTAATATAATTTTTTTTCTCGTTCCAAGTCATTTGCCAAAATTCTGTAAATATGTGCTTTCTCTGGACGTCAGTTATCAGCGCACATTGCATGGAGCAGGCCCGTGCGCAGGATTTTCCCCTGGGGGGGTTTTTCATCTACACTCATAAAAAATTTACCCTATAATGAGTTGAAATAGGAAACCAAGTACATGTTTACTAAACATAAGTAGAATTTGGCTGAAATTTTCCTAAATCCAAGTAAATTTTTCCTAAAACCAAGTATTTTTTTACTAAATTTAAGCAAAATTTTCCTAAAACTAAGTACATTTTTACTAAATCTTAGTAAAATTTTGCTGAAAATTTCCTAAAACTAAGTAAATGTTTACTCAAATCAAGTAATTATTTACTCAAACTGAAGACAATTTTGCTGATTTTTTTCCTCAAAACGAGTAAATTTTTACTTAAACTGAGGAAAATTTTATTTTATACAAGGAAAAGAGGTGAAATTAAAATAAGTTCAATTTAACTAAAAAAATCAAATAAATAGTTTTGCTTCAGAGTATGCAAAACTGATACAAAAAATGACAACATGAAATATTTCTCAAAAGTTTCATGACACCTCTGCCATAAGGAGTTGAGCTATTACTCCATGATTGTTGCGAAGGCAAGATAGGCGCCTTCGCAGTGAACTCGGCATAAATTTCAGTAAACATTTTAACTTCATTTTAGGAAAAAACACATTTTTAAGTTAAAATTTCCTAAATGGAATTTTTTTCATACAAAAAATTTCAGATTTTTTTCTCACTTAAAACATTGAAAATATTCTTCCACATTTGAATTTACTATTTACTTTTCCAGGATCTTCGAGAAATATTTTGATACATTCGTCCGACAGACATTGTCCGCAAAATTGCATTTCAGTAATCCATCTATCAGTACACTCAAAGGAATATGTCAGTAAAAGACAGCAAAAAGTCTACTGAAAGAGCAGATTTTCTGCTGTTAAAAAAGAGACAGTAGATTTGTATCTGCTGAGATGGTAAATAGCTGTTTGCTGTTTTTAGCAATATATATGATATGCATATTGTCCCAAGCTAATATAAAAGAAAATTCGAGCTAAACTCGCTTATGAACGCTTATCTATTTTTATATTTTAATTAACAACAGCCAATTTTAGACAGACTTTTAGTGTGAATGGTGATGTAAGATTGCAGAAAACTGCTGTTGCCAAAGCTGTAATAGCAGAAAAGTGTCTGCTGATAGCAATCGCTGCTTTTATTAACAGGCTTGTTCTCTAAGTGTAGAACTTTTTTTAAATAGTTGCTTGAAATTACATACATACATATCGAGGGTTTATATTCATAAGTGGCTATGAACAAAAACATAACTTTTCAGGAGAGCGAAAAACCTGATTTTTTCTTTAATTTGAGGAGAAATTATTAATCATTCTTCTACAGTTTAATCTAAAAAGGATTACTAATTGCTATAATTAAAAAGTTTTCGAAATTTCCTATTATTCGCGGTTTCATGGTTCATAGCCACTTTTGTATGTTTAAAATTGAGCACTATGAATGTTGAAATAAGAATACGATTTAATGTAAACTCCATAACTTTTTTCTTGAAATCTTGGGAATGTTGTATAGAAAACGCATTTTCTGTGATGTACACAGCGAATTTAAAGATTCCAGCTTCATCCGTCAGATTGGTCGCTTGTAACATATATGTAGCCAGTCGCAAAAATCGCTGCAATTGATGAAAAATCCAAAATTCGCCGTTGCAATTCCTTATATTTTAACTTTCTTCATTCATAATTCTGAAACTTTTCATACAAAAATATTCCCCATGAAGTCAGCAATCACATGCCAAAGAATTATTTTGGTATTCTCAATATAATAAAAAGTTACGCCGGTTTTTCTAAATATACTTTTCAGTTGTTGACTTTACAGCCACAATTTTTCCTATTTTAGCCTGGTAACTGGGGAATCAAAATGCTGTTAACGCGAAATGATGGAATTTGATAGTACGATATGCCCTAAATCTAGAAAAATGTTTTAAACAAAGTCGTTGTAGCGAATTATAACCTTCGGTTTTATGCTGCTCCATTGTTGAACTATTTTATTTCAATTATTTTTATGTTCATAGCCACTTATGCAGTCACAAACTAACGTGCGAGGGGATAGCCAAATCAGAAAAATTTAAAAAAATGGCTTTAAAAAAATTATCCGCCAAATGTATATGACATCCAAATCTGGGAATAGTTTGGCATCAAAAACTCATTTTCGAGAAAATGGTTCATTGCCACTTTTGAATATAATATATTTTGAAGAAATATTACACACAAAACAATCAAATTCCTCGGCGATAAACCCTTCAGTTCATTTTTTCTATGATAAATGCAGAAAGAATGGGTCTAAATAGGATGTCTAAAGAGTTTTGGTTTTTTTTTAATTTATATAGGACATGAGTAACACATGAGTAATAAAAAATATTTGTAAATGTTTCTTCATTTTTATAATCTTAAATATGTATAAATTCGAATAACAAATACAGTTTTTTTGTATTCGATGAAATGCAAGAAGAAACAACTAGAAATTTTAATTCCAAAGAACAAAATAATTGGTATTTTAGAGTTTCGTTTTTCTACGTAGATCCAAGTTACTGAATTTGTTGTTTCTCTTTTGAATAATAATTGTTACATATGTACAAAAAAAATACTAACTCTGAAAAATATTTGACATAAGTGATAAATATTACAAAAATTTTAGTAAGTTGAAACTCATTTCTTATTGTTTCGTAACTTTAAAGTAGATTTTAAAATAGAGATATTTTATAAAATGCATTTCGTAAAAACGAAATTTTAAACACGTGAACATCGTCTTTGAGTTTCTTTTGTGAGAAAAATTAGTTTTTTTGCGGCAAACATGTCATCAGTTGTTGTAAATGAACAAAGAGAAATAAGTTTATGTATATCAAACAGTGTTCTTCGTTTGTCGAAATGGATTTGTATTATAATTGCAAACTCCCAAAACATTGGAAGTAACAGAAACTGTTGTTGTTGCATCTGTGATGAAAATAGGTCACATCGGTTCAGATTTCGATACAACTCCATAAAAATGTCGCATCGGAAATGTTAGAAACCACTCATTGCAAACGGAATATACGAATAGCCACACCATATTATATTTGACCTATACAAATGTCCCACCCGATTTCTATACTCAGAAATTTAAAAATGCAAATTGTATTTTATTTAAAAATTAAAGTATACTTTCTTTTGTATAAGTAAAAAATGTCTACATAAAAAATTCTTAGGTTACTCCAATACTTTTTCGCAGAAAGGAAGAATTTCGTCTCGCCAATAGATTTTTACATAATTATTAATTTAGATTCCAATTAGATATACTACAAATTTGTGCAAAGTTTGGCACTCATAGTTAAGTTACGGGTTACCATCAAGCAAATTATTTGCTTTTATTAAGAATGCTTTTAGATTTCATTATGATATCATAGTGATTCTTATCTAGAATTTTTCAAAATTACTAAACGATTTTGTTATTAAATTTCCAAACTTTTATTGTAGTACACAATTAAAAGTTCATAAGATATAGCTCTAGTCGAATGTCAAGAAGTGGTATCGGTTAATAAAAATTAAAATTTTCCGAACAATTTGGTGTCCATCAGCGAATACAATCTAGCACTACACAATCTTGAAATTGGCACAATTCGTTTAGTTTGTTTGTAGTTTTCATAACCTTTGTCCGAAATTCAAGAAAGTGTCCACGATTTTTTATTTTCATGTAATCATGTTTTCATGATTTTACTGCAAAATTTCCATTTCAGACGAGTTATTTTAAAAAGACCTTAAAAATTCTATATTTTATTGCTTCAGAAGGTCTAGAAGGTTTTAAAAAGTATATGTTCGAAACCTCTCTGGGGGGGTTTGAACCCCCAAACCCCCCCCCCCTGCGCACGGCCCTGGCATGGAGACTTTTTTTCGACAGTTACATCGTTCCTTCAAAGTCCGTGATTCCTTAATTATTTTGTAGTTCCAGTTGCTGCCCACTTTTTGTTTTCCTAAATAACGTTTTCCCTCTTCTCTATGCTTTCTATTTCTAGCGGCAAACCATGTAGAGTCTTCAACACGAACCCTCTTCTTACGTCTTTTTGATGTCGAGGGTAACTCATATGAATTATCGGAATCACTATTGAAACCATAGGGAACAAGTCCCACAACTCCGTCATCTAATTCAGTCCCATAATCATCACGATTGCTGGTATGCTTATCAGCAGAATCCATAGCAATTTCCTACATAAAATAGTTATTAACTAAATAATGCTTATCGAAAAGCAAGATACGATATATACCTTCTTTATATAGTTAACTTATCAAATTAATTATTAAGTAAAATGTTGGCACGACTTTGCCATCTAACAACAAAGAATTGATTGAATGGAACAATTTTTATTTTCAACTGGACTTAGCACGTGGTCTGCGTTCTCTTTTGTTGAGTGTGGACTTGACACATTTGCTTACAACTGCATAACAACAAATAAGAAAGACATAACGGTAGTTTCTTTATGTTTAAACAATGTCTTTTTTGTGTATCTATCTTTCTGCATGTAAATCGCAATTGTCGTAAAAAGTGAACTTAGCACGTTTGCATACTAAGCTAACGATTTTTGAAAAGCTATTTCAAATGTTTAAGCAAACCTGGGATGAGACAAAGTTTGATTATTGCATCGATTAAAGTTTGCTGGCATAGATATTCAATTTAACGATACGATCATGGATATTCATATTACGCCAATGGAAGTGTCTGCACGTTCGCTTAAATGGATTTTGATCAATATTTCATGAGTTTAATTTTTCATACGGTGAACTGGAAAAATCGACAGGGAATTTAATGCAGAATGTTGTCATTTCTAAGGCGATTTTGCCATTGACACCTTCAAGCACGTTGGAAGTTCTTTGATCCGTCCGTGATCGTCCAGAGGATAATCACTACAATTCCATTGTTCTAAAGTTTCATGAGTGACGTACTTCAATTGCCGATTTAACAGCGGAGTGTGCTCTCAAAATGTCTTCATCTTTGTGCTTTCCTTTAAGAATCGTTTTGCAAAAAACAAGCTGGTATTAACTGAAGCTTCCGAGGCGATAGTCTGCGGTTGTCAATATAATTTTCTCTAGAAACAAAATCCTTCGATTCAATGTTTTTCACAGCCATATCTTGGAGATTTGGAGCAACGTATGGGAACACGAACTGAACAAATCTAAATTCGCAATATCAACAAAATTTTTCTAGTGCAAATGTCCATCAATTGTTTTGAAAATACTTCAGATTGGCCGTTCCATAACACATGCCGTTCCATAGCCCATAATGTAAATAGAAAACCACCTTCCAACAGAATCATTGAACAGTGCGCCATAGAACACTCCTCCGGACCGATCAAAACGTTGGCCATCTCAGATCTTTGAAAGGTTGCACGATGGAGTTTCGTTAATTTCCATAATCATAACAATCAGAATGCAATTCGGCAGTCTTCAAAGAACGCAACTGAAATTCCTGATGATTTTTGCGAGCGAATTTTTGCCAAAAAATTGTACGATCATAAAAGATTTTCCGGTTTCACAGAGATCGTCCAAGAAGAAAATTACAATAGTTCAATCGTTCATAAGCCGAGTGTTCAGCAAGCATCTTATACTCGCAATGCATCGTATTCACATTGTTTTTGCATTGCATTCCAACTCTTGATTAAATCAAAGTCAAAGAGCACATTTCTGAAAATTCACAATGATTTGGTTCAGTTTTTTTTTAAATATTTCTATTTTGCGGTCAACTTTCCAAAAGTTTTTTCATCTTAAAACCCAGTTCGGACTACCACGAACAGTTTGTAACAAAGATCAACCAAATCTGTTCAGCCGTTCTCAAGTGATGCGATTACCAACGAATTTCATTTCATTTTTATTATATAGCCGAACTTTATATACCCTCCACCATGGATTGCATTCCAAAGAGGCTATCGATTTTCGAAGAAGTGCATTAACATTACAGGAAAATGTTAAATAAATGTTAATATAAACAAACCAAAACAAATAAAAATATTGAAAAAATAATTTTGTAAATAAATATACAAAAAAATTAAACCACGCTTATAAGACACGGCTAACAATATATTTATAATATATATATCAAAATTATACTTCAAGTAAATTTAGGAGAGCAATCAAAAAAGCTTAAATACCCTAAATATTGGGGAATATGGGTGTAATAGTTTGATTGGTTGTATTTCCATCCTATTTTAATTCCAAAAGTACACATTTTGAAACCCCATTATCTCTCACGTACACTGAATAAGATAACCTTCACGATTCTGACGTAAAAGTAACAAAGTAAGACTTTGGAAAAATATATTTTATTTTGCGACTCTAAGCAGTCTGATGAATGTATACACCGAATCCCATGATTCTAGCTGCAGCCATTTGGTTAGTTCCATTTTTATCCCCTTAAAAGTATGAAAAATCATCTTATGTTGCGTGTTTACGCAATTAGAGGGATGTATACATCAAATTTCATCATTCTAGCTGTAGTCGTTTAGTTGGTACCATTTTCATTCTTCTGTTCCCATTGTATCCATTAAAAGTACGATTTTGGAAAAACCTTTTTATTTTTCGTGTCTACGCGGTCAGAGTAATGTATACACCGAATTTCATGACTCTAGTTGCGGCCGTTTGGTTGGTACAATTTGTATCCGCTTTTCCCATTTTACTCCCCTAAAATTACGAATTTCGAAAAATTCACTTTATTTTACATATCTACCCAACCAGAGTAATGCATACACCGAATTTCATTATTCTAGGTTCAGCCGTTTGGTTGGTACCATTTTTATACCCTCCACCTCCAGGATGGGGGGTGGAGGGTATAAATCGGAGACCCCATAAAGTATTTATATTCTGGGTCGTGGTGAAATTCTAAGACGATATAGCCATGTCCGTCTGTCTGTTGAAAGCACGCAAGCTTCCGAACCAAATGAGCTAGGAGGTTCAAATTTTCCACAAATGTGTCTTATGGTTGCAGATCGGTTGGGATTGAAAGTGGGCGAAATCGACTGCGTAGACACAAAAATAGTCAAATGCGTAGTCAAAAATAAAAGGTTTTTTTTCCAAAATCGTACTTTCAAGGGATACAATGGGTACAGAGGGATAAAAATGGTGCCAACCAAATAACCGCAGCTAGAATCGTGAAATTCGGTGTATACATTCCTCTGACTGCGTAGACACAAAAAATAAAAGTTTTTTTCCAAAATCGTACTTTCAAAGGATACAATGGGTACAGAGGTATAAAAATAGTACCAAATAAATGACGGCTAGAATGATGAAATTCGGTGTGTACATCCCTCTAATTGCATAGACACGTAAACTACTGAGATTTTAGAAATTTGTACTCTTAAGGGGATAAAATAAGAAAAAAGGGGGTAAAATAGTACCAACATTACCATAAACATAAACATAGTACTATATTCCTCTGACTGCATAGACACGGAAAATAAAAAGATTTTTCCAAATTCGTACGTTTTAGTTCTACGGCAAAAGTTGGTTGAATCATGAAGTTATTTTGCACTATGTACGTGAGATAATGGATTTTCAAAATTTTTCCTTTTGGAATTAAAATAGAATGGAAATACAACCAGCTTCGAAAATATAAATATAACAATATTTATTTTTTGAATTAACTCGATATGTAACGTATTGGTATGTAAACGTATTGGTAGCATTGCCTTATAAGTGTGGTTTGAAATAATAAAAATAATTTATTTATTTATCAAAATATTCTTTCAATAATTGTATTTATTTTCGTTTGGCTATATTAAAAAATGTATATTTTCCTGTAATATTACAACACTTTTACGAAAATGGACCGTCTCTGTGGAATGCAATCCATGGTCCAGCCGAACTTTACTCCGTTTTAATTGTTGTTTCTCATAACTTCTGCAATAATGGTCAGAATTGGATATTCTTCTGTTTTAATATATTGTTTTTTTTTTTCAGAGCTTTTCAATGAAATATTGGAAAGAAATATTCGAAATGTTTTTGTATAAAAACTTTTATTTTTTAAATTAAAACTTTATTTATTTAATTGTTTGTACTCTTCGATTTTCTCGAATAGTTTTGTTTAAACGTCTATTCATATTTATGTATATATATTCAGAAGACAATATGGCGACATAAACATTGGAAAAGCATGATTTTGGGGCTGTTTTTAGGAGCGTATAGCTACACGTATATTATTACCCCCTCTGTCAGAATCAATTGTCAGAACCTTGATCTTATACGTTATCTAATATGTTATTTGTGTTTTGTTGACTCAGCAAAAAATGGGAGGTACTTCCTAGGAAAAACGTTTTAATCGCATCTCAAAATCCAAAAAGCAATTTTCAAACTATTAGATCAAATTTGATATATAGACCCCGTTCAAATATCCCTCCCACTTGTCATATAACCGTTCTAAAACTCATATCTGATTTTATACTTATTTTCCCCATCACAATGTCCACATCGCAATGTTATAGACCCGCACATATGCCCCTTCCGATTTTTCTACATACGACTCCAGATTCAACTTATTACAGTCAATCTTGGGGGAATTGACATCATCCATCTTTCAAACTACATGTCTCTTACATGAGCTCTTCATCAAATTTGACATATTACGTGAAATTTGGTTAAAGATGACTATGGACTGTGGACTATATGGACAACAGAAAATGGCCCCACCGATATTAAAACACCTATAGTGGGCACCACCCGACTTTAGTCTTTCCTTTATTGTTCTTAACATACGTGAAAGTTTTTGTAATAGCCTTTTCAGACTGCATGCGAAATCGAGTTGAAATGGCCTGAATTCGATTTACAAATGTCAGATCCCATCCAAATTTCACATTTGTAAATCGACCTTTAGTAGATATCGCTTGATTTCGCATGCAATGTTGCAAACCTAAAGAAATTTCAAGAAAAGAATACATTTTGTTTATCTTTATAGATTAACGCCCGTTTTCAGGTAACTCCGTTAGCGTTAACCAAGAGTTATGATATCGATGTTCTCACAAACTGACATATATAACTCTTGGTTGGGCCTAATTTCGGAAGCACTGTAAATATAATTTTTGATTCTTGTCTGAGAATAATTTATTGGCCGTTTTTTTAGCTCTGAAAAGCCATCTCCTGTATTAAATTATTTTACAAATATCATGACGTCATTTATCGTCCGATATTCATCATTTAGGCATCATTCGACAGGTATTGATTCCTTCTATTTATTTTTCATACCACCTTTTACAAAATGTTCCCAAGAAATAATGAAATATTCTGCAGATCGTCATTAAACAATCCAATCTTCATTTCTGGGGGATGATCGCTGTAATTTATTGTCGTGACCCATGTATAATATTTGGCGAACTTTATTTCATACAATAATTGTAAATAAAGCCACCCGGAAAATAGTTAAATTTTGTTAAATGGCGATGCATTTTATTCGTAACAGGTTGTCTTAACGTTAAAAAAACGCTCCTAATATTTAAAGCAGCAGCTTTATTTGCTCTATTCTCAAGTACAAATTTGTAAACATTCATTAAAATCGGAGAATCAAATTCCGTTTCACATGGAATTAGTCCGAATGTTCATTGATCGAAGACTTTCCTCATTTGGTAAAGTGGTGAATACATGCAGCCTGTTTAACAACATTCACAATGTCCTTCTCCCCATTGGATGCACACATCCTGTAGAGTGTTCCTATCCCGTCCCACCTATCCAACCCAACATTCGTCTTTTGCAAATCTGAGGTTTTGAAAAGAACGAAAATCAGATTCCAAAATCACCTGAATCGTCGTCTATTTCTAATACAGTCGTTTAGTGAAAAGGTCGGCTTTTAGTTTCTTCAATTAAACTTGCAAGTACAACGCCCACACTTCCAAACTAACACTTATTACGAGCACTACCGATAAATTGAATAGCCCACATACATATGTATGTATGTACACATGCAATGTTGACTTCATCTACCAACTCTAATTACATTGGAATTGCTTCAATCGCCCTCTGCTGGGCCAGACCATTATGTGTCTCGTAAATGTTTAAATTTCGACATTTAAATAAATTATGCGGTCAACATTTGCAACTGTAGGCAGCACAATGTCAAGCGGACGTGGAAGGCGCTACACAGGCGTTAATGTGTAAATATTTGGTGAATTTTATAATACAAAGCGGATGTTTTTATGTTCGAATGTAAGAAATTAAATAAAAATGAATGTGGTGCTTGGCGCTTTGAAGACACCAACGGTGCAAAGACGAGCATTTACGAGCGACTTGCAAAAAGGATACACTTGGGTGCATTTATGGTAAAATTGCGATGGATGTTAAGTAACATTTGCTTGGTGGCCAAAACTTCGAGGGCACAGAGCACTTGCTGTGGCACCAAAGTCTCTGTGTTTTCTGTTTGTACGGGAATATAGTGGTACTGCTCACTCCTAGCTAAATGCTCTGTGTGAGGAGCACAGCAGTAGAGCGGCTGCAAAAGCTTTTATTCTCTTAAATGTATGCTCTCTTATCGGCAGCATCCTTGCTCGTTCCTAAGTGTTGTGTATGATGTGCGTGCGTATCCTTTTGGAAACTCCAGCGTTGTCAGTTCATCGTCGGTCGGTGCAGCAGTAGGTAATGTCCGTTTCCTTTGAACGAATTTAGTTAATTCGTGTCGCTTGTGTTCGCTAAATCGTAAGTGTGTCACTTTTTACGTGTTTCGCTCTATTCAGGCAAAGCCACACATACCGTTCCATGTGCGATGGCCATGTCCTTTAAATAAATTATTGTCACTTAGGATGTCATTACACCGATTCGCCTGGTCCCACCCCACATATATGACATCGGATTGAGTGCGCGTGTTGTTGCAATTGTTGTTGTTGTTGTTGTTATTGATAAAGGCATGTGTGAGATAAATGCATCTAATGGAAAGCCCAAATAAAATATCACCGTAGTGAAAGCATCCGTTCCTGAAAATATGAAAAAAAAAAATCAAAAGCTGTGGTCACAGCAACAAGGATTACATGTAATTAAAAAAATTAAAGTATGTCCATTGACCGACCACTTATTAAAGTGTGTGTGTGTGCCTCCCAAGAAATAGTACAGGATATTAAATGTCATCAAGTGTCGCAGTGCCTGAGTGTCGGGGTGCTGATGTGATTGTGTGTGTGTGTGTGCGGACGTATAGACCTGCCACAAATCCGAAATACTTTATCTTGGGTATTTTACGGAAATCATAATGGTCGAGTGTCCTACGGCAAATAATGAAATGAAAAATGGAATATAAAGTACAAAAAAGAAAAAACGTAGAAGAAAAAAGAGATAATATGGATGAAATGATGAAGTGAATTTATAACCGCAACAGAAAAGTTGAGAAACTGCGAAAGAAAAATATTTAGATCGTTTCGCTGTAAAATGTGTTTATACACCAAGTTCAAAACAAATTCTACGAAAATACGAAATTATTAATGGAAGTTAATCTTACATGAGTGTGAAGTAATTTTGCCGACCTATCAACGTTCATAAATTTTGCGCAATCATGGATACCTTTTGCAGAAACTCGCAGTGGATAATTACTCAAGTGGATAATTAAATTCAAATTAAATTTCCAATCTATGCCATAATGGATGTGCTGTGGTTGTATCATTTAATGGGGTTACAAATATCAGCATTGTGTTATTTGAAAAATATATTAATACAATATGGACTCAAAGGGATTTAAAAAATGCAATAAACAATATCGTTAAATGTTCGTAAACGAAAAAACGAGCGTGATAAGGCTAAACATTTAATATGTTTTGGTGGACATACATACATGCATATGCACACCTACATATGTAACTCAATGAGATGCTTGTAAGGTGACAATGTGTGCTTTGTTACTTAGTGCCATTGTTTTGAATGCTATTCGGAAAGTGAGTTGTGATTCTCAATCGATTGGGAGAATAATTTACTTAAAGAGTCCGGATATTTTATAAAATCGCTGCAAAGACTCCATCCTTCCGACACGAACCGGAAATCATTTTCTTCTATGGCCATATTCAGCGACAGAGATTAAAGATTATCTCATATGCGGTATAGGCTCCTTGCGTTGGCGGTCTTCGGACTGAATTAAAGACTTTCTCCTGTGGGCTATGTCCAATGCCGGTCAACGCAGAAAGTCTTTAATCTACGTAGCCATCTTTGGCCATTCCTCATAGAAAAAATCTTTAACCCAGGTCGATAGACGTCTTTCGACATACCTAAGGTGCCATCTCTATTCGAACAAAAAGCGGGATTTATGAATTTAAAAAGCGACGATTTAAATTTTTACAACAAAAGCGGGATTTCAAGATCTAACCAAAAAAACGTAAAATTAAGAAGATTCTGAAGATTTTAATGTATTATAAATTAAAATAGTTGTGTGGGCATCAAAAAAGCGGGATGGATAGTCACCTTAGACATGCCTCAGAACAGAAAATCGTTAAACCTCTGGCTGACTTATTAAGTATTTATTCATTGCTTTATTTGATTGTTTGGCAAAATTAGGCTTTATGACTGTCCATGGATTAGGCTTTATGACTTTGGGTTCTACAGATTTTGACGTTGTCTCATAATCGTATCTAGCCCAAACGTAATGACATATCGCAAAAAATAGATAAATTCTACAACAATACAATCATTGCGATGTTTTTGGGCTTTATTACATCTTTGATTTGGGCGTCATGGCCCTGGACCTAACGCCGAGTTTAGTAACACTTAGTACTTATGGTACTATGATGTGTACCATAAGTACCTTTATAATCTTTGCACAGTTTGAGTTCGGAAACGGAAGAAGAAGCATAGGCATTATAAAAGAAGCATAGATACCAGGGTAAACAACATTAGACATTTATATACCCAAAACAATCTTTAAATTCCAAGAACAAAACATTCGAAAGGTTTATTGTGCGAACAGCTTCACAACGACGACCGTGACCTAGTTTTGCGTGGAAATTAATATTAATCTAAGCTGGCTGCCGAATTGATTTTGTGGGCGTTCCGGACAAAAATTGAAGTCTATTTTGTTTCAAGCGTTTTCCCAAAATACTATGAATTTAACACTGGCAGACTGTGATCAGGGATGTGAGATAAAATATACAATAAAACCTGGTCTCAGTCTCATCAAACCATATCAAAGAAGTAAGAAAAGGCGACTACACTATTTATTCTCTGCCAATATACATTATTTTGAATACTAACTTGGACTTATTTTGTTCAATATACTATAACAAAAACCATCTAGATTCTAGTGCGGTAACAGGGTACATCAGGGCACACTTGTATTGGGTTATAGCAAAGCATGGACATGATCAAGTTTCACGGTAGGTGTTCCCATATTTACACTTGTCAAATATGGGAAGAACCACACTGTTGGCGAAAACCATCCATTGGACATGTTAAACAATTGACACACAAATTTATTGCGCTTAATTTTGTTTTATTTTTTGTCTTCCTTTAAAGATTAAATTTTGGATAAATAACCAACTAGGAAATTTGCCTTGAGCTTTAATTTTCAATAGTAAAACAATAAATATAAATATCATAGTAACTTCTTAACTCATTTGAATTTTTGTTAAGGCTTCCGGTTTGTATAACTTCCGGTATGTTGAGTGTGCTTATTATTTACCGAATCAGCTATTCCAGGAAACAAAAGTAGATACACGTGTTCCTTACAGCTAGATTTCGCTGTCAGTGTTAAAGGCTATGAAACGTGGAAATTGTAAAATAGTGAAAAAACATACAAATTTTCTACATTCGAATTTCAGCTAATTAGGTCAAGTAATTTCTTCTTAAGTAGGAAATCTTTGTTTTTGGTAATGGAAAGGAGGAGAACCACACTCAACCATACACACATTTGACCATATACGTATTTCATTGTCCTGTGTAGAGACAACTCATCAGTGATCCTCCTGTATGGAGTGCTTGCGATAGCATGAAGTCATAAGTTGTATATATATCTACGTTATATGAAAATCACAGTAGTAGAAAATTACAGTAGTCTAAATACGGGTTGTTGACAACAATTAATTAATAATTTGCCTCGTAATCATTATGACCTCTCTACTTTATATTCTTCAAGCCACAGGTTGACCGAAGCAGATATATCGGTCTTACACAGTGGTTCTTATTCATAATTTAGTTGATCATAGTTAAGGTTCCAATACAATGTAAGAACATAACAAGTAAAAAGGCGTTAAGTTCGGCCTGGCCGAATCTTTTATACCCTCCACCACCGAGTGCAATCCACTGTATTACTGACTGAATAGAGGCTGTCGACTTCACATAGAAATTCAGAACCATAATAGGAAAATTTTAATATTTTGTTTGTACATTGCCATATTTGTTTACTATTTCAAGGCACTGTTTTAAATAAATACTATATACTAGGATGGGTCACGAAAATAAAAAGCTGCGGTCACCCCCGGAAATGAAGATTGGATTGTTAAATGATGATCTGCAAATTATTTTGTAGCTGGGTCAAGCCTTCTGCGAGCTAAACCCTCCTGCAAACACCTCTATCATGCTTTCAACAGACGGACATGACTAGATCGTCTTAGAATTTTTCCACGACCCAGAATATATATACTTTAGAGAGTCTGTCATGAATATTTTAAGGTGTTACAAACGGTATGACAAAGTGAATACCCCCATCCTTAGGTGGAGGGTATAATAAGCAATAAAATTTTAAAAATTATGCCAATGGAATGATAAAACTATACAACATAAAATGTGATACAAAACCACTATATCCCTCGACCATAAAATGAAGACAAAATATTAAATTCTATGAATAAACTTCACGTCGTGCCGGGTTTTAATATATCCATAAAAACGTCCTTGCCGATTTAAAATTTTTTGTCAAACACATTTTGAATTGCTATCGGGTAGAAAGTGGAGTGTATCATATAGTCGGCCCCGAACGACTTTACTTGTTTTTATTTGTTTTGATGAGATGTGAATACAAAATTTTTATGTTTACTAAAATTTTGTTTTCATGACTCAAATGGCGGTTTCCTTACTTTGAAATAATTAGACAAAATACATGTAACACAATAAAAAAGACGAAAAACTAAATCTTTTATTTTTTGTTTTTATGTTACATATTTGTTCATGAAGTGCAGAAAAAAATACTTATTACCGATTTTCATCTTTTTTTTATATTTTGAAAATTCAAAAAACGTAATTTAATTTTTTGGAATTTGTCGAACTTTTTCTCTCACAAGAGATTTTGCACTCGAATTTGTTTTATTAAAAATAATAGTTCCTTAGCTTTATTATGGCTCCAAAACTGTGTTTGTGGCAAACAAAGTATGTTTGTTTAAATATTTAAAAAAAAAAACCTATTTGAGGAATAAAATACACATGTAGTAAGGTTGAAGGGTTCCCCGTTTTTGAAGGGTAATTTTTTCCTGCACGTAATTGCCCCCTTGGAAGATAGGATACATTTAGTGCAAAAAGTCAGATTTTTTAGTTCCGTTGAAGGTTTTTATTATATTGAATTTTGGCCGATGGATTTTGATTCTGAACCACTGTGCGGCGTCGTTTATGCATATTTTTCCGCATTACCATTTTTCCATGGAAAATGATTTTTATCAGTAACAAAGGTGTAGATCTACTAAATGATATAATATTTTTATCAGAAAAGCGTTCACAGAAATATAATCGGATTCCATATTCGGACAACATATTTGATTCTTGTTGTTCTCTGTACATTCTTTGCACTTTACAATTTACATAGAGTGGAAATTTTTGGAGTGAGTTCACTTTATGTTTAAGTTGGCCTAAACATAGTTGAAGGCGACATATTCAACATATTTTCCAATTTCCAATTAATAATTCGCAATGTTTTTATAAGGTATATTTTAGTTTCCGAAAAATTTAAACATATCAACACACTTCGCATTAGGATTTGTTTAGGATTTTTCATATTTGATTTGAACTGGGATATTGTCCTGGCTCAAGACCATTTTGCTTCTATATTTAATAGAACGCAAATTTATTTACAAATGGCATGGTGACATTCATTACTTGGCTGCAGACTACCACGATCATGATTTCGACCATGTCAATGGGACAATATCCCATTTGCCAAAGTGTGGTAACAACCACCTTGTAATTTGATTGGAGGTTATCACATAGTCGGTTTCGCACGTCTGTAGTCTCTCCTTCTTTGTTTTTTTTAAACGTAAACTCCACTGAAATATAAAAATAATGAAGTTATTTAAGCGAAAAATATCGAGGAAAATTAAATAAGAAGAATAAGTGTACATTCCAGGCTAATATTAAACGACTTTGATGGCTAATATTTCTGCGACGATTGCGAATTCTGTAAAGACTGTGATTTTTATTGAAGACATGTAAATAAAAATGTTCTGCCTCAAGCTACTCATTTATGCCATTAATTTGTAGTTTTAAGTATTAGCGAGGATAACAAGTGCATGCATACTTCTAAAAAAACTCAAACCGGGCTCTTTTTAAAATTATCGGTAACAGCAATATAAATGTGAATATGGATGTAAATTTTGAAAAAATAACTTTATGTTAAAAATGATGGACTTAGTCTGGATAATTAAGTGTAACTCAAATTTATGGTTGTCAAAGCTATGTCCAAAAAAGTCAACAGAAAATAATATTTGTGAGAATTTCTTTTGAAACAAATATTTATATTTATACACTCCACGAGAGTATTATGTCTTTGTGCATTTGTTTGTAACACCCAAAAGGAAAGGAGATAATTATACCGATTAATTATACCGATCGACTTAGAATCACTTTTTGAATCGATTTAGCAATGTCCGTCCGTCTGTCTGTCTGTCCGTCCATCTATTCTTGTAATCACGATACAGGTCGCAATTGTAGCCAGAACCAAGCGAAACTTTGCACAACGAAGTTTTTCGGGATAAGGACGAACGCTATTTAATTTGAATAAAATCGGTTCAGATTTAGATATAGCCCCCATACGAATTTCACTCCCGATTTGACTCTTTTCACGCTGGATACCACATATTTTAACAGATTTGATTCAAAATTGGTAGAACATCTTATTTTTCCAATATAAACACCCATGATAAAAATGGGTCAGATCGGTTCAGATTTATATATAGCCCCATACAAATTTCGCTCCCAATTTGACTTTTTCCGCTCTAGAAACCATATATTTTATCAGATTGTTTTCAAATTTGGCACACAATCTTATATTTAAACTAGGAACACCTGTGGCGAAAATAGATCAGATCGGTTCAGATTTATATATAGCTCCCATTGAAATTTCGCTCTCGATTTGACTTTTTCTGCTGTAGATACAACATATTTTAACAGATTTTCTTCAAAATTGGCAAAATATCTTATGTTTCCACTAGAAACAACCATGGTGAAAATGGGTCAGATCGGTTCAGATTTATATAAAGCTCCAATACAAATTTGGCTCCCAATGTCACCTTTTCCGTTCTAGAAACCACATATTTTATTAGATTGTTTTCAAAATTGGCAAAACATATTATATTTCATCCAGAAACACCTGTGGTGAAAATGAGTTAGATCGGTTCAGATTTATATATAATTTCCATTCAAATTTCGCTCCCAATTTGACTTTTTCCGCTCTAGAAACCATATATTTTATCAGATTGTTTTCAAATTTTGCAAAACATCTTATATTTAAACTAGGAACACCTCTGGTGAAAATAGGTCAGATCGGTTCAGATTTATATATAGCTCCCATTCAAATTTTGCTCCCGATTTGACTTTTAGTGCTCTAGATACCACATATTTTAACAGATCTTCTTCAAATTTGACAAAATATCTAATTTTTCCACTAGAAACACCCATGGTGAAAATAGGTCACATCGGTTCAGATTTACATATAGCTCTCATACAAATTACGCTCCCAGATTGACTTTTCACCCAGAAACCACGTATTTTCAGAGAATTTCTTCATATTGAGCATAACACGTTTTACTTGCACTGAAAGAACCTATTGTGTAAGTGGGTCACATCATTCCATGTTTGGATATAGCCAAATATTCTTCTCGATTTGACAAATTGGGTCAGGTCATATTAGCCTATGATTAGGAAGCACACAAAAATCCTTCCCGTTTTCAATTTTTTAACGAATTGAATTGTATTCGGATAGAAAGTGGAGTGTATCACATAGTCGGCCCCGCCCGACTTTAGCCTTTCCTTACTTGTTTAGTTTGGGACAATGTGAAAACATATATTTTTTATTTTGAGTAACAAATTAACTCTCTATTAATGTAGTTGGTATCGCAACAGCCCTATTATCTATGTAAGATCAAAACAAGTAATGCTAATGTCGGGTGGACCCGACTATATGTCAGACAGAATCGAATCAGAAAGTGATTCTAAGCCGTGCTGTATAATAAACGATAGATCTATTGGTTTCCTTTTGTATGTTACAAACAAATGCACAAATACATAATACACTAGTGGAGGGTATAAAGACTGGTTACTTCACAGATAAAATGTGATAAGAAATTTTGAAAAGAGTTTCAAAGATATAGCTACAATAATGGCGGTGTTATACAAATGTGTTGCTTAACAAAAATATGATGCATACTTTTTCAAATGCTAAAAGGGTACTTTTGAAGGAACTTTATTATTTAGTAATGACGGAGGACGCATTTTTGTATCCTCCGCTTAAAAAAAATCTGTTTAGGCTTTGGCATCCACCTGTTGTTATCCAAAATGAACTAGTTTTCCGAGCAAATTACTTTCTATAAAAAATAGAGCCAGCATCCAATAAATAATATTTTGAAATGAGTGGAATTAGAAATATATTTGGCACCCTAATCAGTTGCCATGTACCCGTTCATATTAATTTAATGCTTAAAATTTTAATTTGTTCGTTAAGTCGGGGTTAAATTTCATTTCTGATCGTTACACAGTGATTCAGAATCAAATTCCACCGGCCAAAATTCATAACTTTTAATCTTTTTTTATTTGACAATCCACATTAGGATTGGGGTATATTAATTTTGAAATTCCGTTTGTAATACATCATCGGAGACCCGATAATATTCTGGGTCGTGGTTCTAATTCTAAGGCGATCTAGCCATACCAGTATATCCGCTAGCTTGCGAATAAAATGCCCTAGTGGGTTCAAATTTTTCACATATGCGTCTAATGGTTGTAGATCGCTAGGAATTGATAGTGGGCGAAATCGGTCCAGAGGGAAAACATTTTACCATTTTTTTTAGTTTTTTCGTTTGCATTTTTTTGGTCTGTAATCAATATTTGATTTGAACTGGGATATTGTCCTGGCTCAAGACCATTTTGCTTCTATATTTAATAGAATGCAAATTTATTTACAAATGGCATGGTGACATTTATTACTTGGCTGCAGACTACCACTATCATGATTTCCACCCTGTCTAAAGGTTTCATTCAGGTGGCTTCGCAGCGACTTTTCAACATCAAACCCGGCCTCTATAAGGAGATGATTCTCACAAACGAACGAGAATCACAACTCACTTGCCGAATTTGCGTTTAAAAAATCGCACCAAGTAATAAAGCACACATGCCATCTTACAAGCATCTCATTGAGTTGCATATGTAAGTATGTGTATGTGCAGGTATAGTTACCCAGCAATACTTCTGCCGTGCCAACGCTCATTTGTTTTAGTTTTTTCGTTTGCATTTTTTTGGTCTGTAATCAATATTTGATTTGAACTGGGATATTGTCCTGGCTCAAGACCATTTTGCTTCTATATTTAATAGAATGCAAATTTATTGCAAATGCAAATGAAAAAACTAAAACAAATGAGCGTTGGCACGGCAGAAGTATTGCTGGGTAACTATACCTGCACATACACATACTTACATATGCAACTCAATGAGATGCTTGTAAGATGGCATGTGTGCTTTATTACTTGGTGCGATTTTTTAAACGCAAATTCGGCAAGTGAGTTGTGATTCTCGTTCTTTTGTGAGAATCATCTCCTTATAGAGGCCGGGTTTGATGTTGAAAAGTCGCTGCGAAGCCACCTGAATGAAACCTTTAGACAGGGTGGAAATCATGATAGTGGTAGTCTGCAGCCAAGTAATAAATGTCACCATGCCATTTGTAAATAAATTTGCATTCTATTAAATATAGAAGCAAAATGGTCTTGAGCCAGGACAATATCCCAGTTCAAATCAAATATTGATTACAGACCAAAAAAATGCAAACGAAAAAACTAAAACAAATGAGCGTTGGCACGGCAGAAGTATTGCTGGGTAACTATACCTGCACATACACATACTTACATATGCAACTCAATGAGATGCTTGTAAGATGGCATGTGTGCTTTATTACTTGGTGCGATTTTTTAAACGCAAATTCGGCAAGTGAGTTGTGATTCTCGTTCGTTTGTGAGAATCATCTCCTTATAGAGGCCGGGTTTGATGTTGAAAAGTCGCTGCGAAGCCACCTGAATGAAACCTTTAGACAGGGTGGAAATCATGATAGTGGTAGTCTGCAGCCAAGTAATAAATGTCACCATGCCATTTGTAAATAAATTTGCATTCTATTAAATATAGAAGCAAAATGGTCTTGAGCCAGGACAATATCCCAGTTCAAATCAAATATTGATTACAGACCAAAAAAATGCAAACGAAAAAACTAAAACAAATGAGCGTTGGCACGGCAGAAGTATTGCTGGGTAACTATACCTGCACATACACATACTTACATATGCAACTCAATGAGATGCTTGTAAGATGGCATGTGTGCTTTATTACTTGGTGCGATTTTTTAAACGCAAATTCGGCAAGTGAGTTGTGATTCTCGTTCGTTTGTGAGAATCATCTCCTTATAGAGGCCGGGTTTGATGTTGAAAAGTCGCTGCGAAGCCACCTGAATGAAACCTTTAGACAGGGTGGAAATCATGATAGTGGTAGTCTGCAGCCAAGTAATAAATGTCACCATGCCATTTGTAAATAAATTTGCATTCTATTAAATATAGAAGCAAAATGGTCTTGAGCCAGGACAATATCCCAGTTCAAATCAAATTTTACCATTTTTTTAATTTCCGCCTTATAATAACTAAACTTTTTCGCTTATAACGTCAACACGAACCAAAAAGCATTTTTGCCAAATTGTGTGGTTAAATGGGACAAAAGGGATACAAAATAGTACCAATCAAACGACAACATCGATTTTTACATGTCTCTAATTGCATACACTTGTAAATAAATGGATATCTCGAAATACACACAAATAAGGGGTACAATGGGAAAAGAGGGCTAATAATAGTACCTACCAAAGTGCTTACTTAGAATATTGAAATTCGGTCTACACGTAGCACTGACTGCATATATGCGAAAAATATATAGATCTTTCACAGTCTAAATGGGGAAAATGATAACATGGGTACCGACCAATTTAATTTATTTTAAAAATATCTAATCTTAATTGTCGTAATCGTGTTGCACTTTTACGCGAAAGTTCTCCAGCCTCTAAAATCGAACCTTCGTCCTGACCAAACGGCAGTTGCTAGCAACATTAAACTCCATGTTTTCCTTACACTTACCATGCAGTCGAGCCACAAAAGTGATTTTTCGAAATTTGTGTTTTTTTATGGAATAAAAATATGGATAAAAATGGTACCAATTTAAGTAATGCAGCTATATTCGTGAAAATCGGTATGTAATTTCTCTGACAACGTAGACTTGAAACTTAAATGGATTTTTCGAAATTTGTACTTTTAGGGTCGAGCGGGACGATAAGGGATAAAAATGGTACCAACTAAAGTTTTACATTTTTGTACTTTTAAGAGTGAGCAGCATGAAAAGGGATAAAAATGGTACCAACTAAATTATTGCATCTAGAATCTTGGAATTTGTATTGTAAATTCCTCTGGAAACGGAGTAAAATTGGATTTTTCGACTTTTGTACTTTTAAGGGATACAAATTGTGTACATCCCTTTAAATACTTAAACGCGGAACATAAATGAATATTTAAAATTTGTACTTATAAGGAGGATGCAGGACGAATAGTGATAAAAGTGGTACCAAATAAGGTACATGATTTTGGGGAGAAGCGAGAAATGTGTACTTTTTGGGAAAGAGGTGCAAAAAGTTATAAAATGGCCGGCTGCATCTGGAAACATGAGATCGAGTATATAAAAGAACTCTGTGGTTGTAATTCTCTGTCGAAACTGGGAAAAAGATGATAAGGAAAGACTAAAGTCGGCCGAGGCCGACTATATGATACCCTACACATTCTACTCCGATACAATTCAATTCGATGAAAATCGTGAACACCATTTGTATGGGAGCTATATATAAATCTGAACCGATCACATCCTCTTTTACCATAGATGTTTCTAGTGTAAATATAAGTTGTCCAGTCGAAATTGAAGAAAATCGGTTAAGGTATGTGGTTTGTACAGCGGTTAACCTCAAATCGGGAGCGAAATTTGTATGGGAGCTATATCTAAATCTGAACCGATTTGACACATTTTTACCACAGATGTTTCTAGCTGAAATATGGGGTGTTGTGGCAAATTTGATCAAAATCGCTTAAATTATGTGGTTTCTAGATCGTTTCAAATCGGGAGCGAAATTTGTATGGTGGCTATATCTAAATCTAAACCGATTTGCTTCAAATTAAATTAATGCAAAAATCGTTTGTTCCAAGTTTCGTTAGAATCGGCAGCAATTGCGACCTGTATCGCGATTACAAGAATATAAGGACAGACTGACAGACGGACATGGCTAAATCGATTCAAAAAGTGATTCTATTTCGATCGGTATAATAAATGATGGGTCTACCTCGCTTCCTTTTGGGTGTTACAAACAAGTGCACAAAGACATTATACCCTGTGGTTTAGGGTATAATTATACATACGAAGGGAGTTCAGCTTAAATAGTGCAATTCGACCAGAACATTCCTTTGACTGTGTATGAGTGCTATCTAATAGGAGGTTTCCAAATTACTATTTTAGATTTATCAATATCCACCAAAAGACAATTCAATAAATACTATCCAAAAACAGAGATGAATAAACAAATAACAAATAACGGCTTTTCCGCGTGCGAGGTAGCGGCAGAGAAAGGAGCCGAGGTGGCTATCAGCCACGCCGCCGCCGATGAATACGGCTGAAAACGGCGCAGCAAAAACTAAAATTATAGGTTAAAGACATTTTGATCTTTTTTAATTAACCATGTAGGTATCCGAAATAACTACCAAATACTACAAGCGGCGCCGTTAAAAAGGCGCAAAAACCAAATCAAAAAGAATAAATCTAAATATGACACACCAACCATCTATTACTAAGATTTTCGCCAATTAGAAATGGATTTATCGGATTAAGACGAAGAATTGAAAAATGTGGAATGTGCAAAAATCGTAATACCATGCGGACCTGGCGCTGAATGTTGTTGGCCATTTTGGAGAAGACCAAACTTTTCAATATATGATTGCAAACTGAGAATAGGATTTGGATGAAAGGGTGAGATAACTTTAAATAACAGGCCTGTTCGATTGGACTTACTAGCTTAATATTTGTATGGAATTTACTCACTTAACAAGAAAGTAGCTTACTACTCTCTTAGTTACCAAGTAAGGTGGTGCCATGTGTTTTTCTGTAATTTGTATACCCTCCACTAGGGTATGCACAACATCTTATAATCTTACTAGAGACGCCTATAATAAAAGCGGGTAAGATCAGATTGGTTCAGATTTAGATATAGCCCCCATACAGATGTCGCTTACGATTTGACTTTTTCCGCTCTAGTAACCACATATAGTACCCGATTTTCTTCAAATTTGGCTTAACACTAATAATCCAACTAGAAACACCTATGCTGAAAGTGGGTAAAATCGGTTCAGATTTAGATATCATACAAATGTTGCTCCTGATTTGTCTTTTTCCAATCTGGGAACCACATATTGCACCCGATTTTCTTTAAATTAGGAACAACATCTTATAATCCAACTAAAAACTCCTATGGTGAAAGTGTGTAAGATCGGATCAGATTTAGGTATAGCGCCAATAAAAATTTTTTTATATATTTTATTTCACCTATAAAAAATCATGGGGAAGGGTCACATTGTTCCAGGTTAACATTTTTTGTCAAACACATACATGTACATTCCTTACTTGTTTTAAATAATCCATTGGTTTGATTTAAAACAAGTAAGGAAAGGAAAAATGTTGCCTCCTTATCAAGTCCCAATCGAACAGGCCTAATATTTTCATACATACATGCCATACAGTAAAGGGCTAAGAAAAGGCTATAGTCGGCCTGGTCTGACTGTATTATACCCCACTATATATTAAATAATCAATGCAGAATTCATTGGGACGATTTAGCGATCCAATTATGAAAAAATTATAAAATAGAACGTATGTGGCATATCACAATCATGTAAGCTCTAGAACGAATGTATTAACCCCATATTTACACATAGACAAATGTTTAATTGTCGAAATTCAATGATAATTAGAATTTTATTACACCGCCGCCGACCTGAGCCAACGATCCGCCGCCGATAACCGTCAAAATACTGCACCGCCGCCGCCGACGATTTTAGCTCGGCTCCTTTCTCTGGGTAGCGGACGCTGTTAGTAATATATAATTTAGTAAACATTTTTGAGCTTTTTAAAAAATTGAAATTAGGCAAGGACCGAAGGATTATTTGGAGATATTAAGATTTGAAATTTCTTGGTTTAAAGAAAAGTTTTTTTTCATTTAAATGCTTTTGAGAAATATGTTTACTTTTGTTTCATAATACTCAGAATATCTTTATTTTCCGTATTACAGATTTTCATTTTTTCCAGATTTGCGCTCAAAAGCTTTTATGCTCAATGACAATTGTAGATTGTTTGCCAAGAAACCCCTAAAATTACCTGATTTTGCAAACAAGTCAAATTAATAGAGGTAATATTCATACAGGTAGTTCAGCAATTCATTCAGGTGTAAATATTGGCATTGTTTTAAATTTCGTATGAATATCACCTCACCGAAGTAGTAGTAATAATATAAACTACTGACATATATTTATATATATTTATATATATATATATAAATATATATCAGTAGTTTATATTAGTAGTTTTAAGTCATGAAATAATCGAGCTAGACACACTTTTAAATATATCGGTCGGCTTAGACTCACCCTCTGCTGTCCATCTAAAGCTTATTCGCAAATTACAGGTCGCAATTGTTGTCCATGACTTGGGCCAAAGACGGTCGCTGCTAATTTTTGAGGAAATCGGTTCAGATTTAGAACTAGTCTTCACAGAAATTAGTGCTCTAGAATACACATTTTACATTGCATTTTTATCAAATTTTCAGAATCATGTTATAGTTGAACTAGAAACAGGTAAAGTGAAAGTGGCTCATGTAGAGTCCATGTTTTGATATAGCCAAAATACAATATAATGTACTTCCGTTTTTGATAATCTCGTGCTATATTTCAATAAAGAATACCTATTATAAAAGTGATCTGTTTGGAGTAGCCTCCTTAGAATTTTTTATACCCTACACCACAGGGTATATTGTCTTTGTGCATTTGTTTGTAACACCCAAAAGGAAACGAGATAGACCCATCGACTTATACCGATCGACTTAGAATCACTTTTTGAGTTGATTTAGCGTCTGTCCATCTATTCTTGTAATCAAGGTCCAGGTCGCAATTGTTGTTAGAACTAAATGAAACTTTACACAACGAAGTTTTATGGGATAAGGACGAACGATATTTAATTTGAAGCAAATCGGTTCAGATTTAGATATAGCTCCCATACAAATATCTCCTCCGATTTGACTCTTTCCGCTCTAGAAACCACAAACTTTGACAGATTTTCTTCAAATTTGGCAAAACAGTTATATGTCAACTAAAAACAGCTCTGCTAAAAATAGGATAGCTCGGTTCAGATTTATATATAGCTCATATACAAATGTCTCCTCCGATATGACTCTTTCCGCTCTAGAAACCACAAACTTTGACAGATTTTCTTCAAATTTGGCAAAACAACTTATATTTCAACTAAAAACAGCTCTGGTGAAAATGGGTCAGATGAGTTCAGATATATATAGCTCCCATACAAATTTAGCCACTGAATTGATTATTACCGCTCTAGAAATAGCATATTTGAACAGATTTTCTTCTAATTCGGCACATCAGCTAATGTTTCAAATAGAAACAACTATAGCGAAAGTAGGTCACATCGGTTCAGATTATATATAGCTCCCGATTTGATTCTTTCCGCCCTAGAAACAATAACACTCCATAAAATTTGGGAAAGCGTTTAATATTTCAACTAGAAAACCTTTGCTAAACATGGGTCATATCGGCTCAGATTTGTATATAGCTCCCATTCATAGTTTGTGTTCACATTTTCTTACAAATACAGATAGAAGTATGGAATTTGTAGTATATTCTCCTCTTATAGCTGCATCGTATATCACCCGGTTCAAATGTAATGACCTTTTTATATCCTACACCATAGCGTAGTGTAGGGTATCATATAGTCGGCCACGCCCGACTTTAACCTTCCTTACTTGTTACTTTTACTGTTTTACATCTGAATTTGGCATACCATGTTATATTTCAACTAAGAATGCCTATTATGCAAATAGATGGGACCATGTATAATCCCTGCAAGTGGCTCCAGTTTACACTATTACCACAAAAAACCATCGTATATTGGATCTTGATAAAATTTTGCAAATCATGTTATATTTCAACTCGGAATATGTATAGTAAATTGAACCGTATGGGTCCATGTTTTAAGATAGTCTCCACTGTACCTCCAATTATCATTATTTCCACCTTAAAACCGTCGGATCTTGGCCAAATTTTCCAGATCACGGATTATTTCAAATATGAACAGATATAGATCTCTCACTCAAATATTGTAGACTTATTTTCCACATCACCTTATATTTCAGTTAGGATCACTTATAGTGAAAGTTGATCATAACGCCAAGATATAGCTCCCGCTCATATGTACAGTCACTCCAAGCCAAACTCGGACACCATGGAGAGATATGTTTATACTTTAATAAATCAAAATCTAGTTGAAATTACTTAACACACAATTATATTTTTTTAAAGTTTATATTTTGCACATTAAAATACAACAAACAAATTTTGATATCATGTAATGTACGACGAATTACACACTAAACTGCTAAAATAGCCAAAAAAAAATAGCGCACAAGCCAAACTCGGACAGATGGTAATAATCACGCAAAGAATTACAACACTGTATTATTTATGCAACCAAGATCACTGTACTTACTCAGCCAACCGTGGGGAATACCCGTTTTATTTTTTGTGTTCATTGGGCAGACTGCACGTACATTATATCATGGGTTCTAGACTGAAAGGTCAAACTAGCATTGCAATAAGAGAACTAATTATTAAACATGCTGAAAAAGGAAAAAGTGTGCGCGAAATCGCAAAAATGGTAAATATAAGCCATTCAACAGTTCACGACATCATTAAACGATTCAAAAACTGTAAAACGGTGCAAAATAAACCAAAAAAACCCACAACAAAATCTTTACGGAAGCAGAAGAACGTTTTCTGGTAAGAAAAATTAAAGCCGATCCATTTCTAAGTGCTTCAAAACTTGCTGCCATAGCAGAAAATGAATTAGGTAAAAAGGCATGCGCGTCTACCATTCGGAATGTACTTCGCAAAGCCGGCCTAAATGGAAGAAAAGCCAGAAAGAAGCCACTTATAAGCAAACGTAACCAAGCCATCCGCTTAAAATTTTCAAACGAACACCAAAGCAAGGATTTTTCTTTCTGGAAGAACGTTCTGTTTACTGACGAAAGTAAATTTAATGTATTTGGATCGGATGGTAAGCCAATTGTCTGGAGAGGCAAAAATCAGGAACTCCGTTTGAAGAATGTGAAAGCAACTGTAAAGCATGGTGGAGGTTCAGTGATGGTTTGGGGTTCCTTTTCGGCAGCAGGACCAGGAACGTTGCATTTTATAGATGGAATTATGGACCAGAACATGTACTTAGACATCCTAAAAGAAAATGTGCCAAAAAGTGTTGAAAAAATGGGTCTTACCGAAGGCTGGTACTTCTATCAGGACAACGACCCAAAGCACAAGGCTCATAAAGTACGATCCTGGCTTTTGTACAACGTTCCCCATGTTATGGAAACACCACCTCAGAGCCCAGATATTAATCCCATAGAAAATTTGTGGGATTTTCTCAAAAGAAGGGTTAATGAACGAATGGGTTCCAGCAGAAATGAGCTAAAAAAGGTTCTTCTAGAAGAATGGGAAAAAATACCACCGGACTATTGTCAAAAGTTGGTCCAATCAATCCCAAAAAGACTGACAATGGTTAGAAATAACAAAGGTTTGCATACCAAATATTAGTTACTTAAACAAATATCTTAAGCCAAAAATCATAAGAGGTGTCCGAGTTTGACTTGCGCACTTATATTTAAGTAGTTGAAGTTTTTTTAGTTTATTTTTTATTTACAACAATGAATATGATTTTTTTTTCTGGTTTTTATTGCTTAATAAATGTACAATCAAAATGTGTATAACTCATTTCTTGGTATTATTTTGTTTTCAGATTATTTGACCATAAAATTTTTTTTTCAATAGTGTCCTAGTTTGGCTTGGAGTGACTGTATGTTCCTTCCGATTTGTTTACATAGCATTCAAGATTCAACTTATTGCAGCCAATCTTGATGAACATGATTGTTACATGTGTTTCTCTAGGCGCAGCTGCAATGTGAGAAGATCACACCGATTTTGTTTGTGTATGGGTTCCATCACATGTAGGAGTAACACAATGCAAACTATTTTCATCAATTTTGCCATATTCATTAAATTTGTTAAATATGCATTTATAGTATACGAGTATGTAATGTTTAATTTATTTGGACTATATTAACTCGCCCCATCGATGTAAGCAATCTAAGTTATAGACACAGGGAGTGGTGTAGGGTACCATATAGTCGCCCCGCCAGACTTTAGCCTTTCCTTACTTGTTTTAATTATAGAGTTTTACCTATTACCTTTTTAATTTTTAGATGTTAGTTATTTAAAATAAAACCTATCCGACAGTTGTAGTTATAGATGCCAGTTTATGTGGAAGTAGAAATTTGGGATTATATTCATTATAGGCGGTATTTTCAGTATAATTAAATTGCCTGAAATTAAAAATGCAATGAAAAGATGAAGTGTGGCAAACATGTCAACCAAAGAAATCAAATGAAATAGTGAGTGTAAATTTCAGTCCTATCAATCCTATATCATGATTTGTATGTAGTTGTATAAAATATTATATGATTAATATTATCAAAATTGTTTCATCATTATGCTTAAATCGATTTTTTTTGATATATGACATTAGGAAATATGAAATATGCTACTTTATGTTGTCTTACTTGTTGTGGTGATTCTAGTTCTGTGAAGTGATAGTGAGATACATATTATTTCATGTGAAAAAGAATGAAGTTTGTTCATATAAGCTAAATATTTCAGTTTCATTCTGTTTTGCAAGGATATAATGAAATTTCAATTATACCCGGTAAAACAATCTGTTATATTCGTCAGGATTATTGAAATCTGAAAGCAGACACTCCAAAACAAACGAAAACAAGTAAGGAAAGGCTAATGTCGGGCGGAACCGACTCTATGATACACTCCACTTTCTCTCTGTATACAATTTAATTCGGTGAAAAAGCGAAAACGGGAAGGATTTTTGTATCCTGTAAATGTATGTGTTTGACAAAAAATGTTAAATCGGAAAGAACATATGTATAGGGGTATATTGAAATCTGGAACGAAATAGGTGAAATATAATATGTATAGTTTGGCCAAAATCGGTTAAACATTTGGGAGCAACATTTGTATTTCGGCTATATTTGTATGGGTGCTATATCTAAATCTGAACCGATTTGCCTCAAATTAAATAGCGTTCGTCCTTGATCCACAAAAGTTATTTGTGCCAATTTTTGTTAAGATCGGACTTCAATTGCGACCTGTAATTTGATTACAACAATAGATGGACAGACAGACAGACATTGCTAAATCGACTCAGAAAGTGATTCTAAGTCGATCGGTATACTTAACAATGGGTCTATCTCGCTGCCTTTTGGGCGTTACAAACAAATGCACAAAGACATAATACTCTCGTGGAGTGTATAAATAATTTTGTTGTTGTATGTAATACATAATTTACCGTTAAATGACAAGTTATCGAAGTTGGAATTGTTTTCTCATTTGTGATCAGAATTGTGTGTGGAATTTAGTAGTGTTTATTTTAATTCCTTTTTGAAACTGAAAACAGAAAGTGCCAAAGAAGAGTTAATATAGAAAAGAAAGGTGATAGATATCTTATCAATTTTATGAAACTAGAGACACAAACAGTAGATGCTATAAAAATTAAAAACAGCCTTTTTAATTTATTTTTATTTTTAACGTTTCGCTAAATCTTCTACCATTGTCAAATCTAATAAAAAACCGAAGTTTGAAGTGTGTAGTTTCTGAATGAAAATTATTTTTTGCAGACTACGTCTTTTTACAAAATATAACCGTTTTTGATATTTGGCTTAATAAATATTAGTATATTAGATGACCTGTCAGAAATTTGCCTGTTCATCTTTCAATTAGTTTGTTTGTGATCATCGTGTGAATTTTTGAAAAGCTATTTCAAATGTTAAAAAATGGATAAAATTTAGTTTTCAGTGTTTAAGGATATAGTCACGGATATTTAATTGAGATTGCGTCAATGGGAAGTTTTATATACAAGAAGAATTCTGTAGGCACGCTCGCTTAAGTGCATTTTGAACAATGTTTAGGAACATCGACAGGGAATATAATGTATAAGGTTGAAATGTCGAGAGCGATTTTACCACTGACAATTTCAAACAATTGTTTTGAATATAATTGTGCAGATTCTACGTTCTGCAGCTCGAAACGTTTGGTCGTCCTTAATTTGAATGTCGTGACTTGACAAAAAAGATTTAGATATAGCTCCCATACAAATTTTGTTCCCGATTTTACTCTTGCCGCTCTAGAAACCACATATTTCAACAGATTTTCTTCCAATTTGGCAAATTTCAACTAGAAATAGCTCTGGTCAAAAATAGGCCAGATCGATTCAGATTTATATATAGCTCCCATACAAATATCTCCACCGATTTGACTCTTTCCGCTCTAGAAACCAAATATTGTAACAAATTTTCTTCAAATTTGGCAAAACAACTTATATTTCAACTAGAAACAGCTCTGGTGAAAATGGGGCAGATCGGTTCAGATATATACATCAATGGCGAAAGTGGGTCACATCAGTTCAGATTTATATATAGATCCCATTAAAGTGTCTCCCCCGATTTGATTCTTTCCGCTCTAGAAACCACATATTTAACAGATTACCATCAAATTTGGGAAAAAGACTAGAAAACCTATGCTAAAAATGGGCCAGATTCAAGATTTGTGTTCAAATTTTCTTAAAAATGCAGATAGAAGTATGAAATTTGTAGTACATTCTCCTCTTATATCTGTACTGCATATCACACGGTTTAAATATACCGATATTTTTATACCATACACCACAGCGTATAATGACTAGGTGTAGGGTATCATATAGTCAGCCACGCACGACTTTAACGACATACTCCTATGTTAAATTAAAACCAAGGTATCTTCCACACGGATATTCGGAATCAGCTATATTTTGGTATTTGATAAAGTTATTATTAAACATGGACGATTACTCGTCCTTATTAAAACATTGACAAATCGGATTGTGTTTAATTCCGCTGACTATTGATTTTTCCCTGTATTTTCACTTATAATTTTTAATTAAATAAAAAATTATATTTTGACCTGAAATAATTAGGACATGTGTCATATTGGAAACGGCGATACCCCGATGTCAATTTTGCACACAATTAATTTGTCTCTCGTGACATTTATTACATTGAATGGTTTTCCTAACGCTTATTCAATTATCCTTAATGACCAGTTTATTTGCACCAACGTTTTTTCAATGTCTACACTGTAGGTAAGGCAAATGATGCGATTATGCTAGGGCATAGAACTTGATGAATAGAGTTAATTAAAACATAAAAATTTCCACGAAACGGTGCACAGTGGGGTATATGGAAAAGGGAAATGACTACGAAATCCCCAAACGACTTGACCGATTTTGATTAAATTTCACCAGGCATTGCTGAAGTGTTGACGAGCTTAAGCAAAGTGGAAGGTCTGCACAGTGGAATGCATACACAACCAAATTATGTCTTTAAAAAATTCAATTCTCTATTTAATATGGAGGCTGAGATGACGTTGTTGCGTCTTACGATTAGGGTTTGGGGTCCGGATATTCCCGAATTCCCAGTAAGAAATATTCTAAAAATAATTAAAATTGTTTGCCTGGAAACTTTCAAGAGAAATCTAATAGGAATAGAAAAATATCCTACGGTATATTTAAATGGCCCTCTCTAAGAACTAATGACTGGACTATTTCAATGTTTTTATTCATTATGTATTTATTTAATTAATTTTTATAATAAGGCGTTTTGGCGATATGTCAAAAGAGGTTAGGGAAAAACAAGTAAAAACGGCGTTAAGATCGGTCGGGCCGAACTCCATGGGTTGCATTCCACAGAAGTTGTCGATTTTCGTAAAAGTGCAGTAACATTACAGGAAATTTTGTAATATAGCCAAACCAAAACAAAAACTAGTAAGGAAATACTAAAGTCGGGCGGGGCCGACTATATAATACCCTACACCACTCCCTGCGTATATACCTCGCTTTGATTACTAAACCAGGTGTTTCATGGGAGCAATTTTAGTTATATAAATTATACCGTATACAATAAATTCATTTTTAGTCATATTTTACGAATATGGTAAATAATATAGTAATTGATCCAATTTTCCGACAGATATTCCGAGTAAAATAAATATAACATGATCTTACTGATTATACAGCGGTAATAGGATGAATCGGCCGGACATATGAAGGAGGCCTATAACAACACTTGGGACCTGTGCCAAAACATTGACCTATATAGTTCTTATTCCTTGTTGTAATATATCACGATCTGCAAAATTCGTGTAAGTTGTAGTTTCTAGTTCTAGTAGGTATTCTTAGTTCAAATATAACATGATCTGCAAAATTGTATGGATATCCCATGTACGATGTGGGTCCTAGAGCTTCAATAGAGTAGAAGTGGCGCCAATTTGTATGGGTGTTATACCAAAATATGGACTCATATATTTGACTCTCATAGTATGTATTCTTCTTGGAATATAATATAATCTCAAAAAATTGATAAACTTCCGATGTAAAATGTGGGTCCTAGAGGGGTAGTAGTAAAACTGGGGGCCATTTGTAAGGCGCTAGATTAAAAAGTGGATCATTATCACTTTCAAAGTAGGTAATCTTTATTGAAATAAATCATTATCTGTAAAATTGTATCAAAATCAATTGTAAGATGTGGGTTCTAGAGCGATAATAGTGTAAACTTGGGGTTTAAAACATTGACATATACAACTGGCTTTCAAAATGGGTTTTTCTGTGGGAAATTTGATCAAAATCCGATGTAAAATGTGCATTTTAGAGTAGCAATAATGTAAATCGGAGGAACATTTGTATGGGAGCTATATCATGCAGTCCACTTTTACGTTATTTGTTTCTAAAGGGTGATTTTTTAAGAGCTTGATAACTTTTTTAAAAAAAAAAACGCATAAAATTTGCAAAATCTCATCGGTTCTTTATTTGAAACGTTAGATTGGTCCATGACATTTACTTTTTGAAGATAATTTCATTTAAATGTTGACCGCGGCTGCGTCTTAGGTTGTCCATCCGCTTAGTCCAATTTTGGCATTTCCACGTTTTTGAGTAACAGAGACCCAATTGGTGCGAACGGCGACGAATCGAAAATTGGTGGTCATCATTAACACTGGCCGATACAGCTGCGATATTTTCTTCAGTTCGCACTCTACGTAAGCGTGTTGGTGGTTTAATGTCCAACAATGTAAATTTGGTGCGAAATTTAGTCACAATAGCCCGAATAGCCGCTTCAGTGGGTCGATTAAACTGACCATAAAATGGAAGCGCGCAATGAACTTTCTTAACAGAGCACGCATTTTGATAATAAAATTCAATAATTTGCAAGCGTTGTTCGTTTGTAAGACGATTCATGATGAAATGTCAAAGCATACTGAGCATCTTTCTCTTTGACACTATGTCTGAAATCCCACGTGATCTGTCAAATACTAATGCATGAAAATCCTAACCTCAAAAAAAAATCACTCTTTAGTTCAAATATAACATGATCCTGAACATTTCATCAATATCCAATGACATTAACTGTTACCTCCAGACATAAGTAATAATTATCTGGTTTTTCTGTCTACTCATTATAGCTGTTTCATCGACGAAAGTTGACATGAGGACACTTGAAGATATGGGTATATCTGCAGTGTACAAAAGGCATAGGATAGGGCCCAGTACTTTGCCCTGTGGGACATTATTTCGCGGCTACTGCCGATATAGTGCCTACACTTGACTATAAAGCTACGGTGTTTCAAGTATTAGTTAAGAAGTCTGTGCAGGTTCGCGGGTAGATATTTATACCCTACACCACAGGGTATATTGTCTTTGTGCATTTGTTTGTAACACCCAAAAGGAAACGAGATAGACCCATCGCTTATTATACCGATCGACTTAGAATCACTTTTTGAGTCGATTTAACGATGTCTGTCCATCAATTCTTGTAATCAAAGTCCAGGTCGCAATTGTTGTTAGAACTAAATGAAACTTTGCACAACGAAGTTTTATGGGATAAGGACGAACGATATTTAATTTGAAGCAAATCGGTTCAGATTTAGATATAGCTCCCATACAAATATCTCCTCCGATTTGACTCTTTCTGCTCTAGAAACTACAAACTTTGACAGATTTTCTTCAAATTTCGCAAAACAGCTTATATGTCAACTAAAAACAGCTCTGGTAAAAATAGGATAGATCGGTTCAGATTTATATATAGCTCCCATACAAATGTCTCCTCCGATTTGACTCTTTCCGCTCTAGAAACCACAAACTTTGACAGATTTTCTTCAAATTTGGCTAAACAACTTATATTTCAACTAAAAAGAGCTCTTGTGAAAATGAGTCAGAAGTTCAGATTTATATATATATAGCTCCAATACAAATTTCGCCACTGAATTGATTATTTCCGCTCTAGAAATAGCATATTTGAACAGATTTTCTTCTAATTCGGCACATCAGCTAATGTTTCAAATAGAAACAACTATAGCGAAAGTGGGTCACATCGGTTCAGATTATATATAGCTATCGCTTTGATTCTTTCCGCCCTAGAAACAATAACACTCCATAAAATTTGGGAAAGCATTTAATATTTCAACTAGAAAACCTTTGCTAAACAAGGGTCAGATCGGCTCAGATTTGTATATAGCTCCCATTCATAGTTTGTGTTCAAATTTTCTTACAAATACAGATAGAAGTATGGAATTTGTAGTATATTCTCCTCTTATAGCTGCATCGAATATCACCCGGTTCAAATGTAATGACCTTTTTATATCCTACACCATAGGGTAGTGTAGGGTATCATATAGTCGTTACTTGTTTTGAATTTTGTCCTTGAAGCCAAACTTTGTCAAAAGTCTGTGCAACGGCGAGGAGCACAGCACAACAGTATTAGTTTTCAAAAGCGTTTCGTATTTCAGTGTTCAATCTGTTTACCTGCTCTATAGTGTTATGACTCAATGAGATGCTTGCAAGATGGCATGTGTATTTTTTTACTTGGTGCGATTTTTAAACGCAAATTCGGCAAGTGAGTTGTGCTTCTCGTTAGTTAGTGAGAATCAGAATCATCTATAGAGGCCGGGTTTGATGTTGAAAAGTCGCTGTGAAGCCACTTGAAAAGACTTTTGACATGGTCGAAATCATGATCGTGGTAGTCTGCAGCCAAGTAATAAATGTCACCATGCCATTTGTAAATAAATTTGCATTCTATTAAATATAGAAGCAAAATGGTCTTGAGCCAGGACAATATACCAGTTCAAATCAAATATTGATTACAGACCAAAAAAATACAAACGAAAAAACTAAAATATTTGAAATTATAATAATTTTCCGTCTGACAAATTTTCTTTCTGACAGATAAAGCAAACACTCCGAACCAGAGTTACAAGCCGAACTATAATTATCGGCGGCTTTCGGCTGATTTGCCGGCTCGTTCAGTCATTCGAATACCCCTATTTATTTGACAATTTTGGGAAAATGGAAGGAACAATTTTCTTTTATTTTTTGGAAAGTAGTTCAAAATTCGTTAATATTAGCCAATGTTCCAATAATTTAATATTGTTATTAGGGTATCCAATTATTCGAACGTTTATGTTATTCGATTTTTCGTTTATTTGAAAACAAAAAATTTCCAATTAATCGAATAATGTCGAGAGTTATTCGATTAACCGATAAATCGAACAATTGTCCACTTAAATAAAATATAATTAATAAGAGTTATATAGACAAGACACGGCAATTTACGGGTAGTTCAACTATATATTGAAAGTTTATTATGTATCTGGTTTTATTTAAAAATTGTAACATCAAATTCGAAATTCATTAGAAGTTGACAAAAATCTTAATCAAAATAAAGAACCTTCCCTTAAATGAGCATAATATCAGAAGTTATCCATTGACTTTTTTCGAATATGGATCATATGACTTATAACAGAACTGACTTTATTATCACGGTGTTAACCTCAAATTTTTCTATGAAATTACTATTCTTTAAATTTTAAATAATTCCGAAGCTATTGGTCAGTTTTTGCTATTTTTTAAATGAAGTCATTTATCCGACTTCATTTATTCGTTATTTCGTTATTTTAATTTCTGTGGAGCATACAAAACAAAAATCAAAAAAAATTGTGGTTTTATATTTGGTGTACCCAAATGGAGCAAACTGGCTATTCAAAAGCAATTTATCATACAAAGCATACGACGATTTCATTAGTTTTTAAAGGCAAAACTTATAATATCGATTAATCGATTATTTGGGACAATTTATTCGAATTATTCATTATTCGAAAAATCATGATTTTTTATTATTCGAACAAATATTTGACAAAAATTATTCGATTAATCGAATAAAATTTAATCGGTTGGATACCCTAATTGTTAACCCATACAATTATTTTTGGGAGAAGGAATCCATTCCCAAATATATAATATGGATAAATTTAATAAATATTTTGCAATTACAGCTTTTCATGTGAGGCATATTTTACCAGACGTTCTTGAATATCATAATCCTTCCAAAGAATGATAATACTCTTCCTACTTTGACACACTAAAGAAGCACAATTGATATTGTTATTTATAGGAACACATGGCCACACGTACTGGAATTGACTTATATAAATGAAAGATAGATCAATATATTTCACAGCAGTAGATTGTCTAAGTTGGCATTTATATTTTCTTTTGTAATTTTAAGTGAGTTGTCTATTTTGGTAGTAAGATTTGACTGAGTTAGAACTCCGTCAAATCACGGCGGCGTGGTTGAGTCGATTTGAGCCGATGAAATCGGCGGCGGCGCGGCTCGTGCAGAAACATGCGGCGGCGGCGACTTGTCGGCTTAAATTCGGTCGGCTTGTATCTCTGCTCCGAACTGTTCAATTTCTCTGAACTGAATGAAAGTAAAATTACAAAAATTTTATTGACAAGTCCTAAAAACATCTGAAGGCTACGGCAAAGAAAATCTGCAGGTTATAGCAAATTCAAAAATCGTCAGTTTCGGGTATATTTGCGGCCAAAGTAACTGAGTTTATATGTTCGTAATAGTGCAGTTTGTTAAATTACACTGTTATAAAAATATTCATAATTTCATTATATAACATTTTCATTATAAAACATCAAACATTTGAAACCACTTTGCGGCGATTTTTGGCAGTGAGTAATCGAGTATAAATGTTAAAATTTTCTAAATAAATTTCATTTAGTTAAAAAATCAACTTTTTGGCAATTTTTGTTTTCGTTTTGAGAAATTATGGGGTTGTTTTCCGAAATAGGGATTTTTGGTTTGACAAGTTTTCATTGCAGAACGAATTCAGTTTTTGCAACACTATATATATTATGAAATATGCCATAACCAATAAAATATTTGTGTTATGAAATGTCTTCATAAATATAATGAAGGATTTCATAGTTTTTATGAAATGTTTCATAACTTACAACTACATTTTTAGTGTGTCGACTATATTCGTTGAATGCTAGCAATTCTCATTTGCACTTTATTAACTCTGACATAAGTATTTACCCTGATTTAGCTCAAAGACATATTTATTGCAAAGACTCTCGCAATGGTGGTGTGTGTTGATTGGTTAGTCAACGAGTCAGACCTTTTTTTACTTTTTTGTTTATATTGGTAACTTTAATATAAATTATTATTATTTATGAAACTATTTCATAAAATGAATGAAGTTTCTTCATAAACAAATCATATTATGAAAATGATGATTTTTTATGACTAAAGTTCGTCGAATGAAGAACTGCATTTCATAGTTTCTAAGAAATGTTTCATAAATTCTATGACACTTTTCATTGATTTGTGCTTCATGAAACATGTTTCATACATTTAATGAAACGTTTCTTTGGTGACGTTTTAATGAAAATTTTCACTGAGGTTAAGACAAAATCATAAATTTTATGAAGATAATTCTTGCAGTGTACTGCGTGAAATTTCATCGAAATCGTTTCCATTTTATTCATTTCCCCTACTGTACGATGTTGATATTTTCTATTCACTCATGGTAATGTAGTGAATTTTCAACGTTCGCTTAAGCATTGTTTTATTGCTGTTGTTTTTTATTTTAATTAAAAGGTATTTGAAAAAGAAATATCACCAGAAAAAGGTTACATCTACAGGAAACCCGAAAAAATATCCAAGCAACATAATAAATGCCCGAAAGAAGGCAAAATGATGAAGAAATTATATTAAGTACGAAGATATTGTTATGGTGCGCGTGTCTAAAAGAGGACAAATTACATCAACGACAGCAACAACAACAACAACAACAGAATAAACATTAGCACCAGGGCAAGAAAATATACAAATGGACCCCGCGCAATCATTCAGGCGCAGAAATGAAACAATCGACTTGAAATGTGGCAGTATTAGTGGCGAGTTAATGTACTTAGCCAAGCAACAACAACAACACCAATAACAACACAGATCCGTGAATAGAGCGAACCATTTTCGACATAAAAAGAATTTCAAAAAGTGAACATCCAAGGAAAATAACAGCAATTGCGGCAGCAGAATAAAAGACATTATACACAAGGAATTCGTTACACATCTCCTATTGCCAATGGAACCGAAAGACATTCTAGTGAAAATCATCTAAATACATAGCGAACGGAAAAACAACCAGAAAATTAAGGACAACACCAGCAAATCCTTCTAAACTCCTACGTCATAAGTGTGGAACTCCTACCCCACAAACACACACACACTGTTGTGAAAAATGGTCGTTCCTTCGGCCCACATGCGGAGGCAGTCGTCGCCGTCGTTGGCGTGTGGACCTATGCTCGTTTTGGTTTTCGCGTACTTCTGGGTCGACGTTTTGTGTGGCGAAAAATTGGGTAAGTACGAATCATATGAACAAACACACACATACAATGACATATAAATATCGTTAGATATAGTATGATGTACATTAGGGTGGCCCAAAAAAACAATATGTTTAGTTTTAAATAGCACCCACTATTACATACTTTTATTAAAAATCTGTACTAACAGAATTATTAAATATCCTCTAATAAATAATCACAAAAATATCACAGTGGAAACTGCAACTAATAACTAATAGCAGAAGTTAACTTCGAAACTGTGAACAAAACTTGAAACAAAAGAACATTTTCAAAGCTTTGAAAAATCAAAATGAACATTATATCGCACCTGTTCAACAACAAGGTAATAACAAGCAGACGCAAATTCATGTTTCGTTTCGGATAGATAAAAACAACACATACAGGCATGTCAAAGAACGTAAAACGAAAAAAATCTTTTTGAAACCAATCACAAAATCTGAAGTGAAATTGATACTTTAAGTAACATAAACTCCAATTTTTTGGAATTCTGTTCAAATTTAATTATGAATATTGTTTTTATTAAAAAATATACTAAATGTATTGAGTATGGTAATTTTAAAATCTTTTAATCGTATATGAAAATCAAATCGTACGAAGACTGAAAAACGTTATTGATGTTGTATCGCCATCTGTTCAATTGTGTGATTTTGTCATATGTTTCACATAAAAAGTGGAAGCTTTAACCAATACAACCCTTCAACCAAGCAAGAAAACAAAAAAACAGAAAGAATACTACGAAGAATTCTCTGCCAAAGAAATGTATGTTTTTGTTTTAATGTTAAAATTAATAGCTAATTTTTATATATTTAAAGGGGTAAGCACAAGAACATCATCATATGTGAAAGGAGGCAATGTGGCTGTAGTCTGTGGGAAGAATTGGCGGAAAAATTAAATAGCACTGGACCGCCTTCTAAAAATCTTTCCGAATGGAAAGAATGGGTAGATTGGAAAGCAAACGTGAAGAACATGTATCAGAAAATAAAAACTTCTTTGTTTGTTTAGTTTTATTTAATTTTAATCACTAACGCCAATCAGAGTGTAGAGGCGAACCGAAATTATTTACGGCGGTGGGTCAATGCTACCATATTTTTAATAGGAAATATTCTATTTCCATTTTTTCGGTTTCATCGAAACCAGCAAGAGTTGAGGAAGCAAAAGTAAAACGTTACGATTTGGAAATACGAAATCAAATCGTTTTCGTAAAATTTCTGTGATATGCCTGATAAAGGAACTATATTTCTGAATTATTGTGAAAAACACACTAGTAGGTCAATACATTTAAGTCGCTCTCGTAGAGTTATTCTGTCAAGAAAGACAGCCAAACGAATATAGTTGCATCAGAGAGCATTTTAATATGTTACCTGTTAATATGAAAATATATATTGTCGACGTCGTAGGAAAGGTAGCAATGTGCTTTTTCCCAATTGTTCAGGAGAGCAAAACAAACTGTCTACTTTTTTCATTTCGCGATAATTTTGATATGACTGATTTTAGGGCTTTTTCTACACCCATTTATCATATGCTTAATGCTGTTTTTGTGTGTTTAAATGATTTTCTAAAAAACTACACATAGCTACTTTTATTACGGAATTTATTTATTGAAATTTCATTATTTCATACACATAGCTATATTTGAAAGAGATTTTTATGAAACTAGTAGTTTAAACCTCCATACATTTCATTAATAATATCTTTAGTTAATATATTTTTGACATAATATTCATGAGTTTTAAGATGAGATGCTGGAATATTGGATATACGTTACTTCAAATGGACAAATAGTGGGTCTAAAAATTATCTACACAATTGAAATTGGCATAAAAATTAGGCAACTATGGACTGACAATTTGTTAATTAGTCTTACTACACGATTTTCAATTGTAATTCAAAAGATGTCACTTGAAATTCAAAAAATGTCAATTGAAATTCAAAACTCGTTATTTGTAACTCAAAAGGCACCATTTGAAATTCAAAACTCAAGAAGAATTAAGAATTAAATTATTGATTGCATTAACATTGTTGTTTTTTGCAGCCAATATAGAACGGACGTAAAACCACTCTTTGTTTCTATAGTTTGTGGAAATTTGTGGGAAGACTTTCTCGATTAATTGCTGAATAGATTCCTGAATGACATTTTTTGAAAAAGTAATACTCCTTTTCACTGCACCAACTGATACTTTTCCATTACCAACATCCAGTAAATGTTTCGAAAATATAGCTGCTGAGTCATCGTGATGCAGATGTACTCGCATATTGGTGGTCAGATTAATTTTTTGTACATATCGCCAGAGATGCGGGTGCTGATTTTGGAATTAATGGAAGGGTCTGTCGGAAGTATCCAGCTAGTAAAATAAGAGTTCCACCGAATGGTTGTGTATTTGATCTTAAATCTTGAAGTGCCCGATTACGCGCTTCTAGGGATTTCTTATGTGCCATGGTGCAGTCATCCCACACAATCAACTTGCATGTTTTGAGCATTTTAGCCATGTCTGAACATTTGCCAATATTACAGGTTGGAGAAGCGACAAATCAACGCTGAATGTGCCGTTCGTCCTCCATCCAAAAATGTAGCAGCAATACCGGGAGAAGCAACAGCTAGAGCTATCCCATTTTGAGTGCGGATGTGCTCTAACACCAAACTGATGAGAAAGGTGGTCAACTGCTCTTAAATTTGAAACTGAAGTGGGTCCTCTCACGATAACTAATAACATTCTTCGTTGTTTAGGTGTACGGTATAAATAAGGTCCAATGCATATGAAGCGTAAACATCTTGATACCCATCTACTGGAACACCTTGCTTGGTTCAAGTATGAGGAGACGCGCCAATTGTTCGCTTCTTATATTCGAGAATCAAACCCTTACCTGAACGTAGCGGCAGAAAAAATCGGCACGTGTTACTTTATAATATTGTTGTTTGGGTGAAGCCGCGTCCCTTTTTGTACCATGACCTATTATAGTCAAGGGTCATCCTCTGTTCGTTGCAATAAAATATTCAAGTGAATCAATGTATTTTGGTATAGTTTTAAAATATAGTTTTTGTGAGCGGTGTCATGCCCATTTGTCGTGTCATCCCCTATTATAGCCAGAAAACATCCCCTTTACACAGGCTAGGTATAACAAACTTCTCAAGAGAATCCGCCATTCGTTACGTGTTTTGTGATAATCTTATTATATAGTTGGTGTGGGCAGTCTCACGTCCATTTGTATGATGACCATTGTATAGTCACCATTCAGAAACTATCCTCTGTTCAGAAGTTAGTCACAATAATTTTCAAGAGAATCCGCATTTCGGAACGTGTTTTATGATAGTTTTAAAATATGATTTGTGTGGGCGGTGCCACGTCTCTTTTTCGTATAATGACCTAGTAAAGGGTGATTTTTTAAAAGCTATAGGAAAGTTAAAAAAAACACATAAAATTCAGAAAAATGCACGAAATCTTTATTTGAATCGATAGTACAGTCCATATAATTTAATATTTGAAGATTATTTTATGCAAATGTTGACCTTGACTGCGCCTCAAATGGTCCATCCGCTTAGTCCAATTTTGGCATTTCCACGTTGTTGAGCAACAGAGGCCCAATTGCTGCGAACGGCGACGAATCGATAATTGATGGTCATCATTAACACTGGCCGATACAGCTGCAATATTTTCTTCAGTTCGCACTCTACGTAAGCGTGTTGGTGGTTTAATATCCAACAATGTAAATTTGGTGCGAAATTTAGTCACAATAGCCCGAATAGCCGCTTCAGTGGGTCGATTAAACTGACCATAAAATGGAAACGCGCGATGAACTTTCTTAACAGAACACGCATTTTGATAATAAAATTCAATAATTTGCAAGCGTTGTTCGTTTGTAAGACGATTCATGGATAAATTATAGACCAAACTGAAGATGTTTGACAGTGAAACAAAACACGAAACGTGCGTCAGCTGTTTAAGCCAGTGTTGCCAAAAAGATAATAGCTAAAAAATCACCCTTTATGTCCTGGAACCATCCCTTGCCCAGAAGATAGCTGCAGTGAAATTATCGGCATGCCTGTTGTGATAGTTTTAAAGTATAGTTTGTGTGGGCAGTACTTAGGGTTTGGGGTTTCCCGGACTTTTTTCATTTCCCGGGAAAACGGGAATGAAAAATTTCATTCCCGGGAATTCCCGGGAAAAAGTAATTTATTTATAGGTATGTTCAATATGGTTTCAAATATCAACATTTAATAACTGGTGTGTTTTTTTTTCAATACTGTCATATTACAAGTTAAAAACGAATGTTATTGTCAAAATATTTTTCATTTTACAAATATTTTACTCTACACCTTTTCAAGATTATATTCGGAACATACAAATTTATATTGAGAAATGTAAATTCATATTAGGGGCATATGAATTCATAATGAGATATATAAATCATAATTCATTGAGAACAATTAATTCATAATAAGAACATACAAATTCATAATGAAATATACAAGTTTGTAATCAGAAAATCCAAATTCATAATCAGAAAATAAGTTTTCATATTCAGAAAATATGAATTCATAATGAGAAAATCTAAAATCATATTGAGAAAATGTAAATTTATAATGAGAACATTGATAAAAAAATGTGTTTATACGAAAATATCCATAGAAAAACGTACACACATAGCTTCGATTATAAATTTTAGAGTTCCTGATTATGAATTTATATTTTATGAATATATATTCCTGAAAAAGAATTTATCTCATTATCAATTTGGATTTTCTCATTTTGTATTTATATATCTCATTATTAATTTGTATGTTCTTATCATGAATTTATATTTCTCAATATGAATTTACATTTCACATTACGAATTTACAGTGCTGATTATGAATTATCATGCTCCTATTTCTCATCGTGAACTTACATATTCCGATTATAAATTACATTTTCTCATTATAAACTTGAAAAGTTGTAGACTAATCGTCAGAATTGGACATTTATATCACAGGTAGAAGTGGCTGGGTTTCGCATAAAATGGCTATTTAGCGAATTTAAAAAGTTTTGTTTGTAGTAATATAATATAAACAAATACTTATTATTGTCAGTAATGTAAATACATACAGTGGCAGACAAAAGTCAACATACGACCCACATTTTTGCGTTTTAGCGAGTTCCAAAAAATATTTGAAAAAAGTAATGATGCGGTTTTGTTTGAAATCGTTTTTTATTCATATAACAATAACAAAATGCTTTACTTCAATATAAACTTAAAAGATATTGGCAAAATAAACAAAAAACACCTTGACAAAAGTCTACATACGACATAGCATCCCATGCTTTACGTCATTTTTTTATAATGTACTTTATAGGAGAATTGACGAAACTTGTATTGTCATTTGTCTTGTGCTTGCTCTTCTTTAAATAAATATAATTCAAGAAACATTAGTCCGCGAAAATGGCTTCTCGTAAAGAAATTGCAACTGATATTCGAAATTTAGTATTAAAATGCAGAAACGAAAGGAAATCTTTAGGCGAAATAGCTAAAATGGTTAATTTAAGTAAATCAACTGTCCAAACTATATGCAAAAACTTCGAAAATACGGGTACTGTTGAAAATAAGCCCAGAAGTGGGCGTCCAAAAAAACTTAGTCGACGAGATGAAAGCTTTATTTTAAAAGAAGTTAATGAAAACCCGAAAGTGAATGCTACAATGTTGTCCAAACAACTCGCAGAAAGGTCGGATACAATTGTACATCCAAGAACAATTCAAAGAAGTCTGAATAATAATGGTTTCCGAAGCAGAACGCCACGCAAAAACCTCTTATAAGTGAAAAGAATCGTAAGCTTCGCCTTGAATTCGCCCAGCAACACTTGGACAAGGGATTAGACTTCTGGAAGCGGGTTTTATTTACGGACGAGTCGAAGTATAATATATTTGGAAGTGACGGGAGAGCCAAAGTATGGAGAAAAGCGAATACGGCAATGAATCCGAAGAATTTACTTGCTACGGTAAAGCATGGTGGTGGCAACGTAATGGTTTGGGGTGCCGTCGCGGCGTCTGGAGTTGGAAATCTTGCGTTTATTGAGGGTAACATGGATCGCTATCAATATAAATCCATATTGGAACAAAATCTGAAGGCATCGGTCGATAATTTAAACCTCGGAGAGCGCTGGATTTTCCAACAAGATAACGATCCGAAGCACACAGCCCAATTTGTTAAAGATTGGCTGATTTACCATGCTCCAAGACAACTTTATTCGCCGCCACAAAGCTCCAACCTGAATATTATTGAACATGTGTGGGAGATTCTGCAACGCAGGATCCGAAAACATCGCATAACTAGCGCCCAAACGCTAAAAAACAAGCTGGAAGAGGAATGGCGACAAATATCACCTGCGGAATTGGAAAACTTAGTTGCATCAATGCCCAGACGATTGCTGGCTGTTGTAGATGCTCATGGTGGACCAACAAAATATTAAATTATATAATAGTATCATTTTGTCACGTTAAATTGCATTTTTTATGTCTCATCTCAAACCGTATGTAGACTTTTGTCAAGGTTTTTTCTGCGTATTCTGTTAATATCTTTTGTGTTTATATTGAAGTAATGCATTATGTTATTGTTATATGAATAAAACACGATTTCAAACAAAACCGCATCATTACTTTTTTCAAATATGTTTTGGAACTCGCTAAATCGCAAAAATGTGGGTCGTATGTTGACTTTTGTCTGCCACTGTATATGAATTTGAAATACATCTAAAAATTCAAATTTATATAGTAACATTAAATTATTGATCAACATAATAAATAAATTATTTTTTCATATTTCCCGTATTCCCGGGAAATTGAAAAAATTTTCCAGGGAATTCCTGGGAAAAACGATTCGGGATTTCCCGGACCCCAAACCCTAGCAGTACTACGCCTCTTTGTCCTATCATGACTTATAATAGCCAGGAACCATCCTCTGTCATCTGGTTAGCTACATTAAAAATTTCAGGCGAATCGGTCCAACGGTTTGGCGTCCTACACGCAACATACAAACACACATCGATTTTTATATATATAGATATAGGATATTTAAATTGTAACGGTCGTGACATTTTGACGGAAATTCTGTTACGGCCTGTATCTGGAAAAGGAAACGATCAGATCTATTGTTGTCATTATTTTTTGTTTTGTATTATTGTTCGGCTTAAGGTCGCAAATAAATGAAACAAGATCTTATTTGTTTATTATTTTATTTTTCAATTTTGTTCCCGATATTTCGAACGACTTCGTCGATCATTCTCCTTACACTAAACAAATATACATAAGAATAACAATCAATATACAAACAATTTTTAAACAATTAATATAATTACATTTAAAAAAACAAAACGATCCTTCTACTTTCACAAGTTTTTGTCAACTACCTGTCCGTCTTTCCTATTCTTGTGTATCAAATTTCTATATATGTGTACGCATTTGTCTGTGTCTGTCTTGTAGTTTAGTCTCTTTTCAATAGGAACGTCCGCAATGTAGATCATTTCTAATGTATATCTCCTATGGTAGTTGGTCTCTTCTGTTAATATGTCTATGTCGTCAAAGTAGGGTGTGTATCCAGTCAGTTACAGTGGGCTGCTAGTGCAGTTTTTTGCTCTAGTAGTTTGCCAAGTGCTTTTAGGTCAGATTTTTGAGAAGAAAGTCTAGTTTTTAATTTTGTCTTAGTAGTACCAACATATACTTTATTGCATAAGTTGGACTTGACCATTACACTTAATTTTGTATACTACGTCCGTCTGTCTTCTTTTTTATTTTTGATTTTGTCTTGCTGAATAAATTGTTAACCGTGTTGTGAGATGGGCTAATTCATATTTTTCTTTGTCGTATAAGTCTGAGTTTTTGAACCTTTCTGAGAATCCGGGTATATATGTTATTGTCTTGTACATCATAGTTGGTTTTTCTATGTGGCTTTAGGGATTTCGTACATTTCTAATTAATTGTCTAATTATTTTTATAGGAAAGTCATTTCTTCTTAAAATATTTTTAATTTTCTCCGTTCTTTTTGTGGAAGTCCTCATCACTTATGTCTAATACTCTTCTGATGAGATTGGTCGCAGTGTTGAAAATTGCCCTTCTCGGGTGTTTGGAATAAAAGTAAATTAATCGGCCTGAAGATGTTGGTTTTTGAAACCAGTCTAGTATTATGATGTTGCCTTGTCTACGTACTATAGAATCCAGATATGGTAATTTGTTGTCCTTTCCTTCTTCCATCGTGATTTGTATCTGTCTGTTGTATCCATTTAGTATTTTGATCGTCTCATCAACATCATTTTTTTCAAAATTGCGAAGAGATCGTCAACGTATTTAGTCAAGAAGTTTTCCATAATTATGTCCGCAATTATTGGTGATGCAGGAGAACCCATTGGCATTCCTTTTCGTTGTTCATAATATTTGTCGCCGTACTTCAAATATCTTGTGTCTTTGATGCAGAATGTCAATATCTCTATAAATAAGTCCATTGGTATAGTGCTGGATTCTTCTATTATGTTCCATTTGTCCTTCTATTGTCCTCATGGCGAGGTTGACTGGCATACTTGGGAACAGGGACACAACGTCAAATGATATTATTATTTGTCGTCATCAATATGTGTGTTGTTAATCTTCTTTTAAATTCACTCGCGTCTTTGACATTGTATATAGAGTCCTTCGTTAAGTTCTTGAGTACGTCAACAATATATCTTCATAGTCCATAAGAAAGTGAGTTAATTGAGGAGCAGATTGGTCTCAGAGGAGTACCTTCCTTGTCAATTTTGGGGAGATAGACCGATCGACTTAGAATCACTTTTTGAATCGATTTAGCAATGTCCGTCTGTCCATCTATTCTTGTAATCACTATTGTAGGTGGAAGCAAACGAAACTATGTACAACGAAGTTTTTCGGGATAAGGACGAACGCTATTTAATTTGAAGAAAATAGGTTCAGATTTAGATATAGCCCCCATATGAATTTCACTCCCGATTTGACTCTTTTCACCTAGATATCACACATTTTAACAGATTTTCTTCAAAATTGGCAAAACATCTTATATTTGAACTAAGAACACCCATGGCGAAAGTGTGGTAGATCGGTTCAGATTTATATATAGCTCCCATACAAATTTCTCTCTCAATTTGATTTTTTTCGCTCCAGAAACCAAATAATTTATCAGATCTTCTTCAAATCTTGCAAAATATATTATATTTCAGATTTATACATTACTATACGGTTCAGATTTATATACAGCTCCCACACAGAATTTCTTCAAATTGAGCATAACATGTAATACTTGAACTGCAAGAACCTATTGTGAGAGTAGGTCACTTTGTCCATGTTTGGATATAGCCCCGATACAAATATTCTTCTTGATTTGACAAATTTGGTCAGGTCATTAGCCTATGATTCGGAAACATACAAAAATTCACTTTTTTACCGAATTGAGTTGTATTCGGATAGAAAGTGGAGTGAATCATATAGTCGTCCCCGCCCGACTTTAGCCTTGCCTTACTTGTTTTTTTAATATAATCAAAAATATGTGTTATGAGAAGCATAAACATTACGAATGTTTATCGGTGTTTTTTTAATTTATTTAGAATTTTTGTCACTTACGTGCAATCCCCCCCTCCCTTCAATAACAAATCCATGTAAAACTGATCGGTTCCTACCTACCTGGGACTAGTCCTGCAACAGTTCTTTTTCCAGTAGGGTTTAGCTAACTTTTAAAAAAATTTTATTGATAATATAATTCTTGTAATTGGGTAGCATATAGTCGGTCTCGCCCGACTTTAACTTGCTGCTTTTCTCATGTCAGTTTTTGGTGCAATTGACCCCGTTGCATACTATATTCTGACAGAATTCACCATGACTCCGCGTATTTTTCATCTTGGTTGAAGATTTCGCGATGAATCAGCGATTCTTGCGGCGCAGTGCTTTATGAGGCGATTATGATGATCGCGATGCCACTTCTGACTAATTTGTGACCGAATAATCGTTATCGGAAAATGAACCCATTCAAAAACACCCATAGCAAAAGCGACCGCCGACAGGCACAGTCCCGGTGCACCTCCGGATTTGGGTATTACATGTTGTAAATAATGTGAAGATAATTAGCATACGTTTTGTGCGTTATCTTCGGAGCTTGATGTGTACCGTAATGTACACTACCCACAAATTGTTGTGTTGGTAAATTTAGAACTGCGGGTGAATCTTCTTTTTCATGGGTAAAGTAATGTTCGGAATTTTAATTATAGTTAATTTAATCGCATTTAAAGCAAATTCGTATTTAATCACGTATACGTACGTGTAATTTATTTAGATTTAATACCTCCTCAGCAAATACAATGTACAAGGGGTAACGGAGGAGAGAAACACTACGCCGAATCAAGACCGAGTGTGGGTGCTGGAAGGATGCGAATCCTTTTAGACTTGGTTTTGTACGAGTTACATAATTAGTAGGCATATGTATGTATGTATGTATAAGGAGCATACCGAAGAGCTTAAACTTAACCATCTCCGGTAAAAACAACAATTTGTTTGAAGCTATAGGCGTTTAATTGGGTATTTTGTTTAATTGTTCCACGACCTTAAAATCGTTAGGAGTGTTATAAGATGAAGTAAAACAAAAAGTGTAGGACGAAGTTAGAGTAGCAAATAACGTCATCTAACGTTGTAGGATAATTCCGGAAATTTAAAAGGAATAGGCTTGCCACATTTAAAAAATAGAGAAAGGTGTACATTCAGCTCCAAAGACACCAAATTGAACAAAAAATCGTGCACATTTGAAACGAAAAGAGTGTGATTTATATTTAATTGAATAATTAACCGGCCGTAGACTATAACAGTTGTACAGTGCAGGAATTTCAAATGTTCATATTTTTAAAAATTGTGTATGCTTACAACACCTCATAGAATAAAAAAAAATTAAGCTATTAAATATAACGATCGCCTTAGAATCTTGATATGGTTCGTAAACTGATAGTTAAAACATGAAAGGAAATGAGATCTGACTACAATCGGATGTTGAAAGTAATGAAAGGCTAAAGCCGCGCGGGACTTACTATATAATACTCCCCACTTTCTACCCCACAATTCAAAAGAAATTGGGAAGGGCTTTTGTACGGGTCCGATTGTCCACAGGTTCTTCACGTTGAAATATAACATGTTTTGAAAAATTTAAAGGAAATTTGAAATATGAAGGAAATTAAAATATGTGGTTTACAGAGCGGATACAACGCTATTCTTCACTTCAAATAAAAATATTTATATAAAGTTGGTAGTATTCAACAAAATCCTGCGATAAAATTAAAACAATGTTATACCCTCCACCTACAGGATGGGGGTATACTAACTTTGTCATTCCGTTTGTAACACCTTGAAATATTGACCTGAAACCCTATAAAGTATATCGATCGTCATAAAATTCTAAGACGATCCGTCTGTTGAAAGCACGCTATCATCGAAAGGAACTGGGACGTCCAAATTTTGCATAAATGCGTCTTATTGTCGTAGATCAATTGGGATTGTAATTGGACGAAATCGTTACAAAGGGAAACAATTTTCCCTCACAAGGACTGAAGATACCCATAATAAGTCCTAATATTTTAGAGTATTTAAGTATGTTTATCCAATATGTCTGCTTGTACTTACTTGCTATTGGGTATGCGCATTCCCCCCTATAACAAAAACGTGCACCATAAAGTGATTCTTATTCGTAGGGGGTGGTATGCGACAAAAAGGGATAGAAATGGTACCTATCAAAGGACAACCGCTAACAACACGATATTCGGTGTGCACATTCCTCTAATTGAGTATATAGATAATATAATATATAAACAGCTGCACCTAGAATAATGAATTTCGGTGTATACATTCCTCTGACGCAAAATAAAAAGATTTTTCCAAATTTCATGCTTTCAAGGGATAAAATTGGAACATAGGGATAAAAATGGTACCAACCAATCGCCTACAGCTAGAACGATGAAATTAGGTGTGTACATTCCTCTAATTGCGTCGACTCGTATTATAGAGGAATTTTTCAAAATTCGTACTTTTAAGAGGGTAAAATAAGAAAAGGGGGATAAAAATAGTACAAGCCAAATGGTCGTTGATAGACTTTTTTCCAAATTAGTTCTTTTAAAAGGTAAAATGGGCAAAGAGAGATAAAAATAGTACCAACCAAACGGCTACACGTAGAATAATGAAATTAGGTGATCTAAGAATATGTGTGTGGTGATTCTGAAATTTCTCTAAATTCATCCAGTAGTCGCAGTTATCGCTCACTAGTAGATTCCAACCGCCATCCACGTTCTGTATATCTGGACTGGTGTTTGCTTTGTCGTTATTACTAAAACTCGATAAAAGAAAGATGTTTATATGATTTCCTGTTAGTATGCATGGACTTTCCTACTTGGTGCTAAGAAATTTATAATATATAATTGGCGCCACGTCAAATAATCGTTTCTCGAGGAAAGAGTGAGAAGTAATTGAATCTTTGAATGTCATAATTGGCGGGAAAAACATTTGCCGGTAGTAGATTCCACGAGTCAAAAACAAATTCTATTCAATTCATACGCATATAATAGCTCCAATGAAGATGTTGGAGCACCCTATCATATATGGGAGTTATATTCCATCTTAGGTCTGATGTACCTAATGTAAATATTGAGAAGACAGGACGGAGCGAAGTATTGACGTTTAATCAGTGAATCACTTGTGAGACAATAAGGAGCACTGGGTCTTACATGCATTAAAGTCTACTCTATTCACTCGACCCCATTCGGAAATGGCCAGTAAGTCCTGGCTGAGTGGCTCATCTATCAATCGCCTTTTGACCTCAATTTCTTCAAGATTTGGTCTATGATCGAATGAGTATGAATGAATCAATTGGATTCAGTTTTAGGGATGGGCTGTAATCTTCCAACGCACTGGGAAAACCCCTGCACGGTATGCAAGGTTGCGAAGTGGACGGGTGAAGAGCACTTACATAGGACATGTGCTGAAATGCCATCCAGTCCAAAGATTTATTTACGTCGAGATTTGAATTTGAATTTGGTCCATTTGTTCATAAAATTTTTCCACATTTTCAAATGAACACACGTTCTGAATTCCAGTTATATTGGTCCATACATACAAATTTTTCAATATAAATCTACCCAGTGCCACCAACCGAACCTATGGTGTGAATATAGCTTCTGAAGCTCCTATCGTTAAGATCTGATTCTCTGACAAACATATCCACGAACGTTTTTATACACTCCACGAGAGTATTATGACTTTGTGCATTTGTTTGTAACACCCAAAAGGAAACGAGTTAGACTCATCGTTTATTATACAGATCGACATAGAATTACTTTTTCAATCGATTTAGCAATGTCCGTCCGTCTGCCTGTCCATCTATTCTTATAATCAGAGTACACGTCGCAATTGTAGCCAGAGCCAAATGAAACTTTGCACAACGTAGTTTTCCAATATAATGGACGAATGCTATTTAATTTGAAGAAAATTGGTTCAGAATTAGACCCCATACGAATTTCAGTCCCGATTTGACTTATTTCACTCTTGATACCACATATTTTAACAAATTTTTCTTCAAAATTGGAAAAACATCTTACATTTCAACTGGAAACACCTGTGGTGAAAATGTGTTAGATCGGTTCAGATTTATATATAGTTCCCATACAAATTTCGCTCCCAATTTGAGTATCTCCACTCTTGTAACCACATATTTTATCAGATTGTCTTCAAATTTGACATCTTATATTTTAACTAGGAACACCCATGTTGAAAATGGGTCAGATCGGTTCAGATTTATATACAGCATTTTCAGATTAAATGAATCTATTTTCACATTAAATGAAACCTTTTTCAAAGTAAATGAAACCTTTTCCATATTAAATTAAACTTTTTCCAAATAAAATGAAACCTTTTTCAAATGAAATGAAACCTTTTTCAAATTGAATGAAACTTACTTTAGAAAATATTAAATATTTTTTGTTTCTTATCAAATAAGGCCCGACATATTTAATGAAATCTGATATATATATTAACTATTCAAGTGTATAATGAATTATAAAGTAATTTCATAGAAATATAACCCACAGCACCAAAATAGCAAGAATAAAGTTTAAAATTTAGCTGCTCTTCTTCTTCCTAATTTTAAACAGTTACTTTTTAACAATTATCGGAGCTCCCAGAACTGAAATCTTCACCACACATTTTAAGTATAATATTTTCTGAATTTAAGTACTAGTTTCAACTACTCTATTTGAACACCGAACAATTTTCTTTTTTCAACCAAAGAATTGTTCAAAAGTAACAGTTTAAAATTAGGAAGAAGAAGAACAGCTAAATTGTAAACTTTGTTCTTGCTATTTTGGTGCTCTTTTTATGTATCAGACAGTTTAAATTGTGTGCTATCACATGGTGACAGATTTTAGCATTCTGTAGAACATGAAGTACAAACTTTAAAATAAACCCTTGAAAATTATTAAGAAGTAGTTGTATTTCTATGAAATTACTTTATTATACATTATACACTTGAATAGTTAATATATCTGTCAGGTTTCATTGATTAAGTCAGGCCTCATTTTATAACAATCAAAAATATTTAATATTTCCTAAAGTAAGTTTCATTCAATTTGAAAAAGGTTTCATTTCATTTGAAAAAGATTTCATTTTATTTGGAAAAAGTTTCATTTAATATGGAAAAGGTTTCATTTCATTTGGAAAAGGTTTCATTTCATTTGAAAAAGGTTTCATTTACTTTGAAAAAAGTTTCATTTAATGTGAAAATAGTTTCATTTAATCTGTAAATGATATATGGCTCCCACAAAAATTTCACTCCAGATTTGACTTTTTCCACTCTATAAACCACAAATTTTAACAGATCTTCATCAAATTTGGTAAATAAACTTATATTTCAACTAGAAACAAAAATCCTTCCCGATTTCACTTTTTAGCAAATTGAATTGTATTGGGGTAGAAAGTGGAGGGAATCATATAGTCGGCCCGCCCGACTTTAGCCTTTCCTTACTATGGGGAAATGTTTCAAAATAGCACAGTATTATAATTCAATTTTCAGTTTGAAATTACGTAATCTCATTGTTTTATTTATTTTTTCCACGTCAAAACATTGATGAAAAAAACTAACTTTTTCAAAATTAATTTCCACAAAATGTAAAACAATTTATGTACATACATATTTAAAATCAGAGCTGCGTAATCATTTTACAATATCTGCGTAATGAAGAGCATTATTTACCGCAGAAACATAACACCACTAACAGCTGTTTGTGGTTAGGTTGATGAGCTACTTCCCAGGTACTGAAATAATACTTGGTGGTTGTGTGAACGCAAACGTATGTAGCGTTCATATTTATTTTGAAATGCTGTTCTTGACACGCGTAGCTGAAGCGTAAAATACAATTTAGAAATCAAAATGTTCCATTTCAACAGTCGCTTCTATTAATCCTTTGGGTTTCTTCCACCACACAGTCATTACCATTTTCCTCTGCGAAACACAGCGTTTCTCAAGCATCTCCTACAGTAAACACTCTTTCGTCTACGTTTTTTTCCGTATCCTTGTATGAGTAACGCCGCCAGCTAGTGCTAGCTCAGTTAAAAATGGTTAAAATGTATGAAAGTAAATGATTGATGGTGGATTTTACATTTTCATTATTCGTAGCACACATAGAAATATTATTTTACTCTTACAGCTGCAACGAAATACGACGTAAATTTTGATTGTTTTTCTGACAAATACAGTTTTACAATCACTTTTCTTCCTCAACCCATTCACAGCAGTGGAGCGAATTCACAAAACGAAAGGAGTATTTTGATATCATAATTTATCCTTTATGAATATCTGACAAGAAAGAAGGCGTCTTAGGGCTCTATGTCGGGACTGGTGTACATTTGATCGGGAAATATGACTCATAAAGATCCATGATTTACTTGCATGACTTTAAAGCACGAGAGATTAATAAAGAGGTCCTGTTGAAAAATACAAATTAAGGAGATTGTAAACTTTTCGGGGGCTACTAAATAAGGCCTCAAGTGAAATGTTGCTGGTTGAAGTTGTTTACTCTGGCACTTGATGATGTTGGAAATGTATGTTTTGGTGACACTCAGTAACATTTTGTTATTTCACATTAAATACTTTTGAGTTTTCATAGCTGAGCATAGACAAATTCCTCAAGGTAATCTCCAACTTTTGTCTTCGTGGGTGTGATGTTGGGGTGTGGGTAGTATCTCGTTGTAATGTTCCAATGCAAGTAGTTGCCTTGGCGTCGACTGTGTGCGATGTGGTTTTTGTGTTGATACTCTGGAATGTTTTAGTCTCGTGCCCGCGAGGTAACCTGCTAAAAGTCATTAAGCTAATACCACGCAGCACATACCTAAGCTTTTTGAGATTTCAATTATGTGCCGGAAATGATAAGGACTACTAGTGGGATATTAAAATATTGCATATTCCTTTGCCTATATTGGTGTATGTACACTACACGCAAAGAAAAAACGTTTGTCGCAAACGAACTTCCTACTTTCTCTCAAATGAAATCATTATCTGTTTTTCTTTATTGGTATGGATCCTAAACCAGCATCAGTAAACACAATGTTGCAATATTCGCAATATATTATTCGAGAAATCGCCCACAAAAAATCAGCGCTTACACTGTAGGTTAGTGAACGAGAGATACTGCATCTCTTCGTTACTAACCTACTGAAAACAGGAGCAGGAGTTTCTGCTGCTATGAATAAATCTGATTTTATTTTCAAATATTAGCGGTTCAAATATATTTCGACATCTACATACCCAAATTATCAAAAACAAATTATCCAAAAACCCAAAAATCTTAACCCAAATTGTCCGTACGTTCAAACATAAAATATTAGTTGTAAGATTAGATAACACTGAAAATATTTCATGTGGAAAATACGAAAGTTTATTTTGTATATTATCCGTAGAATGTACAAAAGTATTGTGAATATTAAAAAAGTTGTGTGCAAATCTGAATGTTTTGAAACTAGTTTTCACAAAATTTTCGGATATTACACGAAATTATTTTTTATTGGAGAATTACTCTCACATATTGGACATATTCTCGCTCGCTCTCATAAATAGAGAGACAGTCAGAGATGTTAAAGTATGACGCATTGTGTCATTTTTTGGTTCTAATGAAAGTTTGTTGGCCCTGGGGCACACTGAATACTCTTTTGGCACATTCAATACAATATTCGTTCAATTTACTTCAAACTGTTTAATATTGTCCATATTTTGCATGCAAATCTAAAATAAAAATAGATCTCTTATAAAACGAAATGAAAACAAATTTATGAGTAGTCGAAATGTCTATGTATATAATTTTGAAAACTGACGTGAAACATAAAAACGTAGTTTTTCATAATCTGATCGAGTTTACGTTTAAAATGACTTAACATTTTTGAAGGGTAGAATTATTCAATATTATATTCCAAAAATATTTGTGATTTTATGATAAGAAAGAAAGAAAATCTAAAAAATCCTTTAAAAAATTAACAATGTTGTGTTTCGATGTGTGTGTGGTTGTTTCAAACAATGAAAACTATTAGACGCAAACATATGTTCACTTCTCACACGTGTTTACTTCTGCAAACAGCTTCACACGAAAATAAAGGCCATAAATTATGTATAGTTGTCTAAAATTTAGTCTAAGCGCAACGATATCTTCCTTTGCGTGTACACAGTAAAACATTACCAAGAAAATATTTCATTCGTTTAACAATGTTGATGAAAGAATTATGCTAAATTTGAATTTTTGTATTTCACTGCGCGCACACCTAGTTGTGTACTTGATCTGTGCATAAGTGTGTAAGGGTGGATTCCTTTACAAGAGAAAGTACGCCGACGAAACTTAATTCAATTATGAGGGATTAGATGTTGGACAGTGTTGGTAAGAACGACATTCGTCCACCAAATACAAAATGGATTCTAGAAGCATTTATACAACCCGGTTACACAAATAAAGGAAGTCGAGCGAAGCCGACTATATGATACCATTTCTAAGAAAAATATAATGGTAATATTTATATATCTTTATTATAAAGTTGTGTTAATATAAAGATTTATATTGCAGTTGGCGAGAATGTGAAAAACTATTTTATATTTTGATTAAAGAAATATTTTTTTCGTTTGTCTTCTTTATTTACTTAAAGAGTCCGTGTATTTTGTTGGAAAGTCACTGCGAAACCACCTGACGAAGGTTTTCACAAGCCAGAAATCATGATAGGGGTAGTGTGCGACTATGTCATTTGTAAATAAATTTCCATTCTATAAAATACAAATGCAAAACCGTCTTGATTGAGCCAGGACAATATTCCAGTCCAACTCAAATGAACATATAATTCTTATAATGATTTTGTTAACGCCTGTAGTTATATAGTCTAAAAGAAGAACAGATAATAAAATATCTTAAAAAATGCGACAATGTAATTTTATTACGTCTGTCTCTAATATCATTGTCATGAGTCTTTATTTTATTAACATCTATATATGTTATATATTTTGTAAGAATAGTTGGGTGATAAATGGTTCCCCATTTCTTTTAATTGTAGTTCAATTGGGTTCTGCACATTTACGTAAAAATTTATTAAAAAAAAGAACTTGTGGCAACATTTTTAATGAATTTTTTCACTGAAGTTATGACAAAACCAGAACTATAACAAAGTTAACAACAATAATTTTGTCTGTGTTAAAATTAAATTGAGCTTTAAATATATATTTTTGATTTGGCGGCCCCATTATTAAGCCTCACAAGAAAAAAAAATATATATATATAATTATATATTTATATTATTATAAATATATTAATATAAATATCTAAACAATATTGCTGTTATCTAGAGTATACTTTAAATCACTCTCTAAAATGTTCAGAGTATTTGGAGCACAGATGTATCTACTTGTTACTTGCTGAGATAAAATAAACAAAATCAAAAATAGTAAACATTTTTTTGGAAAAATAAAGTGGTTTTATTTTTTAATAATAATTTCATAATTTTTGAAACATTTAAATTTGATTTAATTTATGAAAAAGTTTCGTTTGTAAATTTTACATTACCAGGTAAAAAGTTATTCAACTAAAACCTTAATCAAGTAATTAGCAAAATTTTTTCCAAACTAAATTATTTAAAATACCCCTATTTGGTAGCTTTCTATCAATTAAATCAATTTTATTTTTATTTTTTTTTTTCAAAAATTCAACAAAGCTTTTGGACTTGAAGCAATTAAGAGGATAACAAGCGAGATGCCAATAAAACACAACAATTATTATGTTCAATGTTATAATTTGTTTCATTCATATATATAATTTGTTTCATTCAAGACTGATGAACATTCTCCCCCCTTTCGTTTTCTTTCCAATTTTGATTTTCAATGTTTACCCAAACATTCTTTTGATTTATACTTAGGGGAATGGACTCGTCCCAACAAAATAATCCAACGCAATAAGGAAACATGCTGCGATATTGACGAAAAATAATCGAATTTTGCTTTGTATACAAGCCATCCATTGAAGAAATATGACTTTCAATAATTCATTTTTGTAGACCCAAAAATTAAAACATAAAATATGAATATTTATCATACATACTACACATTTGCGAGTATGTATGGATGTATGGATGTATATAAGAAACTGGGTATTATAATATTCATTTGAATAACTACGCAGCTTATAAATCATATTATAATCTTTAAATAAGCTTTATCGCGTGTGTCGATGGTTGTTTGTTAGCCTTTTTAACGAGGATTTCCCTGGTTATGTGCTTTTTCATCGATTCTGTTTTCGTCGGTTTCTTTTTGGGACTTTTCATCGTATTCACAGTAAATTAATCGCCTCACATTTTTAAAATATTTCTTATCAGATCCGTGTGTCTGTCTTTCCTTCTTTCTTCCAGGTAAGATATCACCAGTACGATAAAAAAAACAAAGGTTGACACGGGTTTGTGCGTGCCGAGTGAGACGATGGGTAAGTTTGCAGCATAGAAGCCAATACATACTGACGTGTGTATGTATCGACGTATGTATATACATGAGGGGGGGGGGGAATATTTAGTTGCAGATGTATATGGTAGTAATGGTGTCAAATTGAAATCATGAACCACCGTTGATGACAGTCGCGTTTATCGAGTCTGCACTCTGCTAAATTGCTTTTAAATCACCTGTAACCACGGTGTAAAATATACACATCGTCGACTAATATGCAAACGGACATAAGGGCGGGTAAAGGGCGTTCTTTTGGACGTGTAGAACATTATAAAATACAACAAGATTATTTATTACTGGAAATTGCCTTATAGGCCCATTCTGGAAAATTTTGTCTGCCGAGGCGTCGAAAGATTTCAGTTTTTTCGCATAAACTAACGTCTCCATCAAACCGCAGGCGATAAATCGCACGATCTCTGTAGACAATTGACTGCTCCATTTCGAGACATTACGTGTTTACCAAACGTTTCCTGCATTAACTCAATTGTTTGATGCGCTGTGGTGCCGCTAGAGACGTCAAAACTATTGAAATCGTTTGTTGTTGGTCAAAAGGAACAAATTGTCCCTATGTTACAAACAATTTTTCGCCTGTTGATGTTGTAAATAAATAGATGTTTGCGACTATTTGTAAGTAGAATTTCCTTTTTGAATTTCCGGGTTTCCCGGACTTTTTTCATTACCCGGGAAAACGGGAATGGAAAGTTTCATTCCCTGAACCGGGAATTCGCGGGAAAAAATAATTTATTTTAGGTATGTCCAATATAATTTATAATGTCAACATTTAGTAACTGGTGTGTTATTTTAACCTATTTTCGTACTTTTTTTATTGCTTTTAATATGAATGTAATTCCTGATTATTAAACTATAGGCCTGTTCGGTTGGGTTTACTAGCTAATTTTTGTATGGAATTTACTACTCTCATAATGTTGCTGCCAGATTTTTCTTGTTTATTAATTTAAGAAAAAAAAAACAATGGATAAAAATGTTTCCACCTTATCAAGACTCTTAATTGTAAGTGATCGAGAAGGTCAATTTAATATAATAATAATCTAAAAATAAATACTTTTTATTATTGTAGTAATAAACCAAAAATAGGTTAAATTCGCCTAATTTGTAAAACGTCAGTATTTACAAATTAGACGAATGTTTTTGTCAAAATATTTTACAGATTATTTTTCATTTTACAAATATATTACTCTAGACTAATCGTCAAAGGCGTCATAAAATTGGACATTTAAATCACAGTCACATGTGACTACACTAGATTCAAAATTTAAAAATGATTAAGGAAACAAATAACTCGGAGAATGTTATGACGTAATTAATTTAGAAGATTCATATAAAAAATTACAGAAACAAAGTAAAATATTCTGAAATGTAAAAGTAATATAAATAAATTAATATTAAATAAATAATTAGTTCTTACAAAGGGTTATTTAAAAATACCTTAGGATATATTTCTATATCTCTTGAAAGTTTCCAGGTGAACATTTTTAAATGTATCCGAATTTTTAACAATTTCTTACTGGTTCCATATGTAAAGTAAGAAGATTTTCACCTTTTATTTTTTCGATTCTTCTAGGAAAACAAGAAATTTAAAGTATTACCAGCACGAGGGTTTAAATATTGACATTATGTCAGCCATAGTATTGTCGGTATGATATTTTTGTTTTACAATAAAGATCATGCAAATGTACTCACAAAAAGTTTGTATTCCCCTAGCTGGGTTTCGCATAAAATGGGTAATTAGCGAATTTAAAATGTTCTGTTTGTAGTAATAAACAAATACCCATTATTATTGTCAGTAATGTAATATATGAATTTGAAATATATCTAAAATTTCTAATTTATATAATAAATGTAAATTAATGCTCAAAATGATCAATAAAATATTTATTTAATATTTCCCCTATTCCCGGGAAATCAAAAATTTTCCAAAAATTTCCGGGAATTCCTGGGAAAAACGATTCGGGAATTCCCGGACCCCAAACCCTAAATACGCTTGATTGGAGACTGGAAGAAACGCGCAATAACTTACATAATAAGCCTACATTCTTCAAATTCTACCTACATTTTCAGACTACACCATTTTCAACATTCGCACCTCATAAATGTAAAAAATATATATTTTAGTTTATATTGATCAAAATATGATATATTGGGCGAATAACAGTGATAATGGTACTAAAAATTAATTTTATAAAATCTAAACAACAATTCAAGATTATTATTTTTTGAGAATGAAGGTAATACCATTATTTTCGTTATACATTTTGATTTGTTTCATCCACAATTGATTTATATTGTTTTTTATTTTGTAAGTTTCACTTAACAGTAATATTTTGAAAACTTTAATATTATATGAGATAGCAATGCCACAATTGGTACCAAAGTTTTAAAACCTTTTTATACACTCCACGAGAGTATTATGACTTTGTGCATTTGTTTGTAACACCCAAAAGGCAGCGAGATAGACTCATTGTTAACGCCTTATATTTGAACTAGAGACATCTCTTGAGAAAGCTCGCATACAAATTTCGCTCTAGAAATTACATATTTAAATAGATCATCTTCAAATTTGGCAAAATATTTTATATTTTAGCTAGAATGACCTAAGGTGAAAATGGGTCAAATCTGTTCAGTTTTATATAGGAGTTTTATATAGCAGGAATAATATCAATATCAAATGGAATTTTTCAAATATATAATGGAAATTCTAATTTCATTTGGAATTCTCAGGTTTAAAACTAAATTCCACAATATGAAATGAAAATTGCCAATAACTTTTTTCAGAGAAGTTATACAGACCGACAGTGGAAATGGCTACCTTTGCATGTTAAGCCAGCCGGAAACGTGAAAATTTGTTTATTTTTGAATATTGTGATTTGATTTACTACAATCAACATTGTCAAATAAGTTGTATTTATTTGTTACAACATCAAAAGTAATAGACTTTTATCAATATATCACATCAAATATTTCAGTTAACATCGCTGTTGATGTTAAATGTTGCTCCACATTTAACATGCTAAGGGAGCCATTTCCACTTTCGGTCTGTGTAAGCACTCTGATTTCAATACCTTCCACCTCAAGTTACACCTTGAAATAGTCAACAGAGACACCATAAAGTATATATATATATATTCTGTATCCTGATAAAATCCGTCTGTTGTAAGCACGCTATCTTCCGAACGAAATCAGCTAGGAGGTTAAAATTTTTCGTAAATGCTTCTAATGGCTGTAGATCGGGAGAGGGATAATTTTTTCCCTAACAATGACTGAATATTTTGAAAATGTCTGCTTTATATGCACTTGCAATTTGCTGTGTATATTCCTACATCCCTCTAATTGCGTAGATATCAAAAATATAGGTATTTTTTAAAATTCTTTCTTATAATGGATACAATTGGAAAAGAGGGGAAAAAATGGTACCACCTAGACCGCTGAAGTTGACGTCATGAAATACGGTGTACACATTCATCTGACACTGTAGACGCGAAACATAACGGAATTTTTCTAAATTTGTACTTTTAGGGGGAATGACGGCTTCAGTTAGAGTAGTGAAATTCGGTGTGTGTGTGTGTGTGTGTATTGCTTTGACTGCATAGACGGGAAAAATAAAGGTATCTTTCGATATTCGGGATAAGCGGCTGTAACTAGAATCATGAAATTCAGTGTTTACACAAGTTTGGAATATTCCCAATTAGAAATGGAAATTGTCGATTTTAATTGGATATACTTCCCAAAAGATCCTCTGAGTTACATCTAGCGCCAATTTAGAAGATAATAAATAAATAAATAACATTTCATTGACTGTTATTATTACATTTCCTAATGGACCATTGTTTATAATTATGTTTATGTTTTTGTTCCTTTTGTGATTTTTGTTTGCTTTGAAAATCGTTTCGGTTCTTTGATTTTAAATATATTCTGCTTACACAGTCTTATTTTCTCACATATTCATGCGAAAACACACTCACATCACACTCCCCATCACGGATCCACGGCTATGCTAATTTTCTTGCAGACTCTTTTTCGGTATCTTAAATCTGGCATAGAACTCCGTAAACCCTTCAATAGGCCCGCGCAACATATTTTTTGTGTGTGAATACTTACACATGTACATTGTACAATATGTGTGTATGCATGAGTGTTTGGACATATGGTGAAGAGAGAGAATCAATTGCCTCCAAACCTCTTTGGCGTTTGGGTTCTTTTGTTTCTATTGCTACTGTATTCAAAATTGATGGAGCCATTAATGCGTACGAAATAGGAAAATCCCCATTTGATCACTTTATTTTTTCTGGTGACAGATGAGCATTATACATAGAATGGAACAGAGTAAACTGCAGAGACACCAACTGAAGGGGCGGGTGTTTACTATTAGTCAAGTAATGGTACAGCATTTGTTCCGAGCTAGATTCGTTCGCATATATATCTCAGTGTTGGCGTGTAAGTACATGTGTACATACGAACTCACTATATAATAATTTAACATCGACAACAACAAATTAGCGAGGCGCATCCATTGTTGTTGTTTTGTTTTTGGTATGCCCTTGGCAATAAATATTCCCAGATTACTTAGTTCATTCTCCCCAAATTATTTTGAACAGTAATAAATTGTGCTGAAGATTAAAAAAACTGAGGAATTCAGGAAAATGTTCCGTGTTTGGATGTCCAAATACGTAATCGATTAACCGGTTTTGTGATCCGTAACCCTCGGCCGGTTTTTGTAAAATGACCATTTTCGGTTAACCGATAAAACCGGGTTTTTCGTATTGAGTGAAAACTCCTCCACGTCAAGCCATTTCTACAGCTAACCAATATGTAGACCAGTATTCAGCAGAAGACTGATGAAGAGACTGCGACTATTCTAAAATCGAATTGATCTTGTTGACACAGGTGATGAATTGGACTAACTTCTTGTTAAGGTTAGAAAAGACATTCAGCAAGAATTTGTGTGAATAAGAAATAATTAGAAATTAATTCGCACCAGCAAGTTTTCGTTAAAACCTCCGATCTGAGACTGGACGCGACATTCGCACTCTTTAAAAAACGCCTACAACAAGAAAGAAACATAAAAGTCGATCTGTATTTTTAGGTTTCTAAAGCGCTACAAGACTACATGTTAGAAATATATTTGCAGGACTTAGTACAAATTAGTACAAAAATTTAAAAATTACATCGTCGTTACCCTTGAAGCGGATGATATACGTCTGAAACTATATGCCAAATTGACTAAATTGGTTTTTTTTGGTTTTTCATTTCCTCATCCTGTTGCCCCTTAAAAGGACTAAAAAGTTACAAAGGATACAATGTAAAAAAAATATTTTTAATATTTATTCACAACCTATAATAACGGTATACGTGTCAAATAATAGCAGAAAATATCTGCTAAAAATACTTCAAATGGCATGCTTCCATCTGTATTAGTTTGACATAAACAACCATTTCAAATTTCCCCTTTAGTTTATTTATTTATTTTTATACCATCCACTAGGGTATTATGTCTTTGTGCATTTGTTTGTAACACCCAAAAGGAAACAAGTTAGACCCATCTTTTATTATACAGATTGGCTTAAAATCACCTTCTAAGTCGATTTATCAATGTCCGTCTGTCTGTCCATCTATTGTTGTAATCAAAGTCTAGGTCGCAATTATTGTCCCATCTTAACAAAAACTGGCACCAGTAAGTTTTGTGGATCAAGGACGAACGCTATTTAATTTGAAGCAAATCGGTTCAGATTTAGATATATCCCCCGATTTGACTTTTTCCGCTCATATTGTATTCGATGTTCTTTAAATTTGGCACAACATCTTAAATTCTAACAAAAAACGGCTACAGTGAAAGCGGGTAAAACAAAAAATTTTGACATAGCCGAGGTTCTCCGATTTGTATAAAAATTGGCACGCTTGTTCTCTTCGTTGCTCCGAATTTTGGACGTCAACATTTTGGCATTACTCAATGTGTTTGTATTTTATGATTTGTCAAGGATGACAATCTACAGTGTTTCTAGAAATGGATACATGTTGCATTATTGTCCACAAGCATTATCGGATTATAAAAGCTACGGTATCAGCAGAAAGCTTTTGGCGACTGCTTTAAAACGACATAGTAAATTGTCCATGTCCTGGAGGAACAAGGCTGTTCAATATGTCAAAATATCTTTTGTCTTTGAATATCCTTACATAACGCTTTTGCAAAATTTGTGAGAAAATATTCCACAATTTTCTATGAAACTTATCAAAATTTCATGATTATATGGGGATTTTAAAATTAAAAAAATGTTTCGGTACTTAATGGGTTAGGATTCCAAAAATCACAATTAGCGATTCCAGCGAGACCTTTCCAACACAAATCGGACCAAAAATGTGGAAGTTAGAAAGGATTTAAAACAATCATTAACAATAGCAAGGATAAAGATATTTTTGAGCATCCATCTTCCACCAGGACACGAACAATTTGTCGTATTAAAGTTATCTTCAAGAGCATTCTGCTGATACCTTAGCTTTTATAATCCGGTGATGTATGCGGACAATAATTCAACATAAAATAGTTTATCTGTGTCTAGAAACACTGTAAATGGTCATCTTTGATGAATCATCAAATGCCAAAATTTTGACGTCAAAAATTCGCATCAAGGAGGAGAACAAATGTGCCAAATTTTATATAAATCAAAAGGCGTCGGGTCCAAAAAGGTAATTTTTTGTGCCGAATTATTTTTTTCCATATTAGTAGAATACTGAAGTAAATATCGCTATAGCACTTCAACTTTTAATGAAAATAAAATAAAATAAGTTAATTTTAAGTTTGATAATTGTAATTGAAATCGAAATAAGGAAAAAATAAAATTAAAAGTTAGTAGTGTGGTCTGACTTCATTTTTTGGTGGATCTTTTTTGGGAGCTCATTTCATGCGGAAGCTACCGTGCTTTCAACAGACGTACGGACATGGGTATATATCGTCTTAGAATTTAACCGCGACACAGTGCCACATTAAAATGTTATCTTGTTGCAATTTCTCATGTTCGTTCATTTCTGGTAAAAACTGTGAATAACTTAAGCTTACGAGCACTTGTGCGAATTTGCATTCGAATACATCAAGATAGGATATGAATTAATGTAAAATTATTTTACATTAGTTAAAATTTGTTTATTTCTCTATAAAAATATGATAAAAAAATTATTACAAGTACTTTAAATTTTTTGTCTTGGTGGACCATTCTGTGGAAATACCCATATATAAAGAGTTGCGTTACTGACTGACTTATCATTGACCAGCCACAGACCAAACGGCTGAAGCCAGGATCATGAAATGTTCAGGGTAGTTCCCAAATATGACGTAGACGTCGACTAAGAAATGGTTTTACGAAATTCGTACTTGTAAGGGGTAAAATGGGACGAAAAGGGATAAACATTGATCCTTCGTCCCTACTAAACGGTAGTAGCTAGAAACATGAAATTCGGTGTGTTCCTTGCAATGACCATGCAGGCGAGCTACAAATAAGGATTTTTCGAAATTTGTACCTTTAAGGGAGGAAAGAGACAAAAAGAGATAAAAATGGTACCAATTTAAGAATTGCAGCTAGAATCGTGAAAATCGGTATTTACGTTTTTCTGACAACGTAGACTTGCACATTCCTTTGACTGTATACGAGTGCTATGTTTCCAATTTACTATTTTAGAAGTGAAAATCAAATAAACACTATCCTAAAACAGAGACGGATAAAACCAATAACAAATACCTGGCTTTTTCGCGTGCGAAGCAGCGGGTACTGCTTGTTGTAATCATATTACAGGTCGCAATTATAGTCCAATTTTAACAAAAATTGGCACAAGTGGATCATGGACCAACGCTATTCAATTTGAATCAAATCGGTTCATATTTAGATACACACCTATACTAAAAGTTGGATAATATATGTTCAGATTTATATATACCCTAATATAAATGTTGCTCCCAAATGTTTAACCGAATTTGGTAAAATTTTATATATTATATTTCACCTATAAACATACATGGTAAAAGCGGGTCACATCGTTCCCGGTTTCAATATACTCCAAACAAATATCCTTTCCGATTTTACATTTTTTGTCAAACACATACATTTACAGAATACAAAAATCCTTCCCTATTTCACTTTTTTACCGAATTGAATTATAATAGGATATAAACTGGAGGGTATCATATAGTCGGCCCCGGCGGACTTTAGCCTTTCCTCACTTGTTTTTAAGATAAGTTTAAGTAAGGCACCGTTTTCAATTAAATGAATGATTTTCTCATTATTAAGCTAGAGATAGTTTAACATTTTCATGCAAAATTGTTGAGTTTTGTGCTTACTTTGTCGGTGCGTAAAATAAAGCAGCATGCAATGAAAAACGAACGCCTTTTGTTCTACACCATTTTGAAGTGTAATTCAAAAGACACCATTTGAAATTCAAAAATTCCATTTAAAATTCAAAAAATATCATTTGAAATTAAAAACTCATTGTTCGAAATTCAAAACTCGTCATTTGTAATTCAAAACTCGTCATTTGAAATTCAAAAGTTCTCATTCGAAATTCAAAAATTATTCCACTTGAAATTCAAAAGAATCCATTTGAAATTCAAAAATGTAAACAAAATTATTTAAGAAAAATATATGTACATTAGGTGGGGTAGCATTTATTTTTTCTGTCATTTGTATATTGTGCAGTTTTCAAAACGTATTTAATAAAATGATAAGCAACTAACGTCGGTATTTCATATATAGTTTATATATTTGTGTGGGAGGTACAACAAATCTTAACCATTTTACAGGTATAAAGTGATTGTAAAACCACTTCCAATATTAAATTGTTACTGATCTGTTTATGCTTATGTCAATTTGTGTGAGAGGTCTTGCTATATCGCTCAAATTGCAGGACATGACTCAAATAGCTTAGAAAGTTGTGAAATGGACTTGGTCCATACGTACTTACGGTCTAAGTCACTCCTCACTCTTTGTAGTGAGGCTATAAAAATATTACACATTGAGAAATTTGTTTCGATTTTTTAATACCCACCCAGAAAAAAATTGGTAAAAGAATTGTCCGATACCAGATAATGACATTTCAAGATAAAAAATTAATATAAATCGATTTTAATAATTAATCGATTTTAATAAGGATAAGAATATATAAGGAAAATCAATTGAAATTTCAGTTAACGAAGAAATAATATTTATCATATACATAGTACTGTATGTGTAGAACGTGAAATAAATACTTAAATAGTTGTAAAATATGTGTTAATATTAATAAATTTACTGATTAAATAAACATTTGTTATTACCAAATTTAATTTATATCCCCAGGAGTGTGGATATAACATATGCATTTAAATTTCATGCACATTTAAATTTAAATTTTGTGTTTGCTTTTACATAAGTAGGTTTTGAAAATGTATTTATGAAAAATATAATTCTATATCAATGTGTGGATATCAACGTGTAAAACGAGCATTAAAAATATTATTTATTTACGTAGGCTTTGAAAATGGAATAGGCACAAGCAATTTACAATAAAAATTCATTTGCAATTCGTATTTAATGTAATTTGCCAAATATAAATAAATAAATATTATGTAAACATCTGTTTCACGGTAGATGTGCCCAAGAGTTTACAACGGACTCTACATGTCCCCAGTGTAGAGGTCCCATCGACAACATGGAAGATTTTTCACGTAAAAAATATAAGACATAATAAAGAGTGATTTTTTTGAGGTTAGGATTTTCATGCATTAGTATTTGACAGATCACGTGGGATTTCAGACATGGTGTCAAAGAGAAAGATGCTCAGTATGCTTTGACATTTCATCATGAATCGTCTTACAAACGAACAACGCTTGCAAATTATTGAATTTTATTATCAAAATGCGTGCTCTGTTAAGAAAGTTCATTGCGCGCTTCCATTTTATGGTCAGTTTAATCGACCCACTGAAGCGGCTATTCGGGCTATTGTGACTAAATTTCGCACCAAATTTACATTGTTGGACATTAAACCACCAACACGCTTACGTAGAGTGCGAACTGAAGAAAATATCGCAGCTGTATCGTCCAGTGTTAATGATGACCACCAATTTTCGATTCGTCGCCGTTCGCACCAATTGGGTCTCTGTTACTCAAAAACGTGGAAATGCCAAAATTGGACTAAGCGGATGGACCACCTAAGACGCAGCCGCGGTCAACATTTAAATGAAATTATCTTCAAAAAGTAAATGTCATGGACCAATCTAACGTTTCAAATAAAGAACCGATGAGATTTTGCAAATTTTATGCGTTTTTTTTAAAAAAAAAAGTTATCAAGCTCTTAAAAAATCACCCTTTAGAAATAAGACAGGATAGAAATCGGATAGAAATGAGTATGCAGATAAAGGCAATGACTGGACAGAACTTGCCAAGTCCTTGGGAATTCCCTATAACACTGCCTGTACTTGGATCATGAAAAATCAAGAAGAGGTAACAAAACGAAAAAATGAAATCAACCGCTTTTTAACATGGATTGAAGAAGACCCCTGCATAATCCTTAAAACTATAAAGGAAAAAGTAACTATGGCGAAATATACACAATCGAGCAACGGGTTAAAGTTATTCAGTGTTGTTATGCAAATTAGCGTTCAAATCAAAATGCATATCGTGCAATTTTCGAAGAAAATCATCTTGAGTGATGAGGCACATTTTCAACTCAGTGGATTCGTCAATAAGCATAATTGCCGCATTTTGGGCGAATGATAATCCAAGAGTGATTGTCGAAAAACCAATGCACCCACAAAGAGTGACTGTTTGGTGCGGTAAATAGGCTGGCGGCATCATCTGATCGTAAAGAAAAGGTGTACGTCGAGCTATTCAAGAGCTAACAGATGAAATAATTCGGCACATTAACGGCATAGAACCTCAATTATGCCTCAGGGAAAATTTGGACCATCGGGTGGAGGTGTGCCGCTGAGGTCGCGGAGACCGATATTTTGTTCCATACATAATTGAACCATACCAATATTATCATAATAAAAGTAAACGCCAATAATTTCCTAAATAATTTGTAAACACAAAACTCAAAAACATCGGCCCTTAAAAATTAACCACCCTTTATTAATTAGTTGTAATCGTTATGTATTATAACACTATGTTGATAAAAAAAAGCACAACTAAAACTTGTTTCCGACCCGAATTGATCGCTTATTGTTTGTAATCATAATTATTTGCATTGGTTCTTGTTATTAAATAAACTAATTGAAGAAAATTATGAATCTTTCAATTTAAATTCATCTCTAGGCCTGTTCGATTGGGCTTATAAGCTTACGATTAATAGACTTGATAAGGTGGCATCTTTGTTGCCCATTGGTTTATCTTAAATTGATCAACAAGAAAAATCTGGCAGCAACGCTAAGAGAGTAGTAAGCTACTTTCTTGTTAAGCGAGAGAATTCCATACAAAAATTAAACTAGTAAGCCCAATCGAACAGGCCTTCTATAACATCACTTTTTCTGGGTGTGTAATCTAAAATCCATACAAATTTCTCAGAGGGCAATGTTCTTATTTTTAAATCCTCACTCTACAGACTTTCTATGCTATTTGAGCCATGTCCGTCTATCTATCAATCTAAATGGGGGTAAATCTGCTTTCTAAACAGCAGCATATTAAAATTTACAGAAATAAATAAATGCTACCCAACCTAATGTATATTTTGCTTAAACAATTTTGTTTACCCTTTTTGAATTGCAAATGGAATAATTTTTGAATTTCAAATGATAACTTTTGAATTTCAAATGATGTCTTTTGAATAACAAATGACGACTTTTGAATTTCAAATGTTGTCTTTTGAATTACAAATGACTGAGTTTTGAATTACAATTGACATTTTTTAATTTCAAAAGGAATTTTTGAATTTCAAATGACATTATTTGAATTTCAAATGGATTTTTTTATTTCAATTGATATTTTTTGAATTTCAAGTGATATCTTTTGAATTACAATTGAAAATGGTGTAGAATCCGCGTATTACAACCGAATTTATGTTTATTATTTTTCATCTATGTAGAAACAGAATTAATGGAATTTCGGTGTTGCAACCAACTCTGGGTATCCTCGTATGCTAATTCGTTCCCATAAAAATCCATGTGTTCAAGGATTAATATAAGAGTGACTTCGGACAGACACCTAAGACTGGTTAGACAGTTAGATCTTAAATACGAAAGGGCAGCTTGGCTGTCCACTCATTCCACGCACTCCCAAACATTTTACGATAATTGTAGTAGGCCACAGTAGCTTTCTTCACTCGAAGTTCAGATTTTCGGTACCAATATAGCTCCGAGTCAATGATCAAGCCCAAATACTTTGCACAAAGGGATAGGGATCTCACATCCCCGTAAACTAGAGTTGGGATATTTGTGTTTGTAAACACGAATACTGAAAGTTGTATTATTTAATTCTATTCGTTAATCCGTCTTTGGGAAGGTTTTCTTCCAGCAACCGTTTATCATTTCCTAATTCTGCAGAAGGTTAGGCATTTAAATGAAATCTTTACTAATATTTGGGCCAGCAGAACTTAACGCACTTTCACTTGTTCAATTGCTCATTTATGAATAACATGTTTTCTCTTGTGAACAAAAAATCCCTAAATTTTGGTACAACTTCCCACATCTGGCAAGTCTGATGACAATTCCCGAACTCATCGTTAAGAGATGAACGACGCACAGATAAAGTCCGGAGTATATGTATTTTTTCTTGTAGAAGAAATTATTACCGCAACCAAGCGGAAAATTACTTCTTTCTCTAATTGTCGATGGATTTTGTGTTAATGCTATCAATGTCTTCCATCGGCGTGAGTGCCTGAAGATGGTGATATCATCACAAGTATTGGTGTCGTTGTTGTCGTATTTTTCGTTAATGCTGATGTTGCAGTTTCCTTCACGTTATTCCTTCAATTTATAGCCGGAACGGTAGTTGGAATAGCTGAGCCCCATCTAATGCACTAGTGTATACTGGTGTGTGTGTGTTGTCGAATATACCACAGTCCCCGCGACACACATTTGTAGTTACGGTTTCAAAAAAAAAAACATTCACTGGCAATAAGAAAATCTTCTTTCGCTATGGTTGAAAGAAATATTTATTAGATCAACTCACAAGTCGGCATTTTCATAGGAGTGTGTAGTCAACAGGCATAGAATACACTGAAATCTGAATATGAAAAGAGAAATGAATTAAATGGAATACATTAATCAGATTGAAAATACCCACCAATAAATACAAATGTGACTAGTTCGATATTGTTTTCTGCGGACATATATTATCTCGTTCACAATTAATGTCAATATCCAATTAGTATAGCATTTAGTTCGACTTTTCGCTTAGTTTGAAAATTTAGGAATAGATTCTATTGGATTTGAATAGGCACAGTCATATATTTGGAATTCGACATATTCCCATGATTGAGTTGATTTGATGATGTCTACAAATTAATAAACCATTGTTTTAATTTAAAACTTATAAACAAAAAACGTTAGCACAATTCCGCCAGTAACGACTTTCAAAAAACTGGAATCAACTGGAGTGGAATTAAAAGCCTGTAATTAGATAGAATTAGATATAAGAATTTTGTTGTGGCCCTATGCTCCTCATAGGAGTTAAAAATGAATAAATATATATTCAGCTTCAATTTAACCTTAATGAGACATATAGACATCAACAAAATGTTTTATTCTTTAAGATAAAAACACAGCTACTGATGCTTCCAAAATCTGTAGGAAATCATTTTTTTCTATCTACACAATTATGAAATGTTTTTAAAAATCGCCAAGAAAATCTACAGAATACCAATATCAATCAAATAAAATGTATTTAGCCAAAGTTTGGCAAACAACAGTCACTACATTGAAATCTTCAATATTTGTAAATCAGAAGGTTTTGCCATTTTCTTAAAATCCTTTCAGAAAGTCGAGAAATCCACGTTGTCAAACAATTAACAAAAATCATCACACCTTGAATATGTTTAATAAAACATTTTATGCTTTTGAAATAAAAGTAGTCTCTGCTAATTTTCGAGTAAATACAACTTCTTCCACAACAATCAATGAATTTTATGATAAACGATTTATAGGAATAGGCATACAGGAAATCTATCAGTAAACGTTGATTGCATATAACAAAATAATTGAATTTAATGAATTCAAAACCCCGATTTTAAGAGTGGCATATAACAAGTAAGTAAGCTTCAGTCGGCCAAACCGACTTATATATACCCTCACTCCCCGAGAGCATATATACGGAAGTTATAAGGAATTAAATTAGGGCAGCATAATTTGTGAGGAAAGTATTAGATACATTTATAAGACAATTCTAAAAACATGATGAAATATGAAGTCATAGCGGATTCCATGCACCAATATAGAAGTTATGAAGGATTTTATTTTACCAATGATAGAGACAATTGATGGGACGTGGCCAAAGCATACATTTCTTTAGGTTTAAAGTGATTATAAAAACATTTCTAAATATCAAATTGCACCTGATTTTGACTACCCATGTGGATGTTATATCGGTTTTATTTTAAACAAAGCTTATGACACTTTGTGTGGGAGGTTCCCAAAGTGATGTAGAACACAGCATTCCGATGATCCATATAGAAGTTATAACAGCTTTAATTTTATGTAGTTTAAGGTGATTTGCGTGGGGGTACTGGAAGGCTTAAAGTGATTATAAAAACATATTCCAAAATATAGATCATTCCGAATATCCATATGGAAGTTACATCAATTTAACATAGGAATAAGGGCCATTTGTGTGAGAGGTATCAGAATGGGCGTGGCGATTTCGTCCATCTTCTTAGGCTCTTAAGTCACTCCTTCAATGCGCTACACTTTTTTTCTGTCCCAAATGATATATACCCTCCTGCTCTGTAGAGTGAGGGTATAAAAAGTCAAATCGACTCCTCAAAACAATAGTATGATATGTTAAGTCTGAGCAGTGAGTTTTGCAGGAGAGACCTTCAAAATGTATTAAGTTTATTATAGTTAATTGTTTGCAACGCCCAAAAGGTAACGAGACATAACCATCGTTTATTATACAGATCGGCCTAGAATAACTTTCTGATTCGATTTAGCAATGTCCGTTTGTCTTTCTGTCTGTCTTTCCATCTATTCTTGTAATCAAAGTACAGGTCGCAATTATTGTCCAATCCTAACCGATAAGTTTTGCGGTCCAAAGACGAACTGTATTTAATTTGAAGCAAATCGCTTCAGATAAAAATACAGCCCCCATACAAATGTGGCTTCCGATTTGACTTTTTCCTCCCTAGGACCACAAATTTTCGCGTCGATCCACTGGTTCATGCTCTTAATAATCGAATACTATACAACCTACAAAACTTGTCCATAGTTAAACTTGATAAATAATTTCATTCGTTTATGACTATCATTGCACAATTTAGGGTTTTTACAAAGTGTCACGTGTCACCGTCATGAAGATGTAATTCTGTTTACACCTCTAATAGTGATGACACAGGCCTTCACGAAGTAGTAACCTAATATAAATAGAAATACCAGTCAAAACTTAATGACGACCGCTCTACTGTAATGCCGCCATAACGATTTTAGATAGAGGAGCGAGATCGCCCATTTCCCCATAGGGACATTTCTCTCTTTACCAACAATATATGTACTAAATCTGATCCACACACCTCTGATACTTCGTATAATATGGCCGTTTACATTATCGAGTTGTATTGGCGGTGCCACGTCCACTTGTCCAATCATGACTTGTCCAAATATGACATATTTAAACTTTACTGGCACTATTAACATATGGCGTAAATATCAGTACAATCGAACCATTACGGCCGCCATACAAATATTAAGCTTACTAGCTTAATAGTTCGCCTCCTTAGATATGAGGCGAACGACTCAAAATCAAACTCAATTAATACGAGAAAGCTATAAGCCACATGAGTCTATAATTCATTGTATCTATAGAAAGGCACACCAAGAGCTCATAGCTAAAATATTTCATATCCACGTTTTATAGAATTAAGTAATTCTGGATCATTCGCCCCAAAAAATAAAAGTATAAGGGCCTGTACTTTTCAATTTTAATTCCTTACTTGGTTAACAGACCAACCTACGTTGTCTATTTTAAAATCTTTAGTCTTTGCTTATTCAGACTATTTCTCATAGACTGCGGATGTTTCCCACAAGTGGCATTTCCAAATAATAAAATTTGTCGAATAAGGAACATTCGAGACTCTCGGATATTATTTCATCGATTTTTAGTACTTCTTATACCCTCCACTAGGGTATTATGTCTTTGTAACATCCAAAAGGAATCGAGATAGACCGTATATATATCGACTTATACCGATCGACTTAGAATCACATTTTGAATCGATTCAGCTATGTCCGTCCGTCCGTACATCTATTCTTGTACTCAAAGTACAGGTCGCAATTATTGTTCAATTCTAACAGAAATTGGCACACGTGAGTTTTGCGGCCCAAGGTTGTACCCTATTTAATCGGTTCAGATTTCGATATAGCCCCACAAAATCGCTCCAGATTTAACTTTTTACGCTCGAGTTAACTTTTTTCTTCTAGGCATTACAGGTATTAGTTGATCTAGTTTAGCCTTTCCTTTCTTGTTATGGTTGAAATGTAGGTTTCGAGATCTTAATTGGTAAAGTAGATAACCCTCTATTGTGTTTCGTCGGACGATACTGTGGTGTAGCTCAATATCAAACTTCTTTGTTGCAATCTTCTCTGAATGTTCTAAAATCGTCATATTTTTGCAGCAACTTTTATGGTTTCTCCGAATAGATTCAACTAGATTTTGTATTTTAAATGATACTTTGTAGTCAAAACTATAATTCGTTCATTAAATTTTGCAAGATCTTACGAAGATCATTTCAATTTGTTTAATAACTTCCAATCGGTATTGATAGGAAACAATAGAGGCGTTTATTCGCCTAACACGAATTATTTTAAATTTCGACTTTTAGATTTATAAATTTTAACAGTTTTTTTGAATCATTGAAGCAGATAGATTTACACATCCTTTGTGAACTGAAGTACTAAATTTTTCATTTTTGAACCGTATACAGAAGAAGTGCACCTGATAATTTCAAAGAAAAAAGTTGTTACAATAAAACAAAAATATTCGTACTAACATTTATTTGGATTTTTGAAAAGTTTATTCAAAAGTATAAACTCCTAAAATAGTACTAAATTAATACATTCGACTAAAACTTTAGTCAAAAACACAATATTTTCTAATTACACATTTAATTGGAAATTATTTTCTGGCACTTCATGGAATTGACAAAATCGCAACGACACGCTCGCCTTATATTCAACTTTAACTTAACTCTGCGTATACTGAGCGCTGTGCGATGGAAAGAATAAGCCACTACGAATGTAATATCCTCGGTTCGATACTCGCTTCGGCCAAAATTTTAATTTTTTGTTTTCAATAAACGACTTATAACTTTTTTAATCAATATGTGAAATTCTTCTTTATATAAAATGCGTATATTCCAATTATATATTCCCGCAGGGAATTTATCTTCGCTTTTTAGATTAGATACAAATGTGTAGATATACATACATAGCTTCTTATTAACATTTTATTTGGTATGGTGTGAATAATAAACACAGAAGTTAACTCTAAGCAGTGAAAGGATATTAGATTGCCGTTGCTAAAAGCTCCAAACTTTATTAACGGAAAAGAGTTTATTGTGAATTGAACTAACATTTAAATTCCTCTAGGAAGTTTGTCTGCAGACATACATAGTTACAAGAAAGCTCCCTTCAGATGGCGTTGAGAAATTGCCACTTTGGCATACCAATGACTGAGAATTTATGTCAATCCCCATATTTTGCTACAGTTTGCATTTACTTGAGACAAGTATACATATCAAATAGCGAGTGGTAATGTCAGAAACATGGAACAGCCATAATTTATAATTCTAGCAACAATATTCAATATTGTGACAAAAATTGTCCCAGTATTTTTGCAATACCATCAAATATTACATTCCAGTTCAAGTCATAATAAAAAAGCTTGCGTTATTTTCTGTACATTTTGTTGTTGTTACAAAAACAAATTACACACAAAATATAGCAACGCAAAAGCTCGCGTTTTACAAAATCAGAAGGATACTATTAACCACCTTAGCAATCAAAACGCAACGCGAAAGCTCTTGTTAATTTCCATGTAAGGGTGTGTGGCTAATCGAAACCAGTGTTACCGTTGTGCCACTAAAGTGGCAATTTTGCCACTTTTTTCGAGCCGAGATACTTTTGTGCCACTTTTCCATTGTGGTACTAAATGTGCTACTTTTTGCTTTTTTGTGCCACTTTTTTCATTTCTCGTATCCTGGAAATTCGAAATTCGTACGGGAATCCCACGGGAATTCAGAAGAAATTTTAAAATTTTACATATTTCTTCGAATATTTTTTCCATCACGCACCTTCTAGTACCTACCAACTGCTGAATACGCCATTCAAGCCATCATAAAGACCACTTACCCCCTAGGCCCAGATTGAGAGTGGGGGCTTTGATCCTGACAGCAGTAGTTTGGTCCTAATGTCGACACAATCTGGGGTGAAATGATAACCACAGACTCGGTCGGACGTAGTTATTGGTCTGGAGATTCCTATAATCTCCTTCCATATCGCCTTGTTCGCTAAGGTGAATTTGTACATAGATACTCCATCACCTCGTCGAACTTTGCAGCCTTTCACTGCACACTTTTCTTTGTACATACTTTTGTTCATAATTAATTATTAATTATTTAATTAATCACATTTAACGGGCGCGGGCTTTGGGAGCTTTACGCTTGCTTTAAGTGGAAGGAGTTGCGAGTTGCTAAAAAAAGGAGTAGAAGCAGAGCGCAGAGTTGAGTATAGGGGAGTATAGAATGGATTAGAATGGGAGAATCTGCAATTTAAGAATGAGAGAGCATAAAGACAGCGCAATGTAAGAATGAGAGAGCATAAAGACAGCGCAAGTGGTGAGTTTTTGGATAGAATTTTCACTACCCCCGTCGATGACAAGTAGAGTTTGTATTTTCCCGTTATTTTTATTTCCCTTGAAACGGAAATTATTTTTTAAATTTCCCGGGATAGGACGGGAAATCGTCAACATACGTATAAAACAATCGAAACTTTCACATATCGAATCAAAATCAAGTTTTTTAGAATTTATGAAAAATAGAATATAATATCAATTCAATTTTTCCAATGATCAAAAAATAATTAAACATGTATATATTTTAATTAGGAGTTTTTTTTAATACAAAAACTTTTTTAAAAAGGCAATGCATTTAAATACTTGTAACATATTTCAATTCCCAATATTTCAGTGAAGATATGGGCAAAAATATGCGAAGAAATAGGTAAACTTTTCTGCTGAATTCGTGCGGGAATCCCGTACAATATTCCCGGGATAAGGGATGTAGAAAATTTGCAAATTCCCGGGACTTTTTCTATGACAATTGAAAGGAAGCTAATGTTGCCAACAACAAAACAAATCGGTAATTTCTGTCTGTAATTATTTTACACTTCCCTTAAGCACAGCAAAGCCAAATAAATCTTGTTCGCCTATTCACCATAATTTTCTTCGAGATTTCGCATGTATCCCTATGAGTTGCTTTTACAACAACAACAATATAGCGAAAATCTAAAATCTTGAACAAGCTTTTCTACTTAATATCTTTCCAGGGGATATCCGTAATATTGGGATGTAATTGCCGCGATAGAATTATAGTAGGTCCTATAAAGGACTGTTTTATGTAATAAATATTTTGTATAGGAAGTGGGATATAGCTTTTATAAAGCTATTGTCAACTTATGTTTTCAAATAGACAAAGAAATATCTATAGTGGGATTTTTTACAACGAAAGGTACATATTTTTCGCTTTTATATTTTAATTTACATTTCCCAATTGTACCATATATAAAGGTTTGTGCGGATGCTAAACATTCAATATAATTCAGAAATATACCGTCATAGCTACAAATAATGTTTAGGATATTGAATATTGCCAAATTGTGGTGGTAAATTCTCACTTTTCCGCATGACAATATGTTATTACATTTTTCTTTTGTCACTTGCCCGCTTATATGACCTAACTTACTAAGTACAGTCAGAAAATGTATAAAGCTTGTTGTTGTAGCAACAAAGCTAATTGGAAACATACCATAAATATTCTCCACATGGATAGAGTATGGATAGAGCTTTTGCATATTTGTACTTATTATTGAGCAGCTATTGAATAAATGGGTGTAGGTAGACGTGCTTTGTTAAAGTAAGAAAAAATATTTAATATTTTATAGATTAATTGTACTGCTCGGAAATATGATGTTTATCTATCAGAGGTAAAGGACCTTGGCTAACAATTAATAATTATATAAAAAATTTATTTAGTTATCAAACATTTATTTTGTTTGACTGAAATATCTCCAATCCAGATACAGAGTTGCTTTCTCAACATTTTGTTTGCGTTTTTATGAGTAATAATATCCTTGTCACACTGCATACAAAATCTAGTTTAAATGACATAAGGTCGATTTTCAAATGTCAATTTTGTATTGCATCTAACATTTGAAAATCGATCTTATAGACTTATCTAACTGAAGTTCGATTTTCAAATTCCAGATCCCATACAAATTTGACGTTTGAAAATCGACTTTATGTCATTTCTGCTAGATTTCGCATGCAGTGTGAATAGGCTGCAAACAAAATCACACGCAAAATTCCGGTTTTCCTGTGTTTTAGTTTTCCCTTATAGTGGGGAAAATGTATAAACGAAAATTGCCATTCTACTTATAAGATGTTTTAGCTTTTTCAAATTGAAGTTATAGAAAATTACACTATAAATATTTACTAGGCTGTGTGAAAAGTTTAGTTGACCGACGACAAAAGCTTTATAAAAGCAATGTCACAATTTAATATTCATAACAACATACGACGTTCTAATATTTCTCAAATTTTTGTTATAATGTTCGATAAATAATAAAACGAAACGATGTAGAAACTCCCACTATATATTTTTATCCCCTTATAGTGCAAAATTTCTTTGTTTTAGTTATGATTAATAAACACAGAAGGTTTCCTATTCTAAGCAGTGAAAGGATTTTAGATTTCCGTTGTTAAAAGCTCCAAACTTTATTATTATAGTACAAAGCGCAATGCCAAAGCTTTCGTTATTTTCAATGTATGTTGTTTTTGTAACAACAACAACAACAATTACTACTTAAAGAGAAGCAAGCTTTCGCTTGTGAAAACCTCGTTATCTTCTCTAAATTTTAATCGCCCGTTAAGAAAAGCTTTATGCTTTATACAAGCTAAGTGACAAAATATTTATTAATGTGTATTTGGATTCTGTTCTTTGTTTGGTCTGTCTGTTATACTTCAGTTACAGCTTTCGAGATAAAAGTGAATCATAAAAATGATAAATATTTTGGATATCCACTAAAATATAGTAGAAGTTTAGAACAGATTTAAATTATGATGCAGAGATGCTTCAATTAGATTAATGAACATGATTCTGCTCATTTTATCCTATCATTTTCTAAAAATGTGACAACATAATTTCGCTTGTAAATTATTTTTCTTTCTCCAGTTGCAAATTTCTCTTATGTTTCGCAAACTAGACATAATTTCAACACATGAATCAGTTTAGTCACAAGTGAGGAAGAACATAAAAAAAAACGAAAGAAAGCCCTCCAAAAATATGTTTTCTGGCAACTGAGATGTATCTTAAACTCAAATGTATCTTTGAGATAACTCACATATGTAGGCATGAATTCATGTAATAATTGTACTTTAGGAAATAATTTCAGTAATTTTTATATGTACCTTTAGTGACCAAAGGTACCCCAGTAGCACCAAAATCTGGTAAATCATCTGCAAATCTCATATGCTCTAAGCATTTAAAATTTCGTATTCATCTTTTCCCGTTCAATTGTTGCAAAATGGCACATAGTATATCTGTCGGCATTACATTAGGTTAGACGAGTAGGTTCCGTGGGACCTGCCGTTTACATTCGACAACCATTTGCAAGACTGGTCTACGAGATTGTCGTTACATATAAAAATATATATCCTCTGTGGACTATGTGATTTTCATTGTTCTCATCATCATGCAGTTGGTGGCCTTTTCGGAATCTGTAAAGCAATACGTGTGACAGTGGAATATAGTAACATTGAAACAGAAAACTTGTTTTTGTTTGTCTTCTGCTTTAAAATTTAAATTAAAATTATCCGAATCGTTGTTGACATTAATAACACGAACTATTTTAGTTGTTAATATACACCTCAAGTATATGCAAACTTTTGCCAGCAGGGGACAAACTTATTTATATTCTCACCAATGCCTATATCCACAAAAACTGGGCTTTTTCATTAACTGATATAAATATGTAATAGATGGCGTCAGTGTATTATTGGAAAATTTAAATATTCAGTCCTCTAAGATTGTGCGATGATGAAAGTTTACAAGTTTTGTGCCATCTACATTTGAATTTTTCTTATGTCTTGCTCAGTTTTTATGGTCCCACGTTATTGATTCCCAATCATTTGTATGGGGGAGTGAAAGCTTGCCATGTCTTCTGTACTTAACTCCGAATGCGGAGTTAAGTAATTGTCCGCGTGTATTTAGATTTGTTCCTTAATACAGTCATTTGAAAGCTCTCCGTAGATGACGTTAGAATATCGTCGACTGCGAATTTAGTTCAGTCCGCATCTTTTGGCAAAAGTTTTATACGCTGAAAAGAAGTAAATGGCATTGTACTCCGCACTTACTTACCATCATCGCATTTTAAATTTTTATTCTTGCGCCAGCTACAGAAAACCTTCATACTGTCTACCCAACATACCAAATAGGTATAAAACCGCAATACAACTTGAGAACAATATTATAAAAATAGTGAATTTACAACGAGTCTTTAACAATGTTTGAGGAATTATTATAATATACAACCGTATCTCAAGTTCGCACACGAACTTTCTTCCTTTCTTGTAGTGTTTCATTTGGTGAAAAGTGTCAACAAGGCACTCTTCATTTTTGGACAAATTTGTTTTGTGTTTAGTGTTCGATTTCAAAGTGAGTGTACGTGTAAATGCGTTGTGTTAAAAAAATTGTAATATTTTAATAAAATAATTAATAATGCACAATAAATATAAAAAAGTGTTCGATAAGAAACAATAATTGAACTTCTTTTTAATAATCAAAACCAAAAAACGAATGTATTGGATGACGATTTAATAGCAGCCCAACTGTGTTGCTATAAGAAGTAAGTTAAATTAAAAATATTAAATGAAAATATTAAACAATGAATTTCTACATGTTATAGATACAGCGTTATCAGTGGGCAACACGGAGGACAAGTTCATAAAAGACACGCGAACGTTCGCTAAAAATCGTATTAAGCTGCGAAACAATTACCCAAGATATGAATGTGAACATTAAAATTGTTGATTTAAACTGGGATATTGTCCTGGCTAATTTTTTTACAACTAATTTTTAATTACAACTGAAATGTACAAAAAATGTACTGAATTAATAAAATTAATTAATATTAACGAAAATTACCAAAATATACAAAATTTTAATGTCAGCTTATTCTACAATTACAAGGATAAGCTTAAGACAATATTATTTTCGTAAGCTTATTCTATTACAATTACAAGGATAAGCTTATAGTAAGCGTACACATTTAATGTTATCAAGAGGGTTCCGTTTCGATTTTTCTACAATTGTTATACAAGTATTTTCAACTGGATTCTCAACTCTTTTTCAAGCTTGCGGGTTGTGTTGGTAAGCTTATTATAATATTATTCTCAAGTCATTTGGTATGTTGGGTATGCATCGAAAAATAACACTATCAGACATGTGATGGAAATCGTTTTTGAATCAAAATCGTTAAACTAACATTTGTAGTTTTGATACACATATGCTTTTTGATTTCATTTCACTTTTGAATTAAATCGATTTCAGTTTCATTTTCCAGTTTGTTCTATTAAAACAAGTAAGTAAGTTTCAGTCGGTTAAACCGAGTTATATATAGCCTCACTATCAGAATCAAAATTCCAAGCATTTGTTTGAGACTCTTATATTAATGAATTAATTAACTTAATATAATAATTATATTAATTAACTCTTATACTAATTAGGCCCGAACTAATTATACCAGAAATGGATTTCAGATACGGATACAGAAATTATAAAGGATTTAATTTGACATAGGATGGAGACAATTGTGTGGAATTGTGAATTGTGAATATGGAAACATTTTCATATATAAAATTGCAACTTATTTCGACTACCCGTATGGAAGATAAGTTAGTTTTATTTTAACCATAGCTTATCCCAATTAGCGTGGGAGATACCAGAAGGGATGTGGCAATATCGCCCATATTCTGGGTGGATATAACGACTTTAAAAAAATTGTCAAATATCAAATTTCATTCGAAGAAGTTATAAAAGCTTTAATCTTATAATCTTGGATAAAATTGGTACCAAGCAAACGGCTGTAACTGGAATTATGAAATTCAGTGTTTACACTCGTCGGTCTGTGTATTATGCGTATTTCTCCAAGATATTCACTTCAAGGTTCAAATGAAAACAAGTAAGGAAAGGCTAAAGTCGGGCGGGGCCGACTATATGATACACTCCACTTTCTATCCGAATACAATTCAATTCGGTAATAAAGTGAAAACGGGAAGGATTTTTGTTTAAATATATGTGTTTGACAAAAAATGTTAAATCTGAAAGGACATTTGGATGGGGGTATATTGAAACCTGGGACGAAATATAGTATGAATAGTTTGGCCAAAATCGGTTAAACTTTTGGGAGCAACATTTGTATTGGGACAATACATAATCTGAAGTGATCTTACCCACTTTCACCATAGGTGCTTTTAGTGGGATTATAAAATGCTTGGTGGTTTCTAGAGCGGCAAAAGTAAAATCGGGAGCGACATTTGTATGGGGGCTAAATCTGAACCGATATGCATCAAATTAAATAGCGTTCGTCCTTGATCCACAAAACATACTTGTGCCAATTTTTGTTAAGATCAGGCTATAATTGCGACCTGTAATTTGATGCACAGATACATACTAATCTCGTGGAGTGTATAAAGAATAAAACTGTTACCAAGCAAACATAGCTGATCTTTAAGATTTACACTTTTCTTATCAAAATAATACAGTCACTTGGTATGTAGCTAATAATCGCCTAATATTCAGGGCACATTTTTGAATATTGCTGTCTCATGTTCACTTTTTGATTACAAGTATATATATAGTAGTGGATTTGAAACAGTACGCAAAAGTAGACCCTATACTTTGACATAGTAGACAGATATAGTAATGTGCATAACAAATCACAATTTGCCTAATATGGATCTGTACTTCTATATAAAGTCTAATCTGCGGGTTATACTGTGGACTCTGTGGTGGAGGGTATATAACATTCGGCATGGACTAACTTAACGCCTTCTTACTTGTTCTTTTTATACTGTTTCGCTAATTAAATAATAAAAAGTTGTGACGATAAATGTCATTTTTATTTATATTTGAAATAAATATAATATAGTGTTAATCTTTTTTTGTTTACAAACATTCAAGATGTTGTTCCTTTCACAAGAAACATTTGGAAGTGAAATACAAATTGGAAAATGGAATCGTTCCATCATAACCAAAAATAAGATATTCCTTTTGAATTTTAGATTTCGTTTTAAAAAGGAACGATTTTTATCACATACCTGTATTTTTAAGAAGGACAATGACAAATACTTATGTACTTTTACGAACCTAGCGTACGTACATTAGGCTGTGTCGTGGTATATACAAAACAAGTAAGGAAAGGCTAAAGTCGGACGGAGCCGACTATATGATACACTCCACTTTCTATTCTTTTACAATTTAATTCGGTAAAAAGTGAAATCGGGAAGGATTTTTGTATCCTGTAAAAGTTACCAAATGTAAAGTTTGTCCAAAATCGGTTAAACATTTGGGACCAACTTTTGTATATATATATAAAAATGTATATCTAAATCTGAACCGATCTTACCAACTTTCACCGTAGGTATTTCTAGTAGATTTTAAGGTGTTTAGCCAAATTTAAAGAAAATCGTACTATATGTGCTTTATATGTAAAATCGGGAGCGACATTTGTATGGGGGATATATCTAAATCTCAACCGATTTGCCCAAAATCGATTCAAAAATTGATTCTAAGTCGATCGGTATAATTAACAATGGGTCTATCTCGCTTCCTTTTAGGTGTTACAAACAAATGCCCAAAGACATAATACTCTCGTGGAGTGTATAATAAATAGTTTCCAGTCACTCCACGGAAAGAAAGTTTGAATTGTTTAATGATTGTTTTCAAACTATTTTGTCCGTAGGTCAAGCCCTCTGTGAGTTTAACGCAAGAAAACAACCCTAAATAAACCTTACTGGAAAATTAGAAAATTTGTGACCTTGGTACTTCTTTAAAGGTGGTCACGTTTGACAAGTGTGAGCATTAAAAATTTAAAAAAATCTTACATCAATTTATTTATGTAAAAAAATACTTTTTAATTATTTAAATCTAGATGCGCAAAAACGGAAGTGAAAAAAATAAAGAGAGTTGAAAAGGGCGGTAAGAGAGATCAGTTAAAATTACAAAACATTAAATTAAAAAAAAACAACAAATTTTTGTTGTTTGCTGTTATTATGTTAGAATAAATACATTGTTGAATTAAAAAAATATATATCACCTAAAATTTGCCAAAATGTACAACAAAAACAACATCACGTTCGACAGGACGACAGTTAAATTACAATAAAAGTATTAATCATTTTTGCATAGAATCAAAACCATTTTCAACAGACATCAGTGCACAACATTCTAAAATTAGTCGCATTGCATAAATATAGCCACTTTGAATAAATTGTTGGCCGCGAAAACAACTTCTGTTTTGGTCACGTGCGAATGCCTTGGTTTTTTAAATTATCTAGAAAACGAAAAAACGACGTTAGCACCCATTATAGAGTTAATTAGGAACTGTAAGTTAAGCATATGGTCAAAATAAAAATCCGTTTTATTTTCACCTTTTTGTCACTTTAAATGTGTACGACGGTCACGTTCGACATCATGGAAATGCCCATATACGTGTTTACTCTTGTTTTAGAATGTTTTATTGGTCGAATTATTTTTGGACGTTTAAAGTGGTTTTTCATAGTGACATCTGAAAACTTTTTCGTATTTTGTGGGAGTATTTTATGAAAAAATAAATAGCTGCGGTCAATACCTTGAAAAACATATTTTGTAAAATATGTTGAAAATTTCGATTTTGATAACCCATCTTTTGTATTTAACTAATGGACAAAGATGCCTCTATTTCGTATGATGCTCATAATATGATTCCTTCTGTTTATTTTTTATTGATTCCTCAAAAAATTACCCTAAACGTCCAATAATACAGGGTGGCGCAGAAAGAGCTATATGGTTTGAATTCATTATATTTTTTTTTAATTATTATTCTTTCTTTGTTTTTTTTCAGTATTTTGTGAAGGAGACTTGGGGAATTAATTATGAATCATTACACGATCGAACAACGTACAAAAATAATTGACTTTTTTTCAAATCAACAGTCACAATTCACAATATTCACTATTTGGTAATAAGCCAACCAACAAGCAAAACTGTCGGATTTGGGCTACGGAAAATCCAAGAGCAGTTCATCAGCGACACTTAAGTGTAATAATAATTGGCCCATTTTTTTGAATATGAAAGTGGAAAATACTCTAAAAAATGCACGTATGTGCGAAGCAAAAAATGAACATCACCGACAGGATATCATTTTTCAAAGATACTGTATTTAAAAAAATATAAAATAATCGCATAAATAAAAACATATAAAGCATTTACACCATATAGTTCATTCTGCGCCACCTTGCATATATATATATATATATATATATCGAATTAATAATTCAAGTCAATTCAAAAAGAAAATATACGACAGCAATCTTGAAAAAAGCTTAAATATCATAAATATTTGTAGATAGTATACATATGTATATAATAGTATATATGTAGTAAAATCCATTCTCTCAAGTGCATAGTGCAATATAACCTAACTTCATTATTCAACCAATTTTTGCCGTAAAAGTAAAAGAAAAAAGTACGAATTTGAAAACAAATATTTTAATTCTGCGTGTCTATGCTGCCAGAGGAAGGTATACACTGACTTCCACGATTCCAGCTGCGACCATTTGGTTGGTACCATTTTTCCCCTTTCCTTTTACCCCCTTAAAGGTACAACTTTGGAAAATCTCTTTATTTTACGTGTCTATTCAATTATTGGGATGTACAAACCGAATTTCATCATTCTATTGTATTCATTGCAAGTATGAATTTCGAAAAAACCTTCTATTTTAAGTGTCTACGCAATCAGAGGAATGTATACTCCGAATTTTATTATTCTAGGTGCAGCCGTTTGGTTGGTACCATTTTTATCCCTCTATTCCCATTTTATCCCTTAAAAGTACGAATTTGGAAAAAAATCATATATGTATCTACTCAACTAGAGAAATGTGTTTCTAGCTGTTGTCGTTTGATATGTACCATTTTTATCCCTTTTTGCCTCATTTCACCCCATACGACTAAAAATCGTTTTATGGTGCACGTTTTTGTTATCGGGGGAATGCGCATATCCAATATCAAGTAAGTACAATCAGACATATGCTTAAATGCTCTAAAATATTAGGGGTTATTATGTGTTTTTTCAATCCTTGTGAGGGAAAATTTTTCCCTTTGGTCCTATTTCGCCCAGTTTCAATCCCAACCGATCTACGACTATAAGACGTGTTTAGGCAAAATTTGGACCTCCTAGCTCCTTTCGTTTAGATGCTAGCGTGCTTTCAACATTCGGACGGACGGGCATGGCTAGATCGTCTTAGAATTTTATGAAGATCAAGAATATATACTTTATAGGGTCTCAGGTCGATATTTCAAGATGTTACAAATTTGTTTTTGGACCAAATGAGAACGACGAGACCTCCAAAGACGAGCGCTTCAGAGCCATGATTGTCGATTGCTGCATGTCCCAGTTGAATTGTATGTTGACTGAAGACATATTTTTCCAACAGGAAGACGCCACATACCGTGCAACACATCAAACAATCGGCTTATTGAAGGCGCTCAAACAATCGACAGCAAACATTTCGTGAACGTGTTATTACTCCTCATAGGCGAGTCAATAGGCTACCAAAATCGTGCGATTTAATTCGATTATTATTATCTAGATTATTTTCTCTGCGGTTTGATGAAGCCAATAGATTTTGCGAACCAAGAGGTCGCTTTGTGTGACAGCATTGTGCGATCCAATGTCGAATTACGGCCTTCGTTCTTTGAAAAATTGGTCGATAATTGGACTTCGCACATGTTAATGTCGTCAAATTAGCTTTCTAATAAAGTAAATTTTAAGTTTGAAATTAAGTAATCTTATTAATTTATTTCAATTTAAAGTTCTACACGTCTACAACACTTTATTATTCGTCTGTCACATGTTATTGCTCATCTTGGATTCGACCTCAGAGCGACTACTGGTGTTTATAGCGACAACTACTGCTAGGAAGATTTAACAACCTGCCCAGAAAAAGTTACTCATTCATACATGACCACAACGGATAAGAAACTACGTGTAGTAATCAGTGCTGGCACCAACATACACAGACGTGCATATTTTACATTAGGCTGGGTCGCGGTTAATACAAAAATGTGGTCTCTAGTGCGGAAAAGGTCAAATCTGGAGCGAAATTTGTATGACAGCTATATCTAAATCTGAATGGATCTGACACACTTTCACCATAGGTGTTTTGAAATATAACATGTTTTGCCAATTTGGAAGAAAATCTGTTAAAACACGTATTATCTGCAGTGAAAAGTGTCAAGGGCCTGGCAAAACCATACATATTTTGCAGGTTTAGAGTGATAATAAAAATTTTTTCAAATATCAACTGGTTTCGAAAGCCCAATGGAAGTTATATTAATTTTATTTTGACCAATATCGCCCATATTTTAGATTAATGTCTACAAAAATATTACCGAATGTCAAATTTCAGAATATTCCAATCATCCGTATATAAGTTATACCAGCTTTAATTTTCCGTAGGTTAGGGTGATTTGTTTGGGACGTACTAGAATGGGCGTGGTAAACCCCTCCATCTTAAGTCACTCCTTCAATGCGTTACACTTTTTGTCTGTCTCAAATGATATACACCTTCCAACTCTGTAAAGTGAGGGTATAAACATAAAATTTTCTAATTACACATTTAACTGGAAATTATTTTCAGCAACTTTATATATTTCTATTTATTCTCGTCTTTCCATTGTGGTACATATGGCCATAGGCATGGAATGCAGTTGACAAAATTTGAACGACATGAGTGGCATCGGTCTATATTCAACTTTAATTTAATTCTCCATACACCGAGTGTGGTGCGATGGTAAGAGTGCGCAATAACAAATTTTATTCCCTCACTCTACAGAGTAGGAGGCTATACATCATTTGGGACAGAAAAAAAGTGTGACGCATTGAAGGAGTGACTTAAGACCCTAAATACATGTTTGGACCAAATCCGTTGCACGACTTTTTAAAGTGTTTGGGCCATGTCCCTCCGTCCGTCTGTCTGTCTGGCTGGTGTAGAAGATAACTATCGAAAGGAGTTAAGGAGTCGATTCAAACTTTGCACATGGTAATATTTCCCCAAACTTTCGAAGACGGGCGAAATTGCCACGCCCCGTCTGGTACCTCCCACGCAAATAGTCCATATTCCAATGGATTCAGATATATTTTGGTATTTGATAAAGTTTTTATAAGCGCTTTAAGCGTGCAAGATATGGCGAGTTTTTCTAGTTTCCCCTTCCAGTACCTCACACACAAATCACGCAAAACTACGTAAATTTAAAGTTTTTATAACTTCTATACTTATGATCGGACTACTGTGAAATTTGATATTTAGGTTTTTATAGTAGTTGCATTCGTACGGAATATGGGCGATATTGCCACACCCCTTCTGGTACCTCCTACACAAATTGGCATATACTTTGGTTACAATAAAATCGACATAACATCCATACGGGTAGTCAAAATCATTTGCAATTTGATATTTAAAAATGTTTTTATAATCACTTTAAACCTATAAACATTTACGCTTTAGCCACACCCCTTCTTGTACCTCCCACACAATTGTCTCTTCTATCCTTCATAACTTCTATACTGGTGCATGGAATCCACTATGACTTGATATATGATCTTTTACAATTGTTTTATAAATGTGGAAGTTGGGACCATGTGGTACGAACCTCCTAGTACCTTCCACACAAATTATCCTGCCATACGTTAAATTTAATTTCTTATAACTTTCGTACATATGTTCTCTGAGAGTGAAGGTACATATATATAAGTCGGTTTAGCCGACTAAATCTTGTTTTGTTTGCAATGAATTTCTTTACTGAATGGATATGCAAATATTTTCAATTAACGGCTTATAAATTTTTAGTCAATATGTGAATTTCTTTATCGAGTGAATATGGCAAATATTTTCAATACACGGCTTTAAAATTTCTTTATAGATTCTTTGAATTTCTTTATCACACCATTCATTTGAATTCGTGAATTTTTTAATAGAATACCAATTTTTTTTCTGTGTATAATAACCCCCACTAACAATTTGACTTTTTCTGCTCTATAAATAGCAGATTTTCTTCAAATGTGTTATAGCGCGTTACATTTCACGTAAATAGAAACATCTATTGTGAAATGGAGACTCATGGGTCTATGTATTGATATAGCCCGCATACAAATGTCATTCTAGATTTGGCTTTTCTCGCTCTAGAAACTTTAACTGATTTTGGTCAAATCTGGTACAACACGTTATATTCGCCTAGAAATGTCTATTGGGAAATTGGGTCATATCGATTCATGTGTTGATAAAGGACACATACAAATGTTTCCAGGCATAGTATGGCCTGTTTGGAGAGAATCAAACCAAAATCGATTTTTAAGGGAGAAAGAGCATTAGAAAAGTCGCATATGAAAGGCTAATCGCTAATTAGAGTTTCACCAAAAAGTGTAAATCCATATGGGACATTCCACGACAAATCGGACAGTTGAAAAAAATATTTTTGATTTCCTCCATTTTTATGTATTTTTTAGTACCCAAAACACCTCCTGGTATACTTTGAGTTTTTCCGATTACTCGTTAACAAGATATAGATTTAAAAAAATCTTTTTTCAGTCTTTTGCTCATAACTTCTTCAATAATGGTCCGAATTAGATATTCTTTTTTAATATTAAAAAATGTTCTTTTTTTTAATATTTGAAAAAAATATTCACAATGCTTTTGTATACAAATTTTTATTTTTTAAATTAAAACTTTATTTTTTTTTAATTGTTTGAACTCTTCGATTTTTATTGCAGACTTATAAAATCATGTACATATTGTACGTAATTTCTTAATTTCAACAATTTGTTGGTATTAATAAACTTGTGACTGGCATTTACTTTGAATGTTTGTATTTATTTAAAGCTCACCTAAAGAGTGATTTTTTTGAGGTTAGGATTTTCATGCATTAGTATTTGACAGATCACGTGGGATTTCAGACATGGTGTCAAAGAGAAAGATGCTCAGTATGCTTTGACATTTCATCATGAATAGACTTACTAACGAGCAACGCTTGTAAATCATTGAATTTTATTACCAAAATCAGTGTTCGGTTCGAAATGTGTTTCGCGCTTTACGTCCGATTTATGGTCTACATAATCGACCAAGTGAGCAAACAATTAATGCGATTGTGACCAAGTTTCGCACTCAGTTTACTTTATTGGACATTAAACCAACCACACGAATGCGTACAGTGCGTACAGAAGAGAATATTGCGTCTGTTTCTGAGAGTGTTGCTGAAGACCGTGAAATGTCGATTCGTCGCCGTTCGCAGCAATTGGGTTTGTGTTATTCGACCACATGGAAGATTTTACGCAAAGATCTTGGTGTAAAACCGTATAAAATACAGCTCGTGCAAGAACTGAAGCCAAACGATCTGCCACAACGTCGAATTTTCAGTGAATGGGCCCTAGAAAAGTTGGCAGAAAATCCGCTTTTTTATCGACAAATTTTGTTCAGCGATGAGGCTCATTTCTGGTTGAATGGCTACGTAAATAAACAAAATTGCCGCATTTGGAGTGAAGAGCAACCAGAAGCCGTTCAAGAACTGCCCATGCATCCCGAAAAATGCACTGTTTGGTGTGGTTTGTACGCTGGTGGAATCATTGGACCGTATTTTTTCAAAGCTGCTGTTGGACGCAACGTTACGGTGAATGGCGATCGCTATCGTTCGATGCTAACAAACTTTTTGTTGCCAAAAATGGAAGAACTGAACTTGGTTGACATGTGGTTTCAACAAGATGGCGCTACATGCCACACAGCTCGCGATTCTATGGCCATTTTGAGGGAAAACTTCGGAGAACAATTCATCTCAAGAAATGGACCGGTAAGTTGGCCACCAAGATCATGCGATTTGACGCCTTTAGACTATTTTTTGTGGGGCTACGTCAAGTCTAAAGTCTACAGAAAGAAGCCAGCAACTATTCCAGCTTTGGAAGACAACATTTCCGAAGAAATTCGGGCTATTCCGGCCGAAATGCTCGAAAAAGTTGCCCAAAATTGGACTTTCCGAATGGACCACCTAAGACGCAGCCGCGGTCAACATTTAAATGAAATTATCTTCAAAAAGTAAATGTCATGGACCAATCTAACGTTTCAAATAAAGAACCGATGAGATTTTGCAAATTTTATGCGTTTTTTTTTTTAAAAAAAGTTATCAAGCTCTTAAAAAATCAACCTTTAGTTGTCGATGTACGAGCCTTTAGGGATAAAAACTGTCAGCTTATATATATAGATGAAAGTAAATATATATGTATACACCGCGACCCAGTTTAATATAGATATATTCATATACTTATGTATGTATGCATGCACAGCGTAAAGTGTAAAACGACAACCTCTCTAGAAGCTTCGGCGAAGACGAAACTCGTCCAACAGAACTGTAGGTGGCTGAGTGTGAGGACTTCATAGCAGACAAGAACATTTGACCAGGATGGCAGAGCAAAAGAAATAATGACCTTAAATGTGGATGAGGAAGCATTACAACAATAAAGAGGAGAATGTCAGGGATGAGTGCTGAAATGACAACATAAACTGACCCAAGTGGTCATCAGGAACATAAAATGAAATGACAAACATGAGAATCACACACATGCATATCCATACATGTACATTAGGGTGAATTTATAAATATAATATATCTTGAGCTTCATTTGCTTCTCAGAAATGCAAGTATCGAAAAATAGCTTATTCTATATCAACATAGCTTTGATTATGTTCTCTTAAAAAATCTAAGCAAGATTTGAAAATAAAACTTTTTACACTTTAGTCTGAAAATATGTTAATTTGTAACTATTTTCATTTTAAATTTGTGTTGAGATTGCAAATAGAAAATGTAAATGTCAAAAGTTGAATGAGAACTGCTTCGGACTTAAACATACACCCAAAAATCCCAGTTCGTTAGTTACCGAAAACAAACAAATGTCGACACTTCTTCTCGTGTGTAATCGCAATTCGCGAAAAATGCACACAGTGTTTTGTTGTTGATATGTTCAAGCAACAACAGTCGTACCCCACTTCATTTCATCTGTTTTGTTTTTTATTATTTGATTTTTTCTTTTCATAGTTTTTGTTGTAACTCTTACTCAGGTAAGAGTATATTTCATTGCTATTCGACTTTGCTGGAGATTGTTAAATTTGGGAAATTACAAAAAACTCACCCTAATATACATGTGGTCTCTATACCAAACTCTTATACAACCCAGTGAAAAATTTCTTCAGATATGTCTGAAGCCTATAATTTCTCCTACTTTTCTACAGAGAATCGGCCGAAACTTCAAAAATGACTTCAAACAGTAATACGATTATTGTAGCCCTATAGGTTATAAATAGATAGATCTAATCGTCGTTGGTGAAATATAAAACTGGCCAGAAGATGCTCAAGTCGGCCGGGGCCAACTATATCATACCCAACACCACTCTCTGTGCTTATATATGGCTTTGATTACTAAATGTCGTCGTAATATGTGAAATCGGTGACACATTAATATGGCGGATATATAAAAATAAGGACGAATATGATATACTCTCACGATACACTGAAATAAACCTTCGTAGTCGGGACGAAATTGTACGTTCCAGCAACGAATTTTGTCATTGAAAGGTAAATAGCGTCGGTGTTCGTTGCTGCAACGAATCTTCATTTACTGGAAATTTTAATTCCGCCACGAATATTTTCGAAGCAGCAACAACTGTTTTATTGCAGTTATAACTGTATTTTGTTATTGTAACATCGCTGTTTCGTTGCTACAACAATGCTGTATCGTTGGTTGACTCAACTACTAAAGGCAGAACTCTAACAACGTGAATGAGAATTAAACATTACTTTCGAATACATCTTAAAATCACATACACACCAGAAACAAACACAACTTGTGTGTCTCCGATTGCACCAACGAATAAATCGTTGCTGCAACGAGAGACATAATAATGACAAAATTTTTCTGATAGGTATTGTCGAGTAAAACAAGAATTTGATTCGTGTAGTATCTTCTCTTAGCATTGTTAATCATTTTCTGTTATTTTATTAAAAAATATAGTAATATATCTCCCAGCAACAAATAAGACCAAAACATGTCTCTTAAGTACCCATCACATCAATTCATTTTTTTTAATTTTTTCGTCACTTTTTCCAACATTGGAAATGGTTGGTAATCGTCTATGTTAAGTGCATAAAGGTACACAAAACCGATTTTTACCCGTTTGTCAGGATTTTTGGGGATGTCTGGGAAATGTCAATAACAGATTCTTGTTTTCCTCGACAATGCCTACAAGGAAATAACATCACTTCCAAGAATTTTCTACTTCATTATTTTGTTTGGCACAGTGTAATTTAAAAGTTGCTGGCTTTTGCATTAGTTAATGTTTTTCATTCAAAAAATACTAAAAGTTGTCGCAGGAATGATACTACGAAAAACACATTTCGCAATCGTTGTGCCAACGACGCATTTTGTTGCGGGAACGTAGTATGCTGCAATAAAACTGTGTACACTGAACCGGGGTAAATTATATCAAGATCCGATGCAGTATGTGGATTCTAGAGCATTAACAGAGCAAGCTGTAGTGATATTTGCATGGAGGCCATATCTAAGCTTGATATTTTCTTCAAATTCTATATCATCTGTCCCTAACCTTAACAAGTAAGGAAAGGCTAAAGTCGGGCGGGGCCGACTATATAATACCCTACACCACTCCCTGTGTATGTACCTCGCTTTGATTACTACACCCAGGTATTTCATGGGAGCAATTTTATGTAGTTCATATAAATTATACAGCTACTATAAATTCATCTTTAGCCATATTTAACGAATATGGTTAATAATATGGTAATTGATCCAATTATCCGACAGACAAAAACAAATTATACAGTAGTAATAGCACCGACATTTCAAAAGGGGGCCAATAACAACATTCTGGGACTTGTCCAAAACATGGGCCTATATATTTCTCATTCACTGTAGGTATTCCTAGTTGAAAAAATATCATGATCTGCAAAATTTGATGAAGATCCGATGTAAGATGTAGTTTCTAGAGCTGTAATAGATCAGAAAGGGCCCCATTTGGGTTATACCAAAGTATGGACATATGGGCATCACCCAAACAATTCTCATTACAATTCAATTCGGTAAGAAAGTGAAATCGGGAAGGATTTTTGAATCCTGTAAATGTATGTGTTTGACAAAAAATGTTAAATCGGAAAGGACATTTGTATGGGGGTATATTGAAACCTGGAACGATGTGACTCGCTTTCACCATGTATGTTTATTGGTGAAATATAATATGTAAAGTTTGGCCAAAATCGGTTAAACATTCGGGAGCAACATTTGTATGAGGGCTATATCTAAATCTGAACCGATCTTACCCACTTTCACCATTGATTTTTTAGTTGGATTATAAGATGTTGTGCCAATTTTAAAGAAAATCGGGTACAAAATGTGGATTTTAGAGCGGAAAAAGTGAAATAGGGAGCGACATTTGTATGGGGGCTATATCTAAATCTGAACCGATCATAGCCACTTTCAGCATAGGTGTTTCTAGTTCCATTATAAAATGTTGTGCCAATTTTAAAGAAAATCGGGTACAATATGTGGTTTCTAAAGCGGAAAAAGTGAAATAGGGAGCGACATTTGTATGGGGGCTATATCTAAATCTGAACCGATCTTACACAATTTCTGCATAGGTGTTTCTATTTGGATTATAAGATGTTGTACCTAAATTTAAAGAAAATGGGGTACAAGATGTGGTTTCTAGAGCGGAAAATGTCAAATCGGGAGCGACATTTGTATGGGGACTATATCTAAATCTGAACCGATTTCCTCCACATTCAATACCGATCGTCCTTGGCCAAAAAAAGTAACTTCTGCCAAAATTCATGATAATCGGACAGCAATCGATATCGATTCAGCTGGTGATTCTAAGCCGATCCGTATACTTAAAGTGGGTCAAACATTTGGCGCGAAACTAACTTATAATACCCTATTCCACGAAGTGGTGTAGGGTATAAAAATATTATGCCATGTTTCACCGCGATTGGACAACAATTGAGTGATCAAAAACCCGGTTTTTCGGCAATGTCGGGTTTTTCGAAAACCGCAATTTAAAAAACGGGTTTCTTTTTATAAAACTAGTAAATCAAAAATTTTTTTTTTCAAATCCATGCTTTATGCAAGCAGAATTCTATTGGGCCTAGAAATTCTTTTTTAGTTATCTTTTGTAGAAGGAAAAATTACTGCAAAATTTCAGTTTTTTATCTGCCATAGAACGGCATATATTCGAAAATGGGTTTTAACTTCGTATGGGAGGTGCCACGCCCACATTTCCATTACCGCCCATTTTTGTCACAACTACGCACATTAATGCTAGATGCACTTACACAAAATTACAGTAGGTGTAATTTTGGTTTTAACTTCATATGGGAGGTGCCACGCCCACTTTTGCATTACCGCCCATTTTAGGCGCAACTACGCACATTGATGGTAGATGCACTTACACAAAATTTCAGCACTCTAGGTGTCATAGAACTGACAATATTCAATAATAGGTTTTAACTTCGTATGGGAGGTGCCACGCCCACTTTTCCAATACCGCCCATTTTTGGCACAACTATGCACATTGATGCTAGATGCACTTACACAAAATTACAGCACTCTAGGTGTCATAGAACTGACTATATTCAATAATAGGTTTTAACTTCGTATGGGAGGTGCCACGCCCACTTTTCCAATACCGCCCATTTTTGGCACAACTATGCGAATTGATGCTAGATGCACTTACACAAAATTTCAGCACTCTAGGTGTCATAGAACTGACAATATTCAATAATAGGTTTTAACTTCGTATGGGAGGTGCCACGCCCACTTTTCCAATACCGCCCCTTTTGGGCACAACTATGCGAATTGATGCTAGATGCACTTACACAAAATTTCAGCACTCTAGGTGTCATAGAACTGACAATATTCAATAATAGGTTTTAACTTCGTATGGGAGATGCCACGCCCACTTTTCCAATACCGCCCATTTTTGGCACAACTATGCGAATTGATGCTAGATGCACTTACACAAAATTTCAGCACTCTAGGTATCATAGAACTGACAATATTCAATAATAGGTTTTAACTTCGTATGGGAGGTGCCACGCCCACTTTTCCAATACCGCCCCTTTTTGGCACAACTATGCGAATTAATGCTAGATGCACTTACACAAAATTTCAGCACTCTAGGTGTCATAGAACTGACAATATTCAATAATAGGTTTTAACTTCGTATGGGAGGTGCCACGCCCCTTTGTCCAATTGGTCAAATTTTTCCATTTCCTTGTATTGTCATCGAAAATGATTAAGTGTGCAAAATTTGAGCAAAATTGGTTGAGAAAAAAGCTTTCAAAAATTGATTTCAAATTTTGTGGCACACATATATAGAAAGTAACCTTATATAAAGCATGGAAAAAATCGGTCAGACCGGGTTTTTTCGGGTGTTCTTGAAACAATAAAAATGGGGAAATTATTTATTATAGGGTAATTCCACAAAATGTTGACACATTGTGTATACTTGTTCTTGGACAATTCTGATGTCATAATCAGAATCACTGAAATCATTTCAAACATTCCTGCCAAAAGTAGGATCATTTTGGACCATTGCCAAAAAATCATTTGACGATTGTTTTTAATAATATGTCATCATCATCCATCATTACTGGTATTATTCCCAAAAAATAAATAATAAGTCATAAGCTTGACATCAAATTTAAGGATTATGCTTATTTTTGGACTCTTTGAAATACAAGGTCTTTTCACTTTTATCTTATATTCGCAAAGTTCATCAATATCATATTGCCTACAAGGACGAGTATAATAACTGTCCGTGAGCTAAACGCTCCTGAAAACACCTCTAAAAATAATCACATATATCTTTATATGTATGGCTGGCCGACATCCGCAGCGACAAATGGTCAATGGCCTTAAGAAATGCATGTGGAATCTATGACGAACATCGACATTTTAGACTCACAGTATTGCTGTGTTCGTATTTTTTAGTTAATTTGCGGTCCCTAATAAAAAACGTTTTATGATGCTTGTGATAATATAAAATGTGACATATTATAAACAAAAATACACCGAAACAGAGACTTTTTGCAATATGATGATAAAACGGTCTTAGATGATAAACCCGGTTGACCCGGTTTTCGGTCTCGGGTTTGATCACTCTAATTGCTACCTGTACTTTGATCACAAGCTTTAGAAGGACAGCAGGCAGACATACATTAAAGGAGGATTGAGCTCATTATTAATTTAATTAGATTGTCCACGCGACTAATAGAACAATTTCCACTCTCTTTATTATTATTAGAGGACTTAACATAGTTTAAGTGGTCATTTCGCCGCTGGGGTGTGCCTAAATGATTTCTTACAGAATTCAAATGGCATTGTTGCTTGGGTTACTACGTACATACCACACAAATGAATAATTTATATTTTTATGCATACACGTACATATATAATATATAATACGTAAGTCCACTATACACTACATCATATGTTTGGGTGTGGAAATGGGAGAGAGTGAATCTATTTTTTGTATGGGTGTGAATTTCAGGACACAGTTTTTTTCTTAATGAAAATTAAAATTTTATTTTGTTTGCTACAAAAAACAAAGTAAAAATAGAAAAACTATTTTTGACATTTACAAAAATTACAACCGAGGTAAGTAAAATGCCATGTAACAGAAATGATATACGCTCCTCCAGATAGAGGACATTTTCCAGCCATAAAATCATCCTATTCTGGTATGTGAAGTTGTTATACATGCACATACATTTATGCGTAGTAGGGTGGGCCATAACCCACACGTACACGATTGTCGTAAAAACACATTAAATTATGAAATCGAGTTCCATGCACGGTCTGCAATAGCATGTGCTATAGTACATTAGTATGTGTGTATATTGAAGAATCAACTTGTAGTTCATGAGACTGGTAGTAAACCGGTGATTTTACCTAACCACTGATTTAATGTCATACGAGCGGTCGATTGGCCCATCTATATACAACCGTACGTCGGTTATGTCTGCCGCATTATTTCATCAATTTCCAAACAAAACTTGTTACTTGCCTACCTTTTAATGATTTAAATGTTTTTTAATTAATACTGTTATGATGTATCATATTAATCATGTTAGTTTTAATATTTTATTCACTACAATCTAAATTAATCTTAGTACGAAGTGGAGGAAATCTTTAATCCCGGACGAAGGTTGGCAACACCGAAAATCCTTACTTTGTAGGATAGGCAATGGAAATAATCTGGACGAGAAAATCTTTAAGCCATGCCGAAGGCTGTTAACACAGCAACCTTTAATTTGCATATTCGTACACACAGAAAGCAGATTCATTACCACAACCGAATTTTTGCAGTTCAATATTGCATGTGTGATTCCATCAATATAACCGACTTTTTGTTGCAACAGTAGCATTTTCAGTACTGTGCACTGAAATTATTTGTTGCAGAAACATTAAATCTAGAATGTTTTGTACTTCGAACTATCAAAACGGTATCTGCAACTAATTTGTTATACATATCTGTTGTTACTATCATTTTTTGTTATATGATGTTTTTAAATTCGGTAGCGCGGATTACGATCTTTGGTTGTTGCGACCATTTGTTGATTGATTATATTTTGTATTCGATTATCCTGACCGAAATTCATTGCAAAAACAGGGTTTTACTATTTGGAATATTTTATTTATTATATTTATAAAAAGTACTAATATAAAATTACTAATATTTCCGTATAACAAATTACTAATGTGTGATACGAATATTACATTTAGGATTTTTAAATCAGCAATGCCTCCTAGGAGCTAACTCTGCAGGGGGAAATGTCTATCGAAGTACCATGTTTGTATAATTTTAACACACTAGAATTTTCACATTTGAGAATAATATGCTCAATTAATCCAAAAACAGGTGCATTTTATTCAAAAATCTACCTTCGTTCGTTCTGAACTTCTTATATTTTTTGAGCTTTTCTGTCTTTGGTTTTGGAAAACTTTGATATAAACGACCACAGCAACTGATTCCACAGTAAATTGGGTAAAGAGCATTTATATATGATTTGAAGAGTCTGAAGATTGAAACGTCTTTAGAATTGATAAATTGAAACTGGCAAGCATTTCCCCCTTCCCATATTCTTCGTTCATGTATGCGTTTTTAATATAAATAAAATCATTCAGATTCATCTGAAAATTATGAATTGATATATTAGCATTTTTCTTTTTAATTTGTTGTAAAGCGTCTCACCCACAATAATTTAGCTTACGTAGTCATTTGGTTCTTGAGATAAAGTTATTAATTCAGGCAAAAACATTGCTCTAAAAAAATAAGACAATATTCCTGTTGTACTATTTATTAAACAAAAAGTAAAGTATAGTTTTGAATTATAGTGTAGTTTTTGGTTATATCGCTCATTTCGCGCAAGATTTTCACATTTTTTCTTTGATAATTTTTGTGGAGAGTGATTTTAAATCTTAACATCTAACATGGTCAGTCCTTTTAAAGATTATATATTTATTTTATAATTAGAGTAGAATCATGTTAGGTCTATGATCTTTTGTTTTGTAATCTTTAAATCGCTCTCCTCTAAATTTATCAAATAAAAGGCGTTCTTGCACGAAATAAGCAGTATAGCAAACAACAATGAATTCTAAAATTAAAAACGACACCTTTTTATTTTTGAAATTTAAAGGTTCGTTTTGACCATTAATCACAAACTGTGTCGTCATGTGACTTGAAGCTGGTTGCAATAAGATATACATATATAATTATAATCAGTGTATGATGTTGAAAAATGTTCAAATTTCAACAGAGATCATCGAAACTTATATCCACGGTGGATCGCCTTTTATTTATACTGATTGTTCCTTTCGATGTTGGGATAAATATCAATAAGTGATGACAAAAAACAAAGTTTTTTTTGGGGTAAGTTTCATTGGTAGAAATAAATAAATATATTATTTGTTGTCATCACTAATTATTGATTCTAAAGTATTCATTTCTGTGTAAAAAGTAGTTGTAACAATTGTAACAAGCAATCACAAAATATTTTATTTCGATTGATATAGCCAATGTTCTTGCTGCGTTTACTTTCTTTCGGTTATGACCATGTTATTATAGTACATTAAACTAGATATCTATGAAAAATATGAAAATATGGTGTTTTCAATAAAAATAGTTGTGGATATATCATTATTTATTGGTTCCGATGGAATTCTAACTATGTCATTTTCAGCGTGTATATACCCCAGAGGAGAAAGACTTTATGAATTTATAATAGACGCCGGTATCAATTAATAAAAATTAGCTTGTCAGTCACGTGTAAGAAAAATTAACAATCGCCCAAAAATTTTTTTTGCGATTTGACATTTTTAGAAATTTGGGCAATTCTTCATTATGGACAAATTCCCAAGTACACTCCCTTTTTATGGGGATTTCTTAATGCGAATTTGAATTTATGCGATTTCTTTCAGTTTTTTTAGTGTGGCGGAAATGAGGGATTTTGGTGAGTTGTTGCTAATTCAGTGATTCCCCGTTTTATTTTTAGTTTTTTTTATACACTCCACGAGAGTATTATGTCTTTGTGCATTTGTTTGTAACACCCAAAAGGAAGGGATATAGACCCATTGTTAAGTATACCGATCGACTTAGAATCACCTTTTGAATCGATTTAGAAATGTACGTCTGTCAGTCTGTCCATCTATTCTTGTAATCACGATACAGGTCGCACTTGTAGACAGAACTAAATGAAACTTTGCACAACGAAGTTTTTCTGTACAAGGACGAACGCTATTTCATTTGAAGAAAATCGGTTCAGATTTAGATATAGCCCCCATACGAATTTCACTCCCCATTTGACTCTTTTCACTCTAGATACCACATATTTTAACAGATATTCTTCAAAATTTGCGAAACATCTTACATTTCAACTAGAAACATCTGTGGTAAAAATGTGTTATATCGGTTCAGATTTCTATATAGCACCCATACAAATTTCGCTCCCGATTTGACTTTTTCCGCTCTAGAAACCACATGTTGTATCAGATTGCCTTCAGATTTGTCAAAACATATTATATTTAAACTAGAAGCACCTATGGTGAAAACGGGTCAGATCGGTCAGATTTATATATAGCTCTCATACAAATTTCGCTCCCGGATTGACTTTTTCCGACCCAGAAACCACTTATTTTCATAGAATTTCTTCAAATTTAGCATAACACGTTATACTTGAACTAGAAGAACATATTTTATAAGTGGATCACATTCCATGCTTGGATATATCCCCGATATTAATATTCTTCTCGATTTGACAAATTCTTCCCGTTTTCAATTTTTTACCGAACTGAATTGTATTCGGATAGAAAGTGGAGTGTATCATATAGTCGGCCCCGCCCGACTTTAGCCTTTCCTTACTAGTTTTTTTGCGAGAGCTTTTTATAGTTTCTGATTGGGTCAATTATATATGTGGACTAACATTGTAATATTTTAAATAAAATTTAACTTTGGACATTTTCCGTGTTCTGTGAAATGTATTGTTATCGAGAGCATCAGAAATAAGTAAAAAATGCAGCAACTCAAACAAATCACTAAATTTGTATACAGTCCACGAGAGTATTATGTCTTTGTGCATTTGTTTGTAACACCCAAAAGGAAGCGAGATGGACACATTGCTAATTATACCGATCGGCTGAGAATCTCTTTCTGAGTCCATTTAGCTATGTCCGTCTGTCTGTATGTCGATCTATTCTTGTAATCACGATACAGGTCGCAATTGTAGCCAGAACCAAATGAAACTTCGCATTACGAAGAGTTTCGGGACAAGGACGAACGCTATTTAATTTGAAGAAAATCTGTTCAGAATTATATATAGCAACTCCCGATTTGACTCTTTCCACTCTAGATACCATAGACTACAACAGATTTTCTTCAAAATTGGCAAAACATCTTATATTTCATCTAGAAACACCTGTGGTGAAAATCTGTTAGATCAGTTCAGATTTATATAGCTCCCATATAAATTTCGCTCCCGATTTCACTTTTTCCGCTCTAGAAACCACATATTTTTACAGATCTTCTTCAAATCTTGCCAATTATTTTATATTTCAACTAGAAACACCCATGGTTAAAATGGATCAGATCGCTTCAGATTTACAATAGCTCCCATACAAATTTCGTTCCCAGAGTGACTTTTTCTGCCCCAGAAACCATATATTTTCACAAATTTGTTCAAAGTGAACATAACACGTTATACATGAACAGGAAGAACTTCAGGTTTGAGTTCCGCGTTGAGAAACCCGGGTTTTTTATATCGGTCTCAACCGGTTTTTCGTAAGACAAAAAAACATCTTTTTTGGTGAGAACTTGTTTATAATATGCAACTTTTAATATTATCAAGAGTCTCACATAACGATTTTTATTAGGGGCAGCAGAATAACTACAAAAACTGTACGAACACTGCAAAGCTGTGACGTTTGCCTTAGGTCAAAGTTGTACGTTGTTCCAGTTTTGTACAGGTCCAAAGTTGGTACTTTGGGAGTTTTTGTGAGGAGATAGCTTTGATATTATTGGTATCGTCTGAAAGATTCATGAACTCCTCTTTGCGAATATAAGAGAAAAGTGAAAGGTCCTTGTATTTTAAGTAATCTAAAAATACGCATAACCTTTGCATTTTATTTCAAACATATGATTTATTTTTTATGTAGAATGGGGTTCATGAATGTTCAGCAGTTTTTCAAAATGATTACCTATTTAAGGAAGACATAATCTGTAGTTTTTGCTGTATTAGCACCTGTTCTAAACTGATATTTTGTGAAAAAGAGTAGCAGTACGAAAAATAATGACGGGGATTCTCTTTGAACTTAAATTTAAAAAATATTAATAACATATTATCATAATATTAATCATCAAATGAATTTTTTGACAAAGGACCAACATGTTCCTCAAGCTAAGTCAGATAGGAATGTTTGGAGTAAATTTCGAAAGATTGCGCTGAATGAATGATTATGGCATCAGATTGTCCTATCCCAGAGAACAAATATGTACAATACAACATTTTGTGGAATTACTCCATAATGAATAATTTCCCCATTTTTTACTGATTTAAGAAAAACCCGGTCCGACCAGTTTTTTCATAAAAAGAAAACCGGGCAACTGGGTGGGTGCACTTCCCCAGTAACTGAAAAACAAAAGACCACAACTCACAGTCAATTATGCCCCTGCGTCACCATCGGATGTAGGTGTGCGGCCGATATTTTGGTCCATACATAATTGAACCATACCAATATTATCTATATATATAAAAGAGAGTGGCGTTAGTTACTACTCTTATAACTCAAGAACGCCTAGACCGATTTCGATGATTCGCACCAATTCGGATTGATCTCCGGCCAAACAAGAAGAGATATCCCCGATTTGAATGGAATGATTTTACGACGTCATCTTCATGATAGAAGACGTTTATGTTTGAAGTTCCTGGAGAATCTCTTGGACTGTGCTGTCTTAGTGGCAAGATTAAATTACCGACATTGCTGTTAGCACCACAGCCTTTGCATTCTTTGCTTTATGGTGAAAGACCAGAATCACTTAATTTTCTATCAAACGCACAGAAATATAACGGATGCTTTCTAATGACTTCATTTGGAGCAGATATTATTGACGAACGCGGATTCAATTCGGCATTCAAAGTAATAAAGTAACCCATCATTTACTTTTTATGCACAAAAATCATTGAATACACAGATCCAAGGCCAAATTCATCATCGAATTGGATAATTGCTAACGCTTGAAGACGCCCAACATAAATTCCTCGAAATCTACTTCATGGGCAATTCGGAAAATCAACTTGATCAGCGCCAAACAATCAATATGGCCATGAAAAGATGAATTCTTCGAGATCTGCAGCAGCTACTTTATGAACATCATGCATTGGTCCGGTTATTCAAAACTGCGTTGAATCGCAAGCCAAGTGATGACTATAACTCTTGATCAGAGCGGATAAACGACCTGCTGGGATACTAGAACGCCAATGGTTAAAGTTGCAGTTGTGATTGTTGGCGAAAATATTACACATTTAGCAGTGCATCTGGGGAACGGTCAACGAGTTTATTTCACTGCAGCAAATGTTGCTCAACGTGCTCAAACCCATCAGCGACAATATTGACCAGTCTCTTCTCGATTTTTCAAGTGATCCGTTGGCACGCACGTTACTTTGCTAAGAGATGCCGCGTTATTAAACTTGGAATGCTTCAACGTCGAAAGCAAACCGATGTAGTTCCTGGTCATCCGGATGTGCGTTCTACTGAAGCTCTTGGCTGTATTTATACAGTTTATCCGCATATTGATGAATGCTTTTACTTGCGACTATTGTTGGTGAATGTCCGTGGACCGAGTCTCTTCACTTTGAGTCACTTCGAACTGTCCATGGTGTAGTCTTGCCAAGATTTCGTACTGCATGTCAGGAGCTCAATTTGCTTGAAAACGATACGCCTTGGGACACGACAATCGCTGAGACAACTGTTTCTGCATCTTCTGCATTATTTGCGATCATTATTGCCACAAGTTTTCCATCGAATTCACGTGAATTGTGGGACAAGTACAAGGATGACATGTCAGAAAACATTTTGCATCGAGTTCGTGTCCATTCAGACGAATGAAGAGATGCATAACCATTCTTTGCTTTTGATAGAACCCATGTACAATGTGATTCACGCAAGAATACTTTAAAGGAAAGTTCAAAGGTTAGGAAGTTCTCATTCCCAGAATTGCAATTATCCCAATTTCCAATTCGTCTCGCATTCGCCATGACAATCAATAAATCGCAAGGTCAATCATTGAGGGTTTGAGGCCTCAATCTGGAGAATGAATATTTTTCACACGGTCAAGTTTTTTAGGACGGTCCCGTGTCGAAAAACCATCCGCGTTGATCATTTTCGCATCACAGAGTGCTTCATTGAGGGGAAATACAATTCAAAATCGACACGACCGTAACAAATCCAGCAAATGATTAAAAAAAGAATCAATTGCAATGGACAATTGACCACAGATTTTCTGCAATTTGTAATGACGTACGACTAATCCTGTGAGAGAAAATTCCCCGGGTCCACTATAATGAATAACAATAACATTCTCTTAATTATGTACATAATTCGAGGACTTATATTCATAAGTGGCTATGAACAAAAACACAACCATTCAGGAGAGCATTAAAACTAATTTTAAGAGTAATTTTTAATCATTATTCTACAATTTGATCTAACAAGGATTACTAATTGCTATGATTAAAAAGTTTTTCTAAATTTCCTATTATTCGCGGTTTTATGGTTCAAAGCCACTTTTGTAGTCTCAAAACAATGTGTGAGTTGATAGCCAAATCAGAAAAATTTGAAAAAAGTGGCTTTAGAAAAAAATCTTCTCCATATTTTTATGACAGATGACATCCAAATCTGAGAATAGTTTGGCATCAAAAATTCATTTTCGAGAAAATGCTTCATAGCCACTTATGAATATAAGCCCTCGATATACTTTTTATCATTTAATTGTTCATATATTATTCACATTTTTATTTTTTCAAATAAATATGAATTACCTGCACCGATCTTCTTTAAATATTAGCAATTACTTGTGACAATAATTTCTTATATAATTATACAATAATTTCCTTAAAATTTAACCACCCTTTATATAACAACTTCATATTCTATGTCTAGAGCGATAGACTTTGAATTTCAGCTTTATTTGAGTTACTTCAGCATCAGTATGGTATGTCCATGTAAGACGGCCGTTCAAGTGGAAGTGTTGACGAAATATAACATGTCAACATATGTAATTTTAGATTCGGTTTATTTTAAATAAACTTTTAGCGCGAACTGTTAATTTTTAAGAGTTTAACCGCAAGTCTAAGAGAGTAATGTAAATGAAATCCTCAATCATAGTTGATAAGGAAAAACACTCTTTAACTTTGCACAACGCCAACATTTACATTCCTTACATTATGGCTTTACTTTCTAAAAGCCAAATGTCAAGTAATATTGTTGCCTTCATTTGACAGCGACATTGTAACAACTTAAATAGTAGAACATTGTTTGCAGCACTCAGCTCCATAGAAAATGTTAAGTCCTTTTAAGCACGCGGAAGGAAAACAGAAGAGCTGAGTAGTTGTTATGCATCTCGTTTCTGAATTATATGGACATTACCATGACCCGTGCAAATGATTATTGCTGTCCGGTATTATATTTATTCAAGCGAAAGCTTAGAGCTGGCTTAAGGTTTTATAGCTTTTACTGATAAATTCCTCAAGTAAAGAGACAAACCTATCCTTCCTTCCTTGGAGCTTGTCCGAATCCTACACTTAAGATATGTCTCTGTGGAATTTCGAACGTACCAAATTCAAATTCTCCCACTGTTTGTCCGTGGGTGAATGTTTGCCGAAGCACATCCTTTCGTCCGTAATGATACATTATTGAGGTCCACTGTGACGAAAATAAATTAAATAATTTCGAATGTTCGCTATGTGCACCAGCATCCTCTAAGACTATCCCGATTTCAATCAGAAATGCTTTACTCGTACATGTCCAATAACTATCCGTCTACGCCTGTACATACTAACTACTACGTCCTCCAGATTTTGTACTTAGTCCTGTCGTGTCTGACATGTTCACAGATACATTTTCGAAATACTCGATGGATTGTACATACATACATACGTTTGTGCAAATATATTGCAAAGCCCTGGCCACGTACGTTTGTCGACGGGAGAGGGGTGAGCACAGCAGCTGGAGAGGGGCGAACATTTGGAAACGACATATAAAACACACGAGTGCCTTGTGTTACATGTGTTGCTGTCATCATTAGTGCAACACTGGAGACTAATATCTTTGTTGTTTCCAACTCATATATGTCCGTCCGTATGATCGTCAAACATACATACATACATGTTGGGATGGTGGCGGGACTGGTAGTTGCTTGAGCGTACAAATATATGTATATAGATGTGCATACGTACATACCTACAGACATAACAGACTACATCTCCATGAAACTATCCATCAGATGCAATGGCATTTTATGTGAACACGTTATTCGTGCAGTCAAAATTTTGTTTGTTCGTATTCATAAGGTATGACATACACACACAAGCATACATCCATATGTCCGCGGGGGGTATTTCAGTATTCTGTTCATACACTCGTACCACAAACACACACGCACACACTATTCCAATTGGAAATGGCAAATTGCAGTTGAAGCCGAATATATTTGTACGAATTTCATCAGGATTGTCACAAGTCGCCATGCGTGCGTGTACATCTGTGTGCGATAAGTTTAAGACATCTGACAGTTGCAATTCAAAGTCAGACATTCAGAGACAGGACTGCACTTAAATTGGATGTCGACTAATGCACGAGTGGAGAAATGGCCGAGGGAACGTGTCGGTCTCCTAAGGATGATATTGAGAGTGACGGACATATGCTAGCTTGCCTTCATTAGACATTTATCGGTGCATTACCATGTGTGCTGCAAATATTATTCATACGTAGTCCATAAGTGACAGTTTCGACGGATGTTGTGCCCGTACTTTAAGACTAGCACAAACACACACATCCATTTTCCATGAACGTAAAACTTAATCAAAGCGATAACAAAATCTCGATAATAACAGTTTTCCTCCGGATTCTAAAAACTCTATAACTGGAGCCATTTTCATATTTTTCATGTGCCCGCAAGAGTCCGAACATAACCATATAGTCGACCATTTTAGTATGGCTACATTTTATTGTGGCTTTAACGATGGCGAAGAAAATTAAAAAAAAATAAATTTATTTTATTTTCTGTTCGCTTGGTAATTTTATATTATATATTTTACTCCATTTGCATACAATTTTACACAGTGCATTATAATTTAGCTACAAACATCTCTGGTAAAAATTGGTCGGATCGGTTCAGATTTTGCATTTGACTTTTTCCTCTCTAGAAACCAGATATGTACTATGTACTAAATTTGAGTAAAATCCATACTCCAATTTAGTTCAACAATTTTACTCCAGTTTAGTAAAAATTTCCTTTAAAATAGGAAAATTAGCTAAGCATGATGTAATGTGTCCTTATTTCAAAGTCATAGGGTAAGGATATTAAATTTATATAAAAACATTTCATTAGATCTAATAAAAAATTCTTACAATTGAGTAAATTTATACTTGTGTGGAAGAAAATTTCCAAGGTTTTAAGTAAGAAAATTAAGATTTGTTTGTAAAATTAACTATGAACGACTTTCCCGAAAAATTAATAAGTAATCTAATCAAGCGAACGACGGAAGAAAAACTTAACAAAAATGACGAAAGACCAAGCAAAATTTATAAATCTACAACATACATTCCAGGACTATCCGAAAGACTAAAACATTCTAATATTTACGACAAAGAAAAATTTGAGTTGGCATATAAAACACACAGTACCGTCAACCAACTATTTAGTAGGACAAAATCAAAAATCAAGAAAGAGGAGAAACCAAACGTCGTGTACAAAATAAAATGCAATGGTGACAAGTCCGACATATGCCAGAAGGTATATGTCGGCACTACGAAAAACAAATTGAAAACCAGACTTTCATCACACAAAACCGAACACAAATCTCTTGACAAACCCATTGAGCAAAAAACTGCCCTTGCAGCCCACTGTACCTTGACGGGACATAAACCAAACTTCAATGACGTCGAAATATTAGCGGAAGAGAATAATTATACAAGGAGATACACTTTGGAAATGCTAAATATAATTGACGTCTCCCCTGGAAAAAGGCTTAATTATAAGAGAGACACAGACGGTTGTGCTCAAATATATAGGAACACGGTGGAAAAACATAGACGACAAATTAGACAGTAGTTGACACAAGCTTGCAGAGAGTGGCAGGAGAATTTTCCTATTGTGAAAAACTTTTTAAAAATGTAAATATAAATATTGTGATATTTTTTGATTGTTAATGCTTGTAACTTGTAATTGAATAATTTGTGTTTTTTGTAATAGACCCCTGAAGATGACCAACGGAGTTGGTCGAAATATTGGGAAATAAAAAACAAGAAAATAATAAAATAGTCATTTTTGTTTTATTATTTGAAAAAACTGACCTCAAGCCGAACAAAATACAAAACGCAACATTAACTAAAATGTTAACTAAACCAGTAAGGAAAGGCTAAAGTCGGGCGGGGCCGACTCTATGATACACTCCACTTTCAATCCGAATACAATTCAATTCGGTGAAAAAGTGAAAACGGGAAGGTTTTTTGTATCCTGTAAATGTATGTGTTTGACAAAAAATTTTATATCGGAAAGGACATTTGTATGAGGATATATTGAAAACTGGAACGAAATAGGTGAAATATATAATGTATAGTTTGGCCAAAATCTTTTAAACTTATGGGAGCAACATTTGAAATTGGGCTATATTTAAATCTGAACCGATCTTACCCATTTTCACTATAGTTTTGTTTAGTTAGATTATAAGATGTTGTGCGAAATTTAAAGAAAATCGAGCACAATATGTGGCTTTAAAAGCGGCAAAAGTCAAATCGGGAGCGACATTTGTATGGGGGCTATATCTAAATCTGAACCGATTTGACCTATTTTCACCATAGATGTTCTTAGTTTAAATATAAGATGTTTTGCCAAATCTGAAGACAATCTGATACAATATTTGGTTTCTAGAGCGGAAAAAGTCAAATCGGGAGCGAAATTTGTATGGGAGCTATATATAAATCTGAACCGATCTAACAGATTTTCAACATGGGTATTTCTAGTTGAAACATAAGATATTTTGCAAGATTTGAAGAAGATCTGTTAAAACATGTGGTTTATGGAATGGAAAAAGTTAACTCGGGAGTGAAATTTGAATGAGAGCTATACATAAATCTGAACCGATCTGACCTATTTTCACCACAAGTGTTCCTAGTTTAATATATAAGATCTGATAAAAATATATGGTTTCTAAGGCGGAAAAATAGGGAGCGAAATTTGTATGGGAGCTATATATAAATCTGAACCGATCTAACAGATTTTCAACATGGGAATTTCTAGTTGAAACATAAGATATTTTGCAAGATTTGAAGAAGATCTGTTAAAACATGTGGTTTATGGAATGGAAAAAGTTAACTCGGGAGTGAAATTTGAATGAGAGCTATACATAAATCTGAACCGATCTAACCTATTTTCACCACAAGTGTTCCTAGTTTAATATATAAGATCTGATAAAAATATATGGTTTCTAAGGCGGAAAAATAGGGAGCGAAATTTGTATGGGAGCTATATATAAATCTGAACCGATCTGACCCATTTTCACCATGGGTGTTTCTAGTTGTAATATAAGATATTTGGCAAGATTTGAAGAAGGTCTGTTAAAACATGTGGTTTATGGAATGGAAAAAGTTAACTCGGGAGTGAAATTTTAATGAGAGCTATATATAAATCAGAACCCATCTGACCTATTTTCACGATTGGTGTTTCTAGTGGAAACATAAGATGTTTTGTCAACTTTGAACAAAATCTGTTAAAATATATGGTATCTAGAGTGAAAAGAGACAAATCGGGAGTGAAATTCTTATGGGCGCTATATCTAAATCTGAACCGATTTTCTTCAAATTAAATACCGTTCGTCCTTATCAGGAAAAACTTCGTTGTGCAAAGTTTCATTTGGTTCTGGCTACAATTGCGACATGTACTTTGATTACAAAAATAGATGGACGGACGGACGGACAGACAGACTGACATTGCTATATCGAAAAAAGTGATTCTAAGTCGATCGGTATAATTAACTATGGGTCTCTCTCGCTTCCATTTCGATGGATGAGTCACTTAGCCAGGATTTGTTGGCCATTTCTGAATGGGGTCGAGTGAATAGAGTAGATTTTAATGCACGTAAGACTCAGTGCTCCTTGTTGTCTCATAAGCGATTCACTGATCCAACGGTGTCGTCGATTTTAATGAACGGTATAGATATTGAGCAATCAGATACTCTCGATGTTCTTGGAAATACAACGTGATATTCGTTGGACAAAACATGATTTTATGTCTCGAAAGATGCCTTCAAATGTTTCTGATCTTGTCAATATCTATACTACCTACATCAGACCAAATATGGAATACAACTCCCATATATGGTCGGGTGGTCCAGCTTCATCACTGGAGCTACTTGACCGTGTCCAGAGGAGGGCGATGGTGTTGATAGGTGACGGTAGGATATCCAATTCTATTGTCTCCCTTGAACACCGTCGCAATGTTGGTTGTGTGTCATTGTTCTATCGATACTTTCCTGATGTTTGTTCTTCGGAAATTCGTGATCTTATACCGCCCGTGAGACGTTCGGTATAGATACGCGACTCTCCAGGAACGCTCACCCATTTGTTGTCGATTGGACAACCGGCCGCACAACACATTACAGAATAAATTCGTTCTTCGCCCGTACTATCCGTATGTGGAATCGACTTCCGGCAAATATCTTTCCCTCCAATTACGACATTCAGAGATTCAAAACAGATGTCAATAGACACTACTCCCTCTTTCCTCCTTCCAATACCTGATCTTCCTTCCACCAACGCAATGCACTGCATTTATAGGGAACATCCCTTGAGTGTTGCTTCAGTTGCCGAGTTCTTCATACATTTAAGTATTAATGAACTTATAAAAAATCACGTCAATTTGTTTAGAAAATTCTTGAATATTAATCTAAGAAGCAATTCTCATTTGTTCGCCGAGACTTAATTCTTAAATAATTCAAGTAAAGGGTGATTTTTTAAGAGCTTGATAACTTTTTTTTTAATAAAAACGCATAAAATTTGCAAAATCTCATCGGTTCTTTATTTGAAACGTTAGATTGGTCCATGACATTTACTTTTTGAAGATAATTTCATTTAAATGTTGACCGCGGCTGCGTCTTAGGTGGTCCATCCGCTTAGTCCAATTTTGGCATTTCCACGTTTTTGAGTAACAGAGACCCAATTGGTGCGAACGGCGACGAATCGAAAATTGGTGGTCATCATTAACACTGGCCGATACAGCTGCGATATTTTCTTCAGTTCGCACTCTACGTAAGCGTGTTGGTGGTTTAATGTCCAACAATGTAAATTTGGTGCGAAATTTAGTCAAAATAGCCCGAATAGCCGCTTCAGTGGGTCGATTAAACTGACCATAAAATGGAAGCGCGCAATGAACTTTCTTAACAGTGCACGCATTTTGATAATAAAATTCAATAATTTGCAAGCGTTGTTCGTTTGTAAGACGATTCATGATGAAATGTCAAAGCATACTGAGCATCTTTCTCTTTGACACCATGTCTGAAATCCCACGTGATCTGTCAAATACTAATGCATGAAAATCCTAACCTCAAAAAAATCACTCTTTATTATTCTAGACAACCACTACGAAGGCGCCTATCTTGCCTTGGCAACATAGCTCAACTATTTATGGCAGAAGTATAATGCTTTTTTGAGAAATATTTCATTTTGCCAATTTTTGTATCAATTTTGCATACTCTGAAGCAAAATTATTTGCTTGAATTATTTTTAGATAAGTTAGTTTTATTTTAAGTTAATTTGTTCATTGTATCAAGTAAAGTTGTCATAAGTTTGAGTAAAAATTTACTTAATTTTATGAAAATTTCAGCAAAATTTTACTTAGATTTAGTAAAAATGTACTTGGTTTGAGGAAAAACTTACTGGAATTTTCCTTAGTTTAAATATTAATTGATTTGAGGAAAATTGAACCAGAATTGGACTAAAAAATGTTGTAGTAGTTATTAAATTATAACACAATAACTGAACGAGTTCTTCAACAAGTACCTTGTAATTTGAAAAAATGCCACAAAACTCAAGGTTTCTAATTGAAATGCAAAGTCTGAAAGCATTTATAACCGAAGTCGCAGTCTGTAATTTTGCCATGCAATGAAATATGATAATAGATTTTTTGTATGAGACCCATCTTCCAGATCCATTTTTAATCATCTTTCTTCGTTAACTCAAATTTAATATCAGAGGCTCTCAGTTTAATAGAATATATATATATTTCACAATATGTTTTTATTTCGGATGGAAGGTGTCCCGTTCGGACAGGCGTTGTTACGTCGCACAGTGGTAAATAATGAAATTCTTTCTGCCAAAGTTTAATAGCTTTTGTTCTAGTAGATATTTTTCAGTTTTGTATAACGTTGTCAAATTTCCAATGTTAATAATTTTTTTACAAAACTCGAAAATGTTTACCATATTATATGTGACAAAATTTATTGAATTTTGGCCAGTGATATTTGATTTGATTTTGAACCTTTTCTCTTTTAATATTACACTATCAAAAAGATAAGGGAACACGGCTAATATTATGTATGGTAAGTGTGAATCAGAGAAAATACTTTGGGATAGAAATCATGCGATCCAATCACATGTTTAAAGACCGCTTTATATGGGAACTTGTTAAAGAAATTTCAATTTCTGGTGAATAGCCGAGAAAGTAATTTTTATTTACAATACAATTAATTTTTATTTTCAATGTGAGAGATTCGAAAGCGTTAAGGGTAAACATAATTGTATTATAACTTTAAAATAAATCAGATTATATCTATATGACTTATTTTTTGAATAAATAGATAAAAACTATCCTAGGAGCAAATTCTGCGTACATTATAAGTGAAACATGTACTTAATATAGAGCCACAACATTTACGAATTTAACCTCTCCGCCAACTGTGGTGGGCTTTGGCAATTTAATTTGTTGCTATAAGCCCTTAATTTCAACTTTCTAATACGTGATCCAATTACCACCAAAACCTCATCAATATATAATACAAGAGCTTTTATGTAATCAAAATTTGTAACGAACTTTGCAGAAGTACTTATAATGTATAGTAAAAAAATTAACTTTGGAATTACTCTTTAGAAAGTATATTTATTAACGCTGTAAATAAAAAAGAAATGTAAAACAGCCAAGCTGTATATACTCAAAAACATTATTGTTTGCAATTTTAAATGTTTACGTTTTCGCAAAGACGACAATCCCAATTACTAAGAAACATAATCGAATAGTTGTTTCATAGATAACATTTTGCTTGGAATGCACATGTTGTCGATATTTTAAAAGGAACATTTTTAGATACATTGCATCACTCCATACATAAAATGTATATATTAACTAAAATGGTTCTAAAGAATTGCAAAAATAAATACTATTAGTATGGTGTATTGTTGGAAATATGAACTTTTAAATTATTCGATTAATGTTTTTTTCTAAAGCAAATAATTTTAAATTAATCTCCAGAATTATACAGACAAATCGTCCACAAAGAAATAAAAATTGATATTTAATAACTCTTTCCTTAGTTTTCCTGCTATGACGAAAATTGTAAAACCAATTCATAATATTGTAGCTGGATTTATTAAACAAATAGTTAAGAACATGATATATTTAATCATAAAAGTTGTTGTTATAAGTCATAATTTGATTAAAAAATGTATTGGTTTTATTTAAGATACACATACAAAAGCAAAAGCAAAAAAACTAACGAATTGTTAGCGCTCTTTATAATACTGCATTGCGTAACAATAACAAAATTCATACTTACTATGTGCAGCTATTTGTTAATCTGTTTCAACATCATTCGTAAAATCGATGAACCATTCGTATAAATTAAAGACGTCGTAAAATTGGACAATTCTTCGGTACATACGCTAGTAGCGCCTACCATTAGAAAGAACTGGTGGACTGGAAGTCAACCAGAGACGAAAATATTTAAAAAACGGGAAACGACGTTAAGTAAATAATGAACGAGGAACAGAGAAAGGTGCCGAGATGCTGACGCTGAATGTTCGAAATACGTTGGCCATATATAGATTGTAAATAAAAAACAAGTAAAAACGGTGTTAAGTTCGGCCGGGCCAAACATACGGATGCTGTCGATTATCGTTGAAGAGCAGTAGCATTACAGAGAAATGTTATTTTTTATACACTTCACGAGAGTATTATGCCCTTGTGCATTTGTTTGTAACACCCAGAAGGAAGCGAAATAGACCCATTGTTAATTATACCGATCGACTTATAATCAGTTTTTGAATCGATTTAGAAATGTAAGTCTGTCCGTCCGTCCGTCTGTCTGTCCATCTATTCTTGTAATCACGATACAGGTCGTAATTGTAGGTAGAACCAAATGAATCTTTGCACAACGAAGTTTGGGATAAGGACGAACGCTATTTACTTTGAAGAAGATCGGTTCAGATTTAGATATAACCCACATACGAATTTCACTCGCGATTTGACACTTTTCACTCTAGATACCACATATTACAACAGATTTTCTTTAAAGTTGGCAAAACATCTTATATTTCAACTAGAAACACCTGTGGTAAAAATGTGTTAGATCGGTTCAGATTAATATATAGCTCCCATACAAATATCGCTCCCGATTTGACTTTTTCCACTCTAGAAACAACATATTGTATCAGATTGTCTTCAGATTTGGCAAAACATCTTATATTTAAACTAGGAACACCTATGGTAAAAATGGGTGAGATCGGTTCAGATTTATATATAGCTCCGATACAAATTTCACTCCCGATTTGACTTTTTCCGCCCCAGAAACCACGGATTTTCGTCGAATTTCTTCAAATTGAGCATAACCCGTTATACTTGAACTGGAAGATTCTGTCACTTTATTCCATGCTTGGATATAGCCCCGATAAAAATATTCTTCTCGATTTAACAAATTGGGTCAGATCATATTAGCTTATGATTAGGAAATATACAAAAATCCTTCCCGTTTTCACTTTTTACCGAATTGAATTGGTATAGAAAGTGGAGTGTATCCTATAGTCGGCCCCACCCGACTTTAGCCTTTCCTTACTTGTTTTTATATACCCAAACCAAAATAAATAAAAATATTGAAAAAATAATTTTATAAATAAATATAAAATTTTAATTTTTTAAACACGCTTATACGACAATGCTATAACATATATATACTTTATATATCGAAATAATACAGGAAGTTAATTCAGTGGGTGGGTCCATTTCATTTCGATGTATTTCTAACATATTTTATTTCCAAAGTATAAATTTTGAAAATTAATTATCTCTCACGTGCACAGTGCAAAATAACTTAACTTCATGATCCTACCCATTTTTACCGTAAAGTAAACAAGTACGAATGTAGAAAAATCTCACCGAATTTCTCGGGTTCTCGCAAATCTCGACGTAAATAAATCTCCAGGCCCGGATGGCATTTCAGCACTTGTCCTATGTAAGTGCTCTTCGACGCTTGCCCGTCCCCTTCGTAATCTTTTCAACCTTGCATACCGTGCAGGGGTTTTCCCAGCGCGTTGGAAGATTGCGAACATCCAGCCCATCCCTAAAAAAGGTGAGGCTAACAATCCTGCTAACTATCGACCGATCGCGATTTGCTCAGCGCTTTCGAAGGTTATGGAGAGTATGGTTAACCACCATCTTGAGAGGTATTTAGAAACTAATGACTTACTTAATGATCGACAGTATGGCTTCCGTAGGAATCGATCTACGGGAGACCTGATGACACTGCTATCCGAAAAATGGAATCGATCTATTCACAAGCTTGGTGAGAGTAAGGTCGTTGCTCTAGATATCTCCAAGGCCTTTGATAGAGTTTGGTACGGCGCACTCATATCAAAGCTTATCGCTTTTGGTGTTGGTAGTGACTTCTCTCGATTTATATCGAGCTTCCTCAGAGATCGCACTATACGTGTTGTTGTAGATGGGTTCTCATCCGACGAGCATAGGTTAACCGCAGGAGTACCACAGGGCTCTGTCCTTTCCCCCTCCCTTTTTCTTATTTTCATCGACGACCTCTTGGATCGGACTATGAATCCAATATACTCATTCGCGGATGACAGCAACCTCTGTCATTCATACTCATTCGATCATAGACCAAGTCGTCAAGAAATTGAGGATAAAAGGCGATTGATGGATGAGTCACTTAGCCAGGATTTGATGGCCATTTCTGAATGGGGTCGAGAGAATAGAGTTGATTTTAATGCACGTAAGACCCAGTACTCCTTGTTGTCTCACAAGCGATTCACTGATCCAACGGTGTCGTCGATTTTAATGAATGGTGTAGATATTGAGCAATCAGATGATCTAGTTGTTCTTGGCATAAAAATACAATGTGATGTTCGTTGGACAAAACATGTATTTGATGTGTCGAAAGATGCCTTCAAATGTTTAGGCTTTTTAAAAAGATGTAAGAAATATTTCACACCCTCTGATCTTCTCAATATCTACACTACCTACATCAGACCAAAGATGGAATACAACTCCCATATATGGTCGGGTGCTCCAGCTTCATCACTGGAGCTACTTGACCATGTCCAGAGGAGGGCGATGGTGTTGATAGGTGATGGTAGGATATCCAATTCTATTGTCTCCCTTGAACACCGTCGTAATGTTGGTTGTGTGTCATTGTTCTATCGATACTTTCATGGTGTTTGTTCTTCGGAAATTCGTGATCTTATACCGCCCGTGAGAACGTTCGGTAGAGATACGCGATTCTCCAGGAACGCTCACCCATTTGTTGTCGATTGGACAACCGACCGCACTACACATTACAGAATAAATTCGTTCTTCGCCCGTACTATCCGTATGTGGAATCGACTTCCGGCAAATATCTTTCCCTCCAATTACGACATTCAGAGATTCAAAACAGATGTCAACAGACACTACTCCCTCTTTCCTCCTTCCAACACCTTATCTTCCTTCTACCAACGCAATGGACTGCATTTATAGGGGACATCCCCTGAGTGTTGGTTCAGTGAAAAAAAAAAAAAAATAAATAATCCAATGGTGTCCAATCACACGATCTTGGTGGCCAATCTATTCAGGTCTATTCCGCGAAATTATGCGGTTAACCGAATTAATTGCTCTGATGGACGATTATGTCGACCATAAAATGGACGGAGCTTGCGGTGAACTTCGCGAACTGAACCATTACTTTCGAAATAAATTTGCACGATTTGCAAGCGTTGTTCTTTTGTCAACCTGTTCATGATGAAATGGCAAACCAAACTAAATATTAATCACTTGACAGCTGACAAAATGGCCGCCAGTTAAAAAAGTGATGCCAACTTAAAGTTCTATACCCCAATAAAAAACACCCTTTACCTGTAGCTGTTTAGTTAGTACCATTTTTTGTCCCTCTGTTCCCATTATATAACTTGAAAGTAACGGGTGGTTAAATTATAAGGGCGATGTTGAATGTGAACCACACCTAAACGTCAAGTTTTTTTCTGCATTTCATTTGATCTTTCTCAATTTCAGACTAACTCATTTTGAACCATGGAACGATACACATTCGAGCAACGCGTTAAAATTATTCAGGCTTATTATGAAAATGGGCGTTCAAATCAAAATGCATATCGAGCACTTCTTGATATTTTCGGTCAATTTAATCGTCCAAATGTGCGTACAATCGGAAAAATCGTGCAAAAATTTGAGCAAACCGTGTCTGTAGGAGATGTGAAAACACCAGTGCATGCTCGTACAGCTCGTACTGCAGAAAATATTGCTGCCGTTCGGGATAGTGTGGCTGAAGAGCCGTCCACCTCAACTCATCGTCGTACCCAACAATTGCGCTCTCACGCTCGTCGTTGATGAACATTATGCATTTACACGCTTACAAGGTGCAATTGACTCAAGAACTACATCCTCTTGACCATTCCAAACGTCGTCAATGGTGGCAAGAAATGGCAGCAGTGGATGATCAATTTTCGAAGAAAATCATCTTCAGTGATGAGGCACATTTTCACCTCAGTGGATTCGTCAATAAGCAGAATTGCCGCATTTGGGCGAATGATAATCCAAGAGTTATTGTCGGAAAACCAATGCACCCACAAAGAGTGACTGTTTGGTGCGGTTTATGGGCTGGCGGCATCATCGGCCTGTATTTTTTCCAAAATGAGGCCGGCCTCAGGCAGTTTCTGTGAATGGTCTTCGCTATCGCGATGATAACGAACTTTTTATGGCCCGAATAGGAAGATATGGATGTGGACGATATGTGGTTTCAACAGGACGGTGCCACTAGCCGCACAGCTAATGAAACAATGGCTCTTTAGCGCAAATTCAATGGCCGTGTTATCTCACGATGATGGCGATGTCAATTGACCGCCAAGATCATGTGATTTGACACCGTTGGACTTCTTTCTTTGGGGTTATTTGAATGACAAGGTGTACGTCTATAAGCCAGCAACAATTCAAGAGCTAAAGGATGAGATAATTCGGCACATTAACGGCATAGAACTTCAATTATGACTCAGCGTCACCGAAAATTTGGACCATCGGATGGAGGTGTGCCGCCGAGGTCGCGGCGGCCATTTAGTAGTGTTGGGCATTATCGTTCACTGAACGGACCGGAAAGGAACTCATTCACTCTTTTCGTTCCATCGTTCCTTTTGGATCCTTCGTTCAAACGTCACAACATTGTTTGTTTACTCGTTCAGTTTTTTTAAGAACGTAATAAAAACATGAGAAAATTGAAAATATAGTTAAGTATGCATGTATAATTTAATTATATATGTATATACTGCTGGTTGTATTTAAATTACAACAGTTGTTAAGCCATGTTATGTGTATGTAATGTGAACGGTGTTAGCACTAAGAAAAAATCGTTCGGAAAAAATTGTGGCAACAACTAATCAGCTGTTCAATGTTAAAACGAACGGAAGCATCACTGAACTAGTGAATAAACGAGAGTTGCGTGCAAGCAAAATAATAATGGAACAAAGTGAACGGTAGAACTGAAAGAATGAAATAGCAGGAGCCAGTACCAATCGTTCCACCAAGGGAATCGTTCAATTGAACGAGTTCGTTTCGGAACGACCCATCTCTACCATTTGGCCGATATTTTGTTCAATACATAAATGAACCATACCAATGTTATCATAATGAAAAGAAATGACAATAATGTCCTAAATAATTTGTGTTTTATTAAAAATCAACATCGTCCCTTAAAATTTAACCACCCTTTACGAATTTGGAAAAACCTTTTTATTTTTCGCGTCTATGCAGTCCGAGGAGTCCTTTTTAATCCCCTTTTTCCAATTAACCCTTTAAATTCATTTATTTTACGTGTCTACGCAATAAGAGAAAAATACATACCGAATTTCATTATTCTATGTGCAACCGTTTGGTTGGTACCATTTTTATCCCTCTATACCCATTCTATCCCTTAAAAGTACGTATTTGTAAAAAATACATTTATATTATATATCCACTCAATTAGATGAATGTACACACCGATTTTCGTATTTCTAGCTGCTGTCGTTTAAAAGGTACAATTTTTATCCCTTTTTGCTCCATTTCAGCCGCTACAAATAAGAATCACGTAATTGTGCACATTTTTGCTATAAGTCATATTCAAAAATCATGCTGAAATACTCGAAATATTAGAGGTATTTTCAGTCCTTGTGATGGAACTTTTTATACCCTACACCACTTCGTGGACTAGGGTATTATAAGTTAGTTGTCCGCCAAATGTTTGTAACACCAATAAATAATCGATAATAATATAATTTACACTATTTCTGCTCTAGAATACACATTTTACATGGGATCATGACAAAATTTTCAGGATCGTGTTATATTTGAACTAGAAACAGCTAACAAGAAAGTGGACCACATGGGTCTATGTTTTGATATAATTCCCATACAAATATACCTCCGATTTACAATATTACTGCTCTAAAATGCACATTTTAAGTCGGATTTTGATCAAATTTCCCACACAATGTTACATTTAGACTAGAAACAACTATTTTAAAAGCTAGCTATATTTGTCAATGTTTTGGTATAGCTCCCATACAAATGGGCCCCCAATTCACACTATTATCGCTCTAGAACCCACATCTTTCATGGGATCTTGATAAAATGTTGCATATCATGGTATATGATAAATATTTCAATAAAGAATAATTATTTTGAAAATGATCTATAATGTGGCGCACTTACAAATGGGCCCCAATTTGTATTATTACCTGTCTAGGACCCACATTTTACATCGGATACAAATTGGTTAGATTATATTATATTTCAACTAAGAAAAGGTACTATGAAAGTCAAATATATGTGTCCATGATTTGGTATAAACCAAATGGGCCCCAATCTACTCTATTACAGCTTTAGAAACTACATCTTACATCGGATCTTGATCAAATTTTTCATATAGGAATACCTACCGTGAATAAGAGCTGTATAGGCCAATGTTTTGGGACATGCCCCAAGTGTTGATATAGCCCCCCCCTCTCAAATGTCCGTCCGATTCATCCTATTATCATGTTATATTTTCTTTCCTCGAAATATCTGCCGGAAAATTGGATTAATTATCACATTGAATTGATGAAATTATAGTAACTGTATAATTTATATGAACTACATAAAATTGCTCCCATGAAACACCAGGGTTTAGTAATAAAAGTGAGGTATATACGCAGGGAGTGGTATAGGGTATTATAAAAAAACTGATTTTCTCCTTACTTTTAAGAGTAATCATGAATCATTCTTACACAATTTAATCTAAAGAGGATTACTAATTGCTACAATTAAAAAGTTTTCGAAATTTCCTATTATTCGCTGTTTTATGGTTCATAGCCACTTTTGCACGTTTAAAATTGAGTACTATGAATTTTGAAATAAGCACATAGCCATTAATGCTCAAATATATAAATAAGACTTACTAAGTTGGCAATGTTGTGTAGAAAACAAATTGTTTACAAAAAGTGGATATTGCGGTAGGGCATGGTAAACAAAAAATACAAATTGGATATTTTTTGGAAAATTTTCATTTTCGAGGCAAATATGGCTAAAATGATTTTCACACATGACATTTTTGTTTTATGACTTTTCTTGCGATCTATCCAACGGATCCGACTGATTTTTTTGTTTATTAAGAACCAATGTCACTTGTAACATATATGTAGCGAAAATCGCTGCAATTGTTGAAAAATCCATGCAATTGCTTATATTTAAACTTTCTCTGTTCAGGATTCTAAAACTTTTCTGACACAAATATTCCGAATTAAGTCAGCTATAATTTTTGTATTCTCAATGTAATAAAAAGTTATGCGGGTTTTTCTAAAGATACTTTTCACAATTTTTTACTTTACAGCCACTATTTATCCTATTTTAGCCTGATAACTTTGGAACCAAAATGCTATTAACCGCGAAATGGTGGAATTTGATAATGCGATATGACATAAATCTAGAAAAATGCTTTAAACAAAATCGTTGTATCGAATTACAACCTTCAATTTTTTTTTCACAAATTAACGTGAAAAAAATGGGTTTAGAAACAAATTTCTTCTCCAAATTTATATGACAGGTGACATCCAAATCTGAGAAAGTTTGGCATCAAAGACTCATTTCCGAGAAAATGGTTCATAGCTACTTATGAATATAAGCAATCGATATACTTTATATGGTCTCAGTTCGATATTTCAAGGTGTTACAAACGGAATGACTGTTAGTATACCCCCATCCTGGAGGTGGAGGGTATAAAAATGGAAGAAGACCTAATTTTGCACTACATGCTTTCAAACTGAGAATTGGATTGTGATAGGGTGAGATAACTTTAAATAGTATTTTCATACATACATGCCATAAAGTAAAGGACTAAGAAAAGGCACAATTCGGCGGTTTGATACCCCAATCTATATTAAATACTCAATGCAGAATTCATTGGGACGATTTTATGGATCACAATCATTTAAGCTCTAGAATGTATTTACTGCATATTAACACATACACAAATATTTCGCTGTCAAAATTTAATGATAATTAGAATTTTATTACAGTGCCGCCGAGTTGTCAAAATTGTTTCGGCTCAGTCGTCGAGCTGCCACCGATAACCTTCAAAACACTGCAGTTCCTATTTTCTACAATCTAAACGAAATTACAGTACGATGCATGGTTTCCGAGATACATCCCAATAAAATAACCCCTCTTATGATTAAACTATTTTAGCATTTATGAACTTTAAATGCATCCACAGTCAAAATTGGCAAAATATTTTAGAATATGCCTAATAGGAATGTTCCTTGCCAAATTCAATCAGTAAAGTTGAGATTTGGGCGCATGAAATTTAGAAGTTTTTGCTCCTGATAATACACTGTACATAGAGTGATCCAAAAAACCGGGTTTTCTATGATGTCAGGCTTTTGGGTTTTTCGAAAACCGGTTGCCCGGGTTTCTGTTTTCGAAAACCTCAGTCCGACCGGTTTAAATCGGCTTTTTCTTAAAACAGTGAGAAATAGGAAATTATGATTTTTATGTCGAAAACCATAAGTAATAATTCCTTCGATTTATTAGATACGAAATATGAGTTTTAAACATTTCATTAAAAAAATATATTGTGTGTTTTGAACTTTTATAGAACGTCCGAACTGTCATACAGAGACCACTTTTTGACATTTATGATCAGTATACTGTCGCAAATCATTATGAATTCAGTCATCAATTTAGCGAATTCCTTCGTGGCACACAAAGGAATGAGAGCTGGTCGAGCACTTCTTACGAACACACATTTAAATATAAACTCAAAATTGTGCATAAGGGAGAGGAAATGGCTTATAATTTGGCTTCAAAATTGACATAATTCTTCCCCATATCAGAGTATATGTAGTCCACGGTGAATGCTGTTGATTTCAATCTATTTTTGCAATGCGACTAAAATGTGCTTACTGCGGAAGTAATCCAATATTTGATACTAATTTAAAAACTAGGTACATGCGAACGAACTAAATGAGTTTAATGACGGCAATGGAAATGGGATTACTAAAGCATCATTTCTGCACCAACTCAAAGCAGAAGGGAAATACAGTGGAAAATGTACTTAAACCGAAAGAATCAGCTGCATTGTTTTTAATTTATTCTTGTTTCTAACCAAACACCAATGTCCACAGCTAAGTCATCGTGTACTGAAAGTCAGAGATACAAGCCGACCGATTTTAACTGCACGAGCCGCGCCTCCGAGTTCTAAATCCGTCAAATCTTACCACTTTGAATTACAAAAGAACATATAACTATCGACTTAGACAGCCTACTACTGTGAAAGATATGCATCTTTCTTTGAATTTTGTATCCCACTATAAGATGACGTCTATAGAAAGTTGATTTTGATTTGAAAGTCGCAAGTTGACTACTTTTCTTTTTTTCGATTTTAAAGAAAAAAAAAATAAATTTTTTATTTTTTGTGTTTATGTTTTTTGACATGGTTTTACGTATTTGTTCATAATGCGAAGAAAATTTTTAATTTTTTGTTGTATTACAGATTTTCACGTTTTTCGATTTTGAAAATTTAAAAAACGTAATTTATTTTTTGCCTTTGTTGATCTGTTTCTCACACATTTTAAGAGATTTTGCACTCAGATCTTTTTTATTTAAAATTCTGGTTTCTTAAAAACTAAAACTAAATATCGTTTTTGAACAAATGTCTGAATTTGGATCAACACAACTTTTTTTTCTTCAAAAGCCTTTAAAGAAATATATACATATTTGGAAAGGTTGAAGGGTTCCCCGCTTTTGTAGGGTAACTTTTGCCTGCACGAAATTGCACCCTTGGAAGATAGGATACATTTAGTGCAAAAAGTCAGATTTTTTATTTCCAAAACGCAATTTAGTCATTTTCGTCTCATTAATTTCTGAAAAGTAGTTACGCAGAGAAAAAGGTGAGTAAATTTCCTTTATCCCCATGATAAATTTTATAACAATCGGATCTGAATCTGAACCACTGTGCGCCGTCGATTATTCTGGGTCGGCTTGTAACTCTGCTGGAAGTGTTCCCGTCAAAAAGGGAATGAAGGGAAGGAAAAAGAGATAGTCAGAGTTCCCATTAGTTCCCATCATTCGACACATATGGAAATCACCAAAAATAATGACAAACATCTAAAAGTTGCATTTTTAATGTTTATTCGTTTATTTTTATTATTATACCCTCCACTAGGGTATTATGTCTTTGAGCAATTATTTGTAACATCCAAATGGAAAAGAGATAGACCCGTTGTTAAGTATACCGATTTTTTGTCATATTTCTCACTTCACTGTCAAATATTTTTCAGAGTTAATATTTTTTATTTTTGTGTACATATGTAACAAGAAGAAGAGATACAACAAATTCAGTAACTTGGATCTACGTAGGAAAACGAAACTCTAAAATACCAATTATTTGTTTTTTTTGGAATTAAAATTTTTAGGTGTTTCTTCTTGCATTTCATCGAGTACAAAATTAATATTATTATTTTTCGAATTTATATATATTTAAGATTATAACAATGAGGAAACATTTCCAAATATTTTTTATTTAATCGGAATATGCATATAAAGATTTTGAATAAGCATTCTGTTACTCATGTAACTACTGTATAAATTATAAACCCCAAAACTCATTAGACATCATATTTAGACCCATACTTTGTCAACATATCCAATTTTCTGCAATTATCATAACGTGAGGAATTCTATCGTCTTTTGTGTAATATTTCTTCAAAATATATATGTACGTATATATTTTCAAGAAAGAGAAAGAGAAGATCTACACTTAGATAACAAGTCGGTTAATAAAAGCAGTGATTGTCTGCTGCCTAGCATCAGACACTTTTCTGCTATTATAGCAGTTTTCTAGCATAACAACAGTTTTTCTGCAATCGTACATCACCATTCACACTGCTAAAGAGTTTGCAGTCTGCTAAAATTGGCTGCTGTTATTTGTATGGGAGCTATATCTAAATTTGATCCGATCTGACCCAATTTCACCACAGATGTTTCTATTTAGTTGAATTATAAGGTACTGTGCCAAATATGACTAAAAATCGGTTAAAATATATGGTCAAATCAGGAGCAATATTTGTATGCAGGGAATATTTAATCTGAAACGATTTACTTCAAATTAAATAGGGTTCGTTCTTGGTCAACAATACTCACTTGTGCCAATTTTTGTTAGAATCGGACAATAATTGCGACTACAGGAATAGAGGGACGGACGGACGGACATGGCTAAATCGTTTCAAAAAGTGATTCTAAGTCGATCGGTATACTTAATAAAGGGTCTATCTCACTTTCTTTTGATGTTACAAACAAATGCACAAAGACATAATACCCTAGTGGAGGGTATAAAAAGAAAGTGTTTTTCTATATTGCTAAAAACAGCAAATTGCTGTTTACCATCTCAGCGGATACAAATCTGCTGCTGTCCATTTTTCAGCAGCAGAAAATCTGCTCTTTCTGTAGACTTTCTGCTTTCTTTTACTGACAAATTCCTTTGTGTGTACTGTTAGATGGATTACTGAAATGCAATTTTGCCGACGATGTCTGTCGGACGAATGTATAAAAATATTTCTCGAAGATCCTGGTAATAAAATATGAATGGTTTCCAAACGCTCACGTAATCAACTTAACTTCATTTATCATTGCGCCATAGACTGACTAGACTTCACGAGAAAATTGAACATTTATTGAATATTAAAATAATTAACTGAATTTTCACCTGCTTTATTTTTTGTAAAACTGCGTAAAATTCATACTACAATTTAGTTCAACAATTTTACTCCAGTTCAGCAAAGATTCCATAAAAAGTCCAAAGCCATTGTAAATACTTTATTTAATAGAAATAGGGTAGCAAATTTATTTTAAAAAATTTAAAAAAAATTTTTGTGGATCTAATAAAATTTTTTACAATTGAGTAAATTCATACTTATGTGGAAGAATATTTTCAAGGTTTAAGTGAGAAAAAAATCTGAAATTTTTTATGTGGAAAAAATTCCATTTAGGAAATTTTAACATTAAAATATGTTTTTTTCTAAAATGAAGTTAGAATGTTTACTGAAATGTATGCCGAGTTCTTCATACATTTACGTATTAATGAACTTATAAAAAACATTTGAAATTGTTTAAAAAATTCTTGAATATTAATCTAAGATGCAATTCTCGTTCGTTTGCAGAGACTTATTTCTTAAACACTTTAAGAATTATTCTAAACAACCACTGCGAAGGCGCCTATCTTGTCTTCGCAACAATTATGAAGTACTAGCTCAACTCTTTATGACAGAGGTATCATGAAACTTTTGAGAAATATTTCAAGTTGTAATTTTTTGTATCAGTTTTGCATACTCTGAAGCAAAACTGTTTGTTTGATTTTTTTATTTAAATTGAACTTTTTCCTTGTATCAAATAAAATATTCCTCAGTTTAAGTAAAATATTGCTTTTTGTAAGGAAAAAAATCAGCAAAATTGTCCTCAGTTTGAGTAAATATTTACTTGATTTGAGTAAAAATTTACTTAGTTTTAGAAATATTTTACATAAATTTAGTAAAAATTTATTTGGTTTTAGGAAAAAATTACTTAGATTTAGGAAAATTTCAGCAACATTTTACTTAGCTTTAGTAAAAATGTACTTGGTTTGAGGAAAATTGAACTAGAATCATGTACTATTTTCAAGGAAAAGTTTGAACTTGATTTCAGGAAATTTTGCTTTAGCGCTATACGAAGTTCAATTTTCCTAAATTTTAGTTAATTTTAACTCATAGGGTTCACTATTTTATGAGTGTAGATGAACCCCCCCCCCCCCCCAGGGGAAAATCCTGCGCACGGCACTGGCTGAGGCTGTCAAAAAACTACACAGAATTCCACAGTAGAGGAAATTCCAGGTGGGCAACAATAGAATATGTATTTCTCAGAGAATATGATTTCACGCATTGGAAAAACCTTAAGATAAAAGCCGATTGTTATGAGATAATTTTTCATTATACACTCCACGAGAGTATTATGTCTTTGTGAATTTGTTTGTAACACCCAAAAGGAAACGAGATAGACCCATTGTTAATTATACCGATCGATTTAGAATCACTTTTTGAGTCGATTTAGCAATGTCCGTCCGTCCGTCCATCCGTCTGTCCAACTATTCTTGTAATCACGATACAGGTCGCAATTGTAGACATAACTAAATGAAACTTTGCAGAATGAAGTTTTTCGGGACAAGGACGAACGCTATTTAATTTGAAGAAAATCGGTTCAGATATAGATATAGCCCCCATACGAATTTCACTCCCGACTTGACTCTTTTCACTCTAGATACCACATATTACAACAGATTTCCTTTAAAATTGGCAAAACATCTTATATTTCCACTAGAAACACCTGTGGTAAAAATGTGTTAGATCGGTTCAGATTTATATATAGCTCCCATACAAATTTCGCTCCCGATTTGAATTTTTCCGCTCTAGAGACCACATATTTCACTTGATTTGCTTCAAATTACCTTGCATTACCTTATAATTCTACTAGAAACATCTGTGTTGAAAATGGATTAAATCGGGTCAGATTTAGATATAGCCCCCATACAAATGTCGCTCCCGATTTGACTTTTTCCGCTCTAGAAACCACCATCAGATGGTCTTCAGATTTGGCAAAATATCTTATATTTAAACTAGGAACATATATGGTGAAAATAGGTCAAATCGGTTCAGATTTAGATATAGTCACCATACAAATGTCGTTCCCGATTTGACATTTTCCGCTCTAGAAACCACATATTGTACTTGATGTTCTTTAAATTTGGCATCCTATAATCCAACTAGAAACACCTATGCTGAAATTGGGTAAGATCGGTTTAGATATAGCCCCCATATAAATGTCGCTCACGATTTGACTTTTTCCGCTTTAAATGCCACATATTGTACTCGATTTTCTTTAAATTTGGCACAACATCTTATCATATAACTAGAAACACCTATGCAGAAATTGGGTAAGATCGATTCAGATTTATATATAGCCCCCAAGCAAACGATGACCCCGATTTGACATTTTCCGCTCTAGAACCCACCTAGTGTACCCGATTTCCTTTAAATTTGGCACAACATTTTATAATCGAACTAGAAATACCTATGTTGAAAGTCGGTAAGATCGGTTCAGATTTAGATATAGCCCTCATACAAATGTCGCTCCCGATTTGACTTTTTCCGCTTGAGAAACCACATATTGTACCCGATTTTCTTTAAATTTGGGTGGGTAAGACCGGTTCAGATTTAGATATAATTTTGTATATATATATACAAATGTTGCTCCCAAATGTTAAACCGATTTTGGCCAAACTTTACACATTTCATCTATAAACATACATAGTGAATGCGGGTCACATCGTTCCATGTTCAATATACGCCCATGCAGATGTCCTTTCCGATTTAAAATTTTTTTGTCAAACACATACATTTACAGGATACAAAAATCCTTCCCGATTTCACTTTTTTACAGAATTGAATTATAATAGGATATCAAGTGGAGTGTATCATATAGTCGGCTCCGTCCGACTTTAGCCTTTCCTTACTTTTTTTTTTTATTGGGCCTTATAATATGAAACTAGAGATCGTAATATGTTGAAAAACGGTGTCCTCAGCTTTTTATGATTAAGGTATATATGTTTATTTTATTTTTTATTTTTGTTTTCGATGAATGACTACAATTTTTTAATTAATATATGAGTTTATTCTCATACAACTTTTTTATAATATGTGCATTTCTCCATGGAGTAAATAGAAAAATATTTTCAATTAACGTTGATCAAATTTGTAGTTCACTGTTTCTTTGAATTTCTTTACTACACAGCCCTTTAAATAATATTTCATTTCGTGATTTTTTAATTGATGTTTTTTCTGTACCCTCTTTTAAATGACATTTTTTGGATTGGAAAACTGCAAACATTGAATGTATTTGAGGTAAGGTGACCACTTGCACTGTCAATTTGAATCGGTGTACGTGCGGTCATTTGTGTATCCTCATATGGACACACATTCGTACGTCGTTTGTGTTCCTATACCAATTTCATTGCTCACGGAATAGAAGCAAAATCGTGTGAATTTTTTTAATTACACTTCGAATAACCTAAATGGATCTGAAAATAAATGAAATGCTATTTCACACCTATATGCCACTATTTAATATTATTTGATAGACTCATAGTCAATCAGACGAGTTCAAGTAGGTAATGGAAAACGAAAAACCCATCGAGTCTATTGAATTCAGTTTTAAATTCAAATAGTGAATTGTAAATCGGTTCAAAGCCTAGACCAGAATAGAGAACCACTGAACAAGAATATATACCAACCGAAAGCTTCTACCTAGAACTATCTTTGATATTCATTATACGAAAAGGTTCTCCAGAATTTCACATGGGTTCATAAGGGACAACTGGAAACAAATGAATCTGGAAACAAGTTTATACCATTCAATAGTTCCTTCCTAGGACTATCTACGATATTTAATGTATGACTAATCTTTGCAAGACATATTCTATTGTCCAAAAGTCTCGAAAATTCTTTCTTTGTTGTAATATATTGAATATAATATATATAGTGGTTGCTAAGGGATTCAATTCTATGTTATATTTCCGCAATAATCTGGACGAAAGATAGCATTTTGCGTTTCTAACCTATAATATAACAAAATTAACATATTATGGCTGGGAATAATAAAAGAGTCTTTGAAATTGCCTACTTCATCAAAAGATGAACAACGAAAAAATGCTAATATCCGGCCTAGTATGTGCGTTAGATTGAAATACACTCACCATATAAAGAAAAAATACAACAACAAATAGTTTTCTTTTCAAGTTTTTTTTAATTCTAAATATTTGAATACAAAAAGATATTTCCTGAATGCATTCTGAAATAATTTCTTCATAAGAGTTATTTAAAGTAATTGCAGAGGGAGAAGAATGCATACAGACATTAGAAAACAGGGAACAACAAGATATTGCAAGAACAAAATTGACGTCGCTAATAGACGACCACTTACAAAAAGTTGAACTGACTAAACGAGACAAACTTATACTTGACACAGTGGGACAAACGAGACATTTTCTGAAAGAAAACAATGACATACTTATACTTAGTGCCGATAAAGGAGGCAAAACCGTTGCAATGGACAAAAAAGACTACCAACAAAAGATGACATCAATACTTAGAGATATATGTACCTACAAAAGGCTAAAACGAGACCCAACTTCCAGCCTACAAACCAAAAATAACAGACTAGTGGAAAAATTATTCAACATGAAAATAATAGACTTGACAGACAAAAATAAGTTGACATGCAGAGCAGCAAATGCACCAAGAATTTACGGACTCCCAAAAATTCACAAAGATGGAATACCTCTACGACCGATATGTTCTTCTCTTAACTCCCCGGCCTATGGACTGTGCAAATATATAACCAACATTTTAAAGAATTTAACAAAGGACTCGAAATATAATGTAAAAGACGCCATAGACTTCAAAAGCAGAATCCGAGGTTTACACATTGACGATGACGAAGTACTAGTATCATTTGATGTTATTTCTCTGTTCCTCAGCATTCCTGTACACTTCGCAATTAAGACGATTGAAAGAAAATGGACGAGAATAAAAGACTTACAAGTATTCCGAAGGAATTATTCTTAGAATTGATGACATTTTGTATCAAGGACACTAGATACTTCAAATATGACGACAAAATTTATGAACAACGAAAAGGTATGCCGATGGGATCTCCAGCATCTCCAATAATTGCTGACATCGTTATGGAGGAACTTTTGGACACTTCACTGGATAAGATGACGTACAAACCACGACTAATAACGAAATATGTTGACGATCTTTTGGCAATCATTAAGGTAGATGAAATTCAGACCATGTTACAAACACTCAACTCGTTCAACAAACAAATACAGTTCACAATGGAAAGGGAAGATAACAACAAACTACCATATCTGGACTGTATTATTCATCGACAAGGTTCTCGGCTTAATCTTGACTGGTATCAAAAACCTACTGCTTCTGGTAGACTTATCAATTTTAACTCAAAACATCCTAGGAGAGTAATAATCAACACAGCGACTAATTTCATTAACAGGATCTTATCTATAAGTGACGCAGAATTTCACCAAGACAATATACTAAAAATTAAGGACATACTAAGAAAGAATGACTTTCCCACACAGACAATAGCAGACTTAGTAAAAAATATAAATTCGAAAAAAGTGCACACCACAACAGATACCAAAGAAAACGACAAAATATTCAAATCTTTGACATATGTATCGGGTTTTTCTGAAAGATTTTGCCATTCGAATTTATACGCCAAAGAGAAATACCAATTAGCACTTAAGACGCATGTTACAGTCAATAACCTTTTTAGCAGGATAAAATCTAGATTAAATGAAAATGAAGAAATGAAGAAAAATCGGACGTAGTTTACCAAATTACATGCAACGGGGACAAGACCAACTTATGCCAAAAGGTATATGTTGGCACCACTAAGACAAAATTAAAGACAAGACTTGCGTCGCATAAATCTGACCAAAAAGCAACAAATAGACCACTAGAACAAAAAACCGCTCTGGCTGCCCACTGTACTTTGACGGGAACAAGAGAACAACTACAAACGCAGATACACTCTTGAAACTTTACATATAATTGATGTTCCCTCTGACAAGAGAATAAATTACAAAACTGACACGGACGGCTGCGCTCACATATACAGACACATTATTAAAAAGCATAAATGTAAGCAAAAATAATTTAGTTGACATAGACTGGTTGTGCGGACAAGTTACTGTTGTTTATACTTTATATTCACAAATGTAATTATTGTCATAATTGTTAAGTGTTTTTGTATATTTAATGTTAAAAATAAATATATAAATATTGGGAATTTTTAAATAAAAAAATTAATAAAAACACAACATCGTTGTTTTTTAAATTTCATGACCTCAAGCCGGACAAAAACATCAACACACAATTTATTAAAAGGTCAACTATCCAAAATACATCAGTTATTATTTTGTTCAGTGAAACAATACATAAAAAATGTATTCATAGAATGTATGAAACATGTCATAGCAGCACTAGGCACTCAAGCAGATGAAGTCGATCTACTAAAAAAACTAAAAATCAATTTATAAATTTTGTAAATATAATAAAATCATTTGTTATATTTATTGTTGGTAACATCTTTCATAATGTATAAGAAATTGTATAAATATAGCAACAATTTGTATACCCTCTTCGAGGATATTATGTATTTGTGCCCAATGTTTGTAATACCCAGGAAGGAATCGTTTATTATACATTTATTATTTAATTTGAAGTAAATCGATTCCGATTTTGATATAGTCCCCATGCAAATGTCGCTCAAGATTTGGCTTTTCCGCACCACATATTTTATTCGATTTGTTTAAAATTTGGCACAGCACCCTCTAATTCAACTAGAAACATCAGTGGTGATGATCGGCTCAGATTTTTCTATAGCTCTCATACAAATATTGCTCCCGATTTGACGGTTTCCACTCTCGAAACCATAAATGTTAACCTATTTTTTTTTCAAATTTGGCACAACACCTTATATTATAATATAAGGTGTTGTGCCAAATTTGAAGAAAATTGGTAAAATCAAACGGCTTCTACAGCAGAAAAAGTCAAATCGGGTGCGTCATTTGTATGGGAGTTATATATAAATCTGAATCTTTGACCCATTTTCACCAGAGATGCTTCTTTTTGGGTGTTACAAACAAATGCGCAAAGCCATAATACCTTAGCGAATGTTATATGAATAATAAAATAAATAATAATAAGATTGGTGAGATTATATATGGTAAATTACCATATTGAAAGTAGCTCACACATACATATAAAATCAAAGTCATATTTCTTAAATTATTTGTCTACTACAATGTTATAGTGAAGACACGATGCAAATATTTTACTGCAAGTAATCCTTTTTTGTATTTAAGAATTTTATTTTCTTGAAAATTAAATCGACACTTAAAGAAAAAAGTCTGTTAATAACTGCAGCGATTGTCTGCTGCCTATCAGCAGGCAATTTTCTGCTATAACAGCAGTTTTTCTGCAATATTGCATCAGCATTCGCACTGCTAAAGTGTATGCAGTCTGCTAAAAATGGCTGCTGATAATTAAATTATAAAAATGGATAAACAAATAAGCATTTATAATTTAAAAGCCTTTCAGAGTGACCGCGAAAACGAATTTAGCTCGAATTTCGCATTATATTAGCTTGGGGCATTATGACTATCATTAAAAAGATAATTACAATATCTTTCAGTGGTAATAAATTCCCTTAAAATAACATTTATTCAAAAAGTGTTGTTAATAATATTGTTAACTGGCAATATTGTTCTGTACATATGCTTAAATTTAAAAGAAAACGTTATTTTTTCTTCATTGCTAAAAACAGCAAACAGCTGTTTGCTATCTCTTTTTCAGCGGAAAATCTGCTCTTACGGCAGACTTTTTGCTTTCTTTTACTGACAAATTCTTTTGAATGTAGAATCTAAATCGATATAAAAAATAAGCTAATGTCGGGCAGGGCCGCCGCTTGGTTTTACATCAAAACAGGGACCCTTACTCGACTTCATCAGTATGTGTTCATATGTGAGGGGTAATAGTAAAAATGAAGGCCCATTTGTAAGGGCACTACATTAAAAAGTGGACCCATATGTATCACTTTCAAAGTAGGTATTCTTAGTTGAAATATAACATGATCTGCAAAATTGTATCAAGAACAATGTAAGATGTAGTGTTTACTGGCGGCTCATGTGTATGGGGGCTATACCAAAACATGGACCGATATAACTGCCTTCAAACTTTTCTATTCTAAATGTAACATTGAGTGGGAAATTTGATCAAGATCCGATGTAAAATGTGCATCTTAGAGTAGTAATAGGGTAAATCGCAGGTGCATTTGTTGAAATATAAAACGATCTTGAGTATTCTATCAAAATCCAATGTAAAATGTTTATTCTAGCGCAGTAATAGCGTTAATTGGAGCTATATTTGTATGGAGGATATATTTAAATCTCAGCCGATTTCCCTCAAATTCAATAGCAATCGCCCTTGGATTGAAAACTTGCTTCTACAAAACATTTGGCGGAAAACTAACTTATAATAAATAACCTATTCCACGCTGTGGACTAGGGTAAACTGAGATATAAACAATCAAAAAGCGCATCCTTTGTCCAGATTCTTTATAAAATTCTTCACTAGACTAATGGATTTTCACGGCCACTTTTATTTGTGGGTGGGAATATATTAGGTTCCCTATAATGGAAAAATCCTGAGAATTACAATAAACCAAATAGAAGTGAATATCTTTTTGGAATATTTATTTACTTTACATTTGTAGTTCCAACGATGGGGCCAGAAACTAATTTTTGTATCATTTTCATTTTTTAAGTAACGTATTACCAAAAATTGAAAATTGGAACTAGATGGTAACTGGTTTCTTTAACCATGTTATTGAAGTTACCACTTTTTCTTTCATTTCAACTAAATTTGATTCAGATTTAGTTAAAAAAGTTTAAGGAAAAAAATTAATGCAATTTACTCACTTTGAGTTAATATTTATTTGGCTTTAGTAAAATTTAACTATGAGCAAATTCAAAGTTTTATATTGGTATGAGGAAGTATTGTAGTTAATTTTATCTAATTGTAGAGCTCACTTTTTCCTGATTACAACTAAAGGGTGATTTTTTAGCTATTATCTTTTTGGCAACACTGGTTTAAACAGCTGACGCACGTTTCGTGTTTTGTTTCACTGTCAAGCATCTTCAGTTTGGTCTATAATTATTGAATTTTATTATCAAAATTAAATTATACTCAAATGAAGATTTCATGCATTTTTCTGAATTTTATGTTTTTTTTGAAAAACTTTCCTATAGCTTTTAAAAGATCACCCTTTAGTTAGCATATTTGAATATTGTTATTACTTATGAACCAGGGAGCTTTAACAATCATTCGGAGCGTTTTCCACTGATATTTCCCCCCATAGCTGTATTCCATACGTCCATACAGGCTTTAATATCGTTTTATAAAGCAGTAATTTTTTTCCAAACTTAGTTGAGATTTGTTTCCAAATAGCCAGTACATACGCCTTGTCTTTATATTTAAATGCTCTCGTTTTGCTTTTATATGTTGTTTCCAAGTCAATCGTCTGTCCAGATGAAAGCCTAGATATTTGTTTCGGAATATTCTCTCCTGTTAATCGAAGTGTAGGGCAGTCTCCTCTCCTTCATGTAAATGTAACATGTACAGATTTTTCGTCGCTTACTTTAATATTGCATTTACTTAACCAACTTTCGATTTTATTTAGATCTGATTGCACTAATTCTGAAGCTAGTTGTGGTGATTGATTAGATGCCAAAATTGCTGTATCGTCGGCATATGTGGCAATGGTTACATTTTCACTCACAAGCATATCAGAAGTGAATATTGTGTATAGAAGAGGACCACAGGACACTTCCTTGAGGTATACTAGAACTTATCTTACAAAATTGCGAGATTTCTTCCTTCACTTTAATGTAGAAATATCGTTGACTTAAGTATGATTTAATCAATAAAAAAATTGGTGCAGGGACCGTATTTTTTTCCTTATAGAGTAGACCCTCGTGTCAGACCCTATCAAAGGCCTGCTGTACATCCAAAAATACCGCTGAGCAATATTTTTATGTTCCAAAGAATCTCTTATTACATTTACTATTCGGTGACATTGTTCAGGAGTTCCGTGATTGTGGCGAAATCCAAATTGATGGTTAGGAATTATATTTAGTTTTTCCAAAATTGGTAAAAGCCTTCGCAGAAATATATGTTCAAATATTTTGGAAATTATAGGTAACAGAGTAATTGGTCGGTATGATGAAACTAAATTTTCCGGCATTTTTGGTTTCGGTGTCATGATTATCTCGGCATATTTCCACTGAGTGGGGAAGTGTTGCAGTCGGAGAATGGAGTTATATATTTGTGTAAGTAGCACAATGCTTTTTTTAGGAATAACTTTAGCAACCATAGCATTTCTTTTATCATGACCAGGTGTTTTCTTGTTATTCAATTGACTAATTTCGTCTTCTACTTCCCTTTTGATAGGTAAGTCCATTTGGCAAGGGCATTCAATGAATTGTTTAACTTCAGTTCTCTCATTAGAACTATTAAAGGAAAACGGTACAAAAACATCTTTAAGATATTGCAGATTTATCAGATCTGCACCATGAGCCAGTATGGTCCTTTATTGGAAAATTCGGTGTTGCTGGTCTCTTGGGGTATTTAGTGGCATTTTCAAGAAATTGCGTTAATTCATTGTTTTTGAAGTCTTTCATTTTCTGTTTTAGGTCGTTTTTAGCTCGGCTGAAATTGCGTCTGTCTATGGGATTTCTACTATTCATCCAGATTTTGCGTGGTCTTCTTTTGTTACATATCAGCTGATACTTTACATCGATTTGGGACATATACATTACTACAGGTGTTGATAAAAACGCTGCTTCATGTATGAGTTTCGAAAAATTTTCTACAGCATCGTCGAGTTGAATATGATTTTCTATCGGCACTGATAAATCAATATGATTTTCAATCCACTACTTGAATTTTGCCATATCAGTTTTTTGATAGAATATTAAAATTGTTCGCTACAGTCTGTATAATAGCACAGCAGTTTAAAATTACACTAGTCAACAGTCAAAATGTACTCGGGATGCGATAATTTTTTCTGTGTATATAACCTTGTCATGAGCTCGAAAAACGCAATAATTTTTTTTTTTTAGTTTTTTTTTTTTATTTTTTTTTTTTTTAAATTTTAAAAATTTTTTTTTGGTTAATTTGTTTCGTCCGGCATAACTCGGGAACCACTAGCCCGATTTAATTGAATTAAATTTTAAAAAATTTAAAATTACAATTCCCTTAATCTGTTCATATATTGTTTTCCTATACAAGCAACAGTTTCCAAGTTAAAAATGAATATATAAAGGAAAAAACTTATTTTTTGCCTAAAGATTTAAATTTTTTTTTTTAAAAAATCCATAAAAAATCCAAAATGAAAAAAAATGTCAAATCTTATTACTTTTACGTAAAGTCACATAACCTATGAGCAAAATGAGACAAAGATCATGAAAATCGATGCACGCGTTTCGCTTTTATTCGCAATTGAGTAAAGGTATGAATTTCAAAAATTTGCTCGACATATGCACAACTTTGTCTATGGTAAGGTTTTTTCTTTTTTTTATTCTCAGAATTAACAAAACGGAATAAACAAAGGGTTATTTAATTTTTATGATTGCGTAAGCAAAGTAATAAACGCTAATAAATGTGCGTGAACAATTAAAAGGAAAGGGGACTTTTTTAATTATTTGGGTTTTCCGTTGGCTACCTGTATGATTTTTTTACAGAAATGCAACCCACATTTAAGGGTGGTCATTATTCGGAAAATTTAAGACTCACACATGGTGAAACAGGTATGTAGCCACCGTAAAAAAATATACACCCATTTATAAGTACCTGTCAGTAAAATACTAAACAATACACAGTATAAATAGGTCTTCATTGATCGATTTTACTCATTCAACAAGTGTCGACGAACGCGATAGTTAAAATGAGCACACGTTCGCGAGGATTTGAATGCAATACCAATCCAAGTAATTTTTGTTACATGTGCGCCATGCTCGTCACTCACATCGCCCAGGTTGTCCGGAAAGAAGTCCAAGTGCGAGTGTAGAAAATGTATCTTAAGCGACATATTTGCTCTAATTTTTTTATAATTTTGGAGTAGTTGTTCGACGATCTCTCTGTAATTTGAGCTTTTGTTGTTTCCAAGAAATCCGGAAACAATTTGCCGAAATGAGTTCCAAGCTGCAGCTTCATTTGGTGATAAAATGTGCTCAAACTGTTGGTCTTGCAACAACTTTTTAATTTGCGGACCGTCGAAAACGCCTTCCTTAATATTTGCCGATGAAAGGTGAGGAAAAATGGTTTTTAAATAGGCGAACGCTTCGCCATCTTTGTTGATAGCTTTCACGAAGTTTTTTATGAGTCCGAGCTTTATGTGAAGAGGTGGGAGAAAAACATTTTCCTTTTTTATGAGTGGTGTATATTTCACGTTGTCGCTGCCGGGGATGAAGTGAACTCTTTCTGTCCAACTCCTCCTGGTGTAATGATGTTGACGATCGCGGCTGTCCCAAAGGCAGAGAAAACAACAGTACTTTGTGAATCCACCTTGTAATCCACAAAACCTTAAGGTCGGCACAAACTTTCCAATCGTGCCTCTCATAGTTAAGGCACTTTAGTAGATTGTCCATGACTTCGTATGTTTCCTTGGTGTCAACGGCATGAGCAATTGGAATCGAAGGTTTCTCGTTGCCGTTGTGCAGTAAAATTGCTTTAAGGCTCTGCTTGTTGCTGTCGATGAAAAGACGCCACTCTCCTGGATCGTAAGAGTACCCGAGTTCACCAAATAATCCGGGAATGTCCTTACAAAAACAGATGTTGTCTTTTTTTGTGTAGTACCTTGCGTATGGTTCATGACGCTTCCTGTAGATTGTTGTCACCACACCAGGAGCCAAGAAACCGAAATGTTGCATGCGCGATGCATGCAACTCTGCATCTTCCTTGGGGAGTTTCAATTCTCTAACCCAATCGTTCAGTTCTGCTTGGGAACATAAGCGTTGACCTCCATGCAATGTATATGTTGACTCGCATTCTGATGTGGTTTCTACTGTCTCCGGATCTGATGTTGGATGTATCGCCTCATTATTAGATGCCCATCTTGAAACGGACGGTTGCGGGTCCACTGGTTCTTCGCAAAATGGCACTGGAAAATTCACTGTTGAAACAGCAGCGTAAGTCCATCGTATATTTTTTCCCACGCCTGTTTTTTTGCTAAGACAGAAGTAGCAATCTGTTACATGGCAAAGCGGAGCTCTCCAAAGCATTGGCATGATGATTCTCGGCTGTCGTCTGAAAGAATTTCAATAATAAGTTATATATGTTCTTGAATTTCGTAATCTACACTTACCTTGAGTCAGCTAGCTGTACGTAGCACCTTGGACATAGAGCACTTGGTGTCCACCGCTCATCTATGTTTGAGACCTTTAAATTGAAGCTCTCTTCAAATGAATCTCTCAATTTAGGTGAAAAACAACGCTTGTTTTTTTTCAGAAACGTATTCTCCGCACATGTAACAAAAATTACTTGGATTGGTATTGCATTCAAATCCTCGCGAACGTTTGCTCATTTTAACTATCGCGTTCGTCGACACTTGTTGAATGAGTAAAATCGATCAATGAAGACCTATTTATACTGTGTATTGTTTAGTATTTTACTGACAGGTACTTATAAATGGGTGTATATTTTTTTACGGTGACTACATACCTGTTTCACCATGTGTGAGTCTTAAATTTTCCGAATAATGACCACCCTTAAATGTGGGTTGCATTTCTGTAAAAAAATCATACAGGTAGCCAACGGAAAGTAGCCAATTAAAAAAGTCCCCTTTCCTTTTTTCCTTTTAATTGTTCGCGCACATTTATTAGCGTTTATTACTTTGCTTACGCAATCATAAAAATTAAATAACCCTTTGTTTATTCCGTTTTGTTAATTCTGAGAATAAAAAAAAAAGAAAAAAACCTTACCATAGACAAAGTTGTGCATATGTCGAGCAAATTTTTGAAATTCATACCTTTACTCAATTGCGAATAAAAGCGAAACGCGTGCATCGATTTTCATGATCTTTGTCTCATTTTGCTCATAGGTTATGTGACTTTACGTAAAAGTAATAAGATTTGACATTTTTTTTCATTATGGATTTTTTATGGATTTTTTAAAAAAAAAATTTTAAATCTTTAGGCAAAAAATAAGTTTTTTCCTTTATATATTCATTTTTAACTTGGAAACTGTTGCCTGTATAGGAAAACAATATAGGAACAGATTAAAGGAATTGTAATTTTAAATTTTTTAAAATTTAATTCAATTAAATCGGGCTAGTGGTTCCCGAGTTATGCCGGACGAAACAAATTAACCAAAAAAAAAATTTTAAAATTTAAAAAAAAAAAATAAAAAAAAAACAAACGAAAAAAAATTTTTTATTGCGTTGTTCGAGCTCATGTCAAGGTTATCTACACAGAAAAAATTATCGCATCCGGAGTACATGAAATTTTTTTCATTTTGTTGAGTAGTGTATTCCACGAAAAAGTATTTGATTTGGTTTTGCTCGCGCGCTGCTATTAAAGTTACTAACTATGCATGCATGGTAAATTGAAAACAATCTAATTAAAATTGTCTAAAAAGCTAAATGAAAATATGTGGTGGGAAACACGAAATAAAATGAAGCAAGTAAAAAGACGTTAAGTACGGTAGGGCCGAATCCTGTATACCCTCCACAGCGGAGTGCATTTCACAGTATTACCAGCAAATTGTGATATTTTTTATAAACATCAAAATATTTGTTTACTATTTCTATAAGGCATACTTATTTATGCGCATTGTATAAATATAAAAATTCAAGATTAACTAAAAAGAACATGAGACAGAAAAATATGGCTTAAATAACAGGTGCATTGTCAGGCGTTATTAGGTAGAAACAATTTCCCTCAGGTCCGATTTTCCCATCTGCAATTTCTTGATTCCAGCTACTGCCAAACTGTCAGAAACATTTTGGTAGGAAAAGTAATAATATTGAGGTTCCAATATATTTTGCGTTCTCAGTAGAATGTACAAAAATAATACCCGTTTGTTCGATACCAGTTTAATCTATTAATAGTTACTCTAAGTGCAGATTTAAGAAAAAGTCCTCTTATTTTCCGCGTCTACAGCGTCAGACGAATTTCATGATTTTAGCTACAGCCGCTTGATTGGTGCCAAATTTAATTCCATTAAGATCCCGAAGTTATGAATATTTTTATTTTTCGAGACTACGCAGCGAATTTCACTATTTTATCTGTCGCAGTTTGGTTGGTAGCATTTTACCCCATTCGCTCCATTTTCCGTCTAAAAGTAAAAATTTCGTGATATCAACTTCAGCGATTTGGTTAGTACCATTTTTATCCCTTTCAGTTGTATCCCTTAAAAGTACGAATTTCGAAAAAATCATATTTTCCGTGTCTACACGATAAGATGGAATTTCCTTTATTTTACGTGTCTAAGAAATTAGAGGGATGTACACACCGAATTTCATGATTCTAGCGGTTGTCGTATCATCGGTACCATTTTTATTCCTTTTTGTCCCATTTCACCCGCTAAAACTTTTAATTACAAAACTGTTTCCCTCTGGGCCGATTCACTTTCAATCCCAACCGATCTGCAAACAAAAGAAACATTTAGGGAAAATTGGAACCTCCTAGCTCAAACGGATTGAAAAAGTGGATATACCCCAAACCTTAGGTGGAGGGTATAAAAATAGTAAATAAATGCGACTCACGCAGAAGTAATACTCACGCACGAACATTTTTTCGCCCCTCACGTTCACGTGAGTAAAATAAATTTTCCTCCTGAAGTACTTTGAAAGATATTTAGTATTTGGTTTCAGTCGGAATATTGTCCTGGATCATGACCATTAGGAGTGGGATACTGCACGACTTTTCGATTTTGATATGCTAGAATCCCCTAATTGTGTGAGGTTCGGAAAAACAACGAATGAACCAAAAATGGGGGTGGTGAGGTGAGTGTACGAAGGTCCTCACCGGATTCAAATGTGAGGGAAAAGGGGTAAAAATACAAAAAAGACCCAAAACTGCCTCGGAGTCATCCACACAGAAGTTAAATGTTATTTTAAAAGTCTCTACTCTTCCGTCTCCCACGGTATCTCGTTTGTTATCTAAGTAGTGGTACTTGTTGAAACCTTGAACCAGAGGATAATCGTAATGTAACAACATGTGTTGCACGGCAATAAGTACTGCACATCCGGAATAGATGTGAACAAATGTGTAAGTTGTACCATAAGTGTATGTACATATGTATGTATGTATGCGCATGTATATGGCAAATATAAAATGTTGCTTGCTATCCTAAGTAAACGCCATGGTGTGGATACTAATGAACGTACGGAACATTGATTAGAATGTACCAACACGAGTGTACGTCCAAATGCAGGAACCCTTCACTACCAAGCGTCATCAGTTCGAAATCAGCATTAAACAGCAGGAGCAGACCTAGTATAAATTGTCATCATCAGGAGACTGTTGGTGTTGCTGTGAGGATGTCGTCATCATACTCATAGTCTAATGTTTACAGCCCGACGAAAGTGGAAGATTGAGTAATATGTACGAATGTACGTGTATTTATGTGGAAAATGACATTCGACTAGAGTCGGGTGTACCCACCAACCACCAACCATCTACCGACTATGCTGCTCTGCACATGTGTCCTCTCGGCTTCATCCTCGCCATCGCCGTCATTTGTGCCTGCTTATGCATCGACACAACGATTTTTCTTCATCGTATTCTCGTTTAGTTTGGAAGCAATTTGCGATTATTGCTGGTTGTTCAGTAAATGTATGAGCGTAATGGATGAACGTTTGCTTCTTTCTATGGTTGGTCGACTGGTTGGCAGGATATATGGATGCAAGAATAGATGTAATGATGGATTAGTGAACGAATGTCTGTGCTGACGTGAATTGTTGCAGAAACTGTGCAAATATTAGTTCAAATGTAATTTCCTTATTATGACGAAGACGACAACGACGAGTGCATTAAATTGCATTCTTATAATTAAGATTTCCGAAGGGTTTGACTTTTTGCCACCTGACTCTATTCTCCTGATATTAAAGTTTAGAACCCCAACACTTCGAAGGGGCGTGATTTTTTGTTATTACCCAGTTCTTACATGGACTGAAACAATCCAAAATTTGTAGATTTTCCGGCTTGAATCATGCTTATCATTGTGTATATGTGGTCAGTCAAAATGAAAAGCAATTGTAAATGACTGGATTGGATTAATTTTTTCCTTTCCTTCTAAAAATACCAGAAAAGAAATATGATGGAAATGTAACCTCGAAAAGGGGAGCCACAGATCGACCTAGTGTTGGGAATTTATGAAGAAGACAAATGTAACCTTTCAATGTTAATAAAATTATCGCTATTTGTAAAGTATGAAGTGGACATAATAGGAAATTCGAAAAAGGTTAACAATTATATCGGTTGATATTTATCACCGATTAGCAGGTTTTTATAATGACTCATTTTGGCAAAAAAATACTTTGAAATTGAAAATGGAATTTGAGAATATCTAAATATTTTCTCTCCTTCGAGGTGTGGAATATTAAAGTCCACGATTTCATTAAAACCTTAACAAATACATACAACGTTGCTCCTCGCTTTTGCCGAAAACGTATTTAAGCATTTTATTTGATAAAGATTCACAATTAAATTTGATAAAGATTCTTAAAGTACATACCTTCTTCCTCCGCTAAATACAAAAGGTAACGTCAAGTTAGTACTAAACTTACGGTTGAGTAGAACTATCTTCAGTTTGTTGTTAACGGAACTTAAAAAAAAATAAAAATTGTTTGAATAAACACTGGCTGCTCTCACGGAAGCGTCAAGTAGTGCCTTAAGGAAACGTTTTGAAAAAGGTTTATCCATATTCGTTCAAACACCACAATTTTTACTCGTTTTTATTATTTGTTGTATGTATCTGCACTAACTTCATATACGTCTCCACTAGAATGTTGATTAAAAACCCCTGGTTGTACAGATTGCTTTGGAAAATGTGGAATACTTGCTAAAGACGGAATATCCTTATAACCTTATTCATTTCGACCCACTAATATTTTTGACCGGACTCCAAAATTAGTTACCGCAATTTGGTAAATATGTTAGTTCCAGCTGTGAAACTATCTGCAATAAATGGAAACATTTGATTATTTTTTTTTTGTAATTTGTTCAATGAAATGACCCTTCTGATGTTTTTTCGAATTTTATTTGAGGTAGCTGTAGTAAAATAAATATGGACAACAAATTCAATGAACAACATTGTCTGTGTGTTTTAAATGACCTTTCATAAATTATACGTTCTTAATTACCATTGCAACATAAAGTTTAATTCTAAAAACAATCATAAGCCGATAGTTTTAATTGCTAATGCTTTTTTCTAGTTTATTATAATTTTAAATTGTAATAAATAAATAAATAAATAAAATAAAAACAATCATTTATCGGCTTACAATTTTTTGAGTCTGCTAACCATTTTTGGGCGAATGGAGTTGATTTATGTCCTAAGCATGCTCTTTCTAATTCCGTAAATAGTTTTTTGATCTCACTATTGAGTGATTTATATTTTATATGCATTTCAACATAGTTCAGTAGTCAGTTTTGGATAATTTTCAAGAAGACTGCTTACTTCTCTACATTTCTGCTAGAGATTTCCCTCCAAAATAATTTGTCATTTCTTTGGCCACCTCACGCAAAAAGTTGCGGTCTAAAAACAAAAAAAAAAAACTATTAACTTTTTCTTTACTACTTTAAGGGCATGCTAATGTTATTTTGCGTATATATTAATGCATTTATATTATTTATATCAGCGAGCATATCATTATTTGTGCTACACTTTCAGACTGTATAATGTATGTGTCCAATATGTATAGCTAAATTAGTGACACTGGCAGCTAAAACCGATCGTTACCGCTAAATTCAGATTATTTTGTCATTGTAAAGGACTCGGAGTAAAATATTTTGAGCACTATCAGAAATTTCGAAGATATACTATAGTCTATCTACCATGTTTTCTAACCTATCGGCTTTATATGGGTATCATCGGAAATAATTTACAGAATAAATAAATATTAATGCTTTCCATTAGCATTTTTCTCAGACTAATAAAAATATAATATTTGGGGCCAATTTATTTATTTTTTTTAATTTTAATTAACAGCAACACTTTTCAGCAGCCTGCAAACTTTAAGGCAGTGTGGCTGCTGAAGCAAAACTGCAGATAATCTGCTGTTATAGCAGAAATATTGCTGTAATAGCAGAAAAAGTGTCTGCTGATAGATATCAAACAATGTCTGCTGTTAATAGCGGACCTTTTTTCTAAGTGTAGTTAAAAATGTGTAGACCGGTTGTTCGTCATTTGCATGCCGAGGGTGTCCGAATCCGTTTTTCTCAGAGAAGAGATTCAACTACATCTGAAATCTCAGTATCTGCATGACTCTATTGCACCCGAGTCATGAAGAGTTTCAACAATGTTTGCTTTATTGCAGCTGTTGTACAAGGGATATACCTTTTGCGTGGCTGGTAAGGACAATTCTTGGAAGCATGAATTGCTGTTTGTGGGATGTGTGCTTGTCAATTGATACATTGATTTGAAAACATTTATGACTAGAGCATCGGAAATAAGATTATAGAGCTTATCATTGCACATTTAGAAATGAATCAATAGCAAGGACATGTAATCTCCCATAACACTGCCAGAGCTATAAATCATGCACATCTAGGATTTCCCTAATACACAATTTTACAATATAATAACAAATCCTATCGGAGGATATTGTGACAACAGGGATGGGAGTTGTTGATGGGTTGGAATGAGCGGAAGGTTGATGTAGGTCAATTGAATGTGACGTTACCAACGTTGTTACATCACAAAGCTATTCCTTATTACGTATTGAGGACTGTATTGCAAGTGTTTGGAGATCACAGAGACATCACAGAGTAGTGGGTGTGCGATTGAACTAAATAAAGTATGGAGCTTTTAATCAACTGTTGGACCTAATTTCTCTAATAAGAGGAATTATGTGCAATTATGATTTCAGTGGACGTTTGATGACAGTTATGAAAATACCTTTAATTGCATCTTTTTTATCCACCTTAACTACTCACGATGGTTACTATGGATCTAAAACTAGCTATAGGCATCTTCTTTCTCTTCAAACTTAATATAGATATTTCTCGTTTCAAATACAAATTAACTTAAAAGTAAGTCTAAACGTTGTAGTTTTGACAGCTAGTAATTCAAAAATACTTTGCAAAACCATAAAGGCATATTCCTGAATTTTATATCAAACTCTAATATAATCATATCTGAAACGAAAGAGTTAGATGTAAATCGAAGACAACAACACATTTCGTTCTGTAAAATGTTATTTATTGTCGACATGACAAACAGTGGAATATATTCATACGCCAGCAATTTGAAGGAATCGAGCTTAGGTCCTTAAAATTTCGCGCTCATCTCTGACATTGCCAAATAATATTAATATTAACTTTATTGTAATCAATTCAATACCACACCCTTCTGCCACGTAACAAAAAATGAAAATCTGTCATACATTCTTATCACTGATTTCATTTGACTCTACAAATGCAAAGCAAATTGATTTTTTTCCAATTTTTGAAATTTCAGATAAAATCCATTGTATCTTTTAATCGATGGCATCCAGATTTTACCTATAACTAAATAATAAGCTAAAGCTTAATATATCAGCTCAACTTTTGCTAATAATGAATGAGCGACAACATACAGTTGTATGATAAGTAATCAATATACAGCGGATTTTATGCAAATCCGATTTTTAATCTATATTAGCATAAAATATGCATGTCGCTATGCCTGTAATATGCTAACATAAAATTTTTATATCGTTCTTTTTTTTGTGATGAAAAATATTTGCGGGGAGTCGACATTGATTTTGCGTAAAAATCTGCTGTCTATTAATCAATCACTCAACGCAACCACAATATCATTATGTATCGTCACTCTGCAGTATATTTTAAGTTTGTTTGTTAAACAAGTGAAAATAAGTTCGGTTCATTGTCCTAAAATATTAGCTACTAAAGACGACGTAACATGACGATGATAGCTTTTTCATTCTTTAAAAAAACGCAGAGCTGTGCGATTTACTTCGGACTTTTTTGATAAAGCTTTTTTATTGATTTGGAATATTTTTTGTTTGTTTTACAATTTGGCAAGTTGATAATTTTTTTACCGTTTTGTAACCAATAATGTGGAACGTGAAGTGATGTGACCGAAATTTCTATATGTTACAAGACATGAGACACTAGAACGGTCATTGTTCAATGAAGCAGATTTTGAAGAAAAAATTGTGTTAAAAATAAAAAGTGATAATCATTGTAAGCTACGATTGGGACTCTTTAATTGAATTATATTTTTGTTTACTAATTCAAGCCAGAAACAATATCTTTTCAACGTTTTATTTTTCGAGCATGGTGGTCCTTTCTGGAGAAATATTATATTTTATAAATATATTAATTTTAGCCAGGAACAGCCACAAATTTTGAAAGTAAGTTGTTTTAATTATATCTATAAAATATTTATAATTTCGACTGCAAGTTCGTTTACAATTGTTGTATAGTAATTCCATCACGAAATTTACGGAGTGTCTGACTGCCACTATTAGCTAATAACAATCATTTATTTTAAAAAGTTAAAGAGATACTTTTTATTTAATTAAAAAAATAAGAAAAAATCGCGTAAAGAGATTTTTAAAAGTCGTACTCTTAAGGAGGTAAAATAGGAAAAAAGGGAATAAAAATGGTACCAACCAAATGGACGCAGCCAGGTTCATGGAAAATTGGTTAAACCATGAATAAAATTTGTACTTTTGGACTTAAAATAGAATGGAAATACAACAAGCCAGTAGCCACCCACTATCTAACAATATTTATGGTATATTTTCCTGAAATATTACTGCACTTCTACGAAAATCGACATGAAATGTAGGAGTGTATATAGTTCGGCCCGGCCGAACTTAACTCCGTTTTTACTTGTAGTTTTTTGTTTATCAGCTATACAACTCTCAAACTTAACTATTTCTTCTTGCATCTTGGATGAGTGTTGAACTAAGCAAATATGTTTAAATTTGTAGTTTAGTTTTCTATGAACATGAAATTCATCCACAACAATATTTTGGCACAGCATCGTCCCAATCTTTTGGAATATGTTTAATTGAAATGTTATTTGCAGAATTCCATCACTGTAGAACTTCATTATATGTGGACTTCAAATAAAATAAATATATGGTATCAATTGAATATGGACTAAATCTGTCCAAAAAGGAATAATTTCTTCTTTAAAACTGAATGTAAATACCGCCAATACTTTAAAAAGCCTACTTTTTTGAAAAGTACTGCCTATGCGAATGCACTTTAAAATTATTAGTCTATTTCAATTCAAAATTGTAACAATCGCGATTCGTAAAATATCAAAATTTCACTAACATGTTACAGCACTTCTACCTGAATTCAAGAGCCTTTAATCTGCCGGTAATACTGTGGAATGGAATCCATTGTGGAGGATCTGTAATATTCGGCACGGCCGCACCTAATGCTTTATTACTTTTTAATGATTATTTTTCTTAGACTTTTCAGCATTTTAAGGATAAGACTTGAGCAACGTATCAAAATAAATGAATTTTATTCTCAACCCGAAATATTGAGAAAATTTATGGAAAACGTATGTGCGACGCAGAAAAAGGTCACCACTTGCATGATATCAAAAACTAAACCCCAGTAATACAATATGTGGTAAAAATATAATAAATAAAAAAATTATAATCAAATTAATTCACTACCTTCGAAAGTCATCGTGTACACCAACCAGGCAAATAAACCGACATGGCTCGAACATCTAAAAATGTCGTGAAACAGTTTTGGTCCAAGCATACCTAGGGTCTTAGGTCACACCGTCCATGTATTCCCTCCTACTCTATAGAGTGAGTGTATAGAGTGAGGGTGAGACATTGGTGTATTGTTACTTCATTCAGCTCCTCGATTTTATGTATGAGAATGTGCGCCAGGAGTCATACTTAGCAAATGTAACCCCTATCGAATGTTAAAGGTACACTGACCTACATATATTTAGTGTCCACGTATAAAATAACCACAATCAAAACAATTTTTACAGTGAGTTTAACATGACCAAATAAATACATAGCGAAGGTCTTCTACATACATACATATGTACCTATAAATCTTCTCTTATTATGTTAACTTGTTAAAACTGATGTTACAGAGTCTTTCATTAATTCGTTGTTGTGTTGGCTACGTTACCATGTTAAGTGCAAAAACACTTCTCTCAATTCAGCTCCTATTGAAACAGAATCACAGCTTCCTTTCGTTAATAAACGTTTCATCTCAACAATGTAGGCCGCACATAACGTATAAGAGAATTAATTGGCAACATTGGCTTGCACATAGAGAATATGACACTTTCTCAAGTTACTGTAGGAGTGACCAGCAGTATAACAACGATGTTAAGTAAAATGTTAGCAACGGTTACTTGTCGCTTTTTGAAAGTCGTTGAGAATTTGTTATTTTACAATTGGTGTGGTTCGAGACAGAACCTTTAATATCTCATAAAGAAACAGGTGCAAACTGCTCTCTATCTGATCTCCTGGCCTGTTATTTTAACAGGGCATAGGAATACCACCTCTCTGTGTTTCGTGCAGCCAGAAATACTTCTGATGCCATTCTCTAAAACATGCTGTCTTTATGCATAATACTGTAACCTGTTTATGTTCTCTGGTGAAACCCGAGAAGATGTACAATCGAGACATGAAAGTTTTCTCAAGGAGTCTTAACTCATAGACCGAGCTTGAATTCGGGACTGTTCTATATAATTTTATTATAATTCAACTTATCAAATAGCTTCTTCGTTTACATTTAATTCTTGAAACAATTCATATACTCATTCCCTGTTGCTCCTAATCAAACAGGGGATGAGTAAATGTTGAGCTCTCTGTAGCATATCCTGTCTGGGCGAAGCATATTAGTATAAGAGATTGGTTGTGCGCAACTAAGAGAAAATTTCCCTTCTCCCAAAGTGTTCTCGTGTTCACTTCGTTGTGCTTTAGTTAACAGAGTTGGCGACAGTGTTGCCAGAAGTAACAATTTATTGTTATTTTAACGATTTTTTGGGGTCAAAAAGAGATTTGTTAGCTGTGCTTTTTCATATTATTAAAAAATTGATCTAAATTTATTAGACACAACTGTTTTATCCTATATAATATGACCAATTTATTATTAATAAACTATCACAAAATGAAACTACGAAAATAAGTAACTTTATGTCTAGATGAAAGGAATCTTAAAAGTTGTCATAAAATTCGATAAAATTTTCATAATATGTCCCAAAGTAAGGTACTGCAAATAACTAATAATAGTGTATACTTTTGCATTTAAAATATATTTAAATCACTACGTCCACAAAGTATGTTTTTACTTTGAAAACATAAAGCATTCTGGATTGATTGATGACTTCAAAAATATGTTTAATGTTTCTTCTTCTTTGATAATTCTCGAAAAACTACAAATTGGATTGATAAATTAAAAACAATAAAATTGACTCAAAATTAATTTACAATTTTCACAAATATGCTTAACGAATGCAAAACCACTAATTAGAAGTTATGAATATGATTTTTGATCAGCAAATTTGAAATTTTAAATATCTTTGTATTATAGTCACATAGCATAGCATGGACACTTAAATATATCCAAACATTTGTTGCATATTTTTATTGCCATTTTTATTTTGACGATTTTTTGAGGTGTTGCTATTTTGACGATTTTTCACCCCCAATTCCACCCAATGTGTCTGGCAACACTGATTGACGACACACTGCCATGGTTCTGCCACTATGGTCATCGTCTGCCCGTTTCGTCGTCAGTACGAAAATAGAACGAAAGCCTGTCGGTCGTGTGCGCGGAAGTTGCAAAGCGACAGCTACTTTGTATGTGTTTAATTCAAAAAAAGAAAGATAAACAATACTTAAGCTCCTTCCTACATAATCCTTTGGAGCTCAAATTTTTGTTGTACGTCGCTTAATGCTGTCATTGTCTTTCGATAAACCCATGCACCACGTGTACCCGTTCCGTATGGCGCAATGTAATGGTGTTGATGTCGCCTAAATATATATATATATATATACATATATATACGTACATACAACAAACTGAAGAAACCAACGTTGTGATAAAGGATTAAAAGTGTTTGTGCCAACGTTGTATGTACGGCATGCCGTGAGTGTGTGGTGGCTGCTAAAAATATTCTGGAAGGCGGAGGAAGTGGAACTGCTGGCACCAAACCGTGGATTACTGTGCTATGCGGTGTTCCGTCTCCTCTTCGCTAGTGTAAACACTTGAAATTTAATAAGCTATCAGTGGGTATTTAAACGATCTCTGTCGGTACATCATTTCAACCTTATTCGGTGATTGTGTGCGAGTGTGCGTTTTGTGCGTGAGTTTGTTCCACATCACCCGTATGTGCAAGTGTGTGGGTGTGTGTGTGAGAGTTGGTGCTTCATTTTTATGAAGCATAAAACCGTTGTGTTGTACAAATACAAATAAAAGTACAAATTCAAATAAAAATACATACGAAGGATGTGAATAAAAATAATATAAATACGCGCGAGGGTCCATATTTGTGTTGATGTGTGTGTGTGTGTGTATTTGCAAGCAACGATACAGGAGACAAATATTCATACAGTTGTACACATACATCTATACATAAGCTTATTCATTCATTCATAACAATTTGTGACATACGATACGATTGTTGCCAATGTTTGCCATTCCATTACACAATAGTGGCCATATGTACATACATCCATATGTGTGTAGGTAGTTATATTCAAGAAATATGAATGGTGTCTGTGTGGGTGTAAACTTCCCGACATATAAAACGGAAACATATAACAATAGATAATCGCGGACTGATGCGCTGAATTTACATTAAATCCGAAACAATCCACGTCAATTTGATTGAAACATCACTAAGTCGCCCAGTTTGAAATGGGCTTTCTTTTGAATTCCAAGTTATTTATTCGGAATAATGTTTAATAATATGGATTTTTCACTTCTACGAAGATAACACTCATTTCAATCTGCATAAATTAAGGCACAACTTAAATGCGAGTGGCCACGTAAAATAAAATTGCGGCAAAGACAAGACCAAGACGCCGCTTATCGAGTGACGGACCCACTAACTTTAGTCCCATTCTTTGATTTGTTTGTATACAATATATATGTATAACTTATAAAAACATACATACCTAAAAACAAGAGGAATTATTGAAATAAAATAAGGAATTTACATTATTTCAAACTGAAAGAGACAATTGCATGTCATTTGGGGCATGCGGGGTCGCGGCTGGCTTGATGGTGAACTATTTGTCAAGAAATGTGGACTACTTCGGCAATGGATCGAATAATGTTGTTCTGAAACAAGGCGTTCAAAGTTTCCGATCGAACAATTTTTATTTATGGCGAAAGAAATAAACATTTCCAACGAAAACAAATAGGATAACGAGATATCGCATAATCATCAATAGCGTTATGTTGTTAGTCTTAGCTACCTCCACAACTTTTCTCCAAACTGTACGATTTTCTGTAAATATTTGTAGTTAGTTATAAGCATTCGCAACAGGTCGAATTCCACACGTGCTTCTTCAGTACTTCCTTCACGATGCTCTTCATTTGTATGGGAGCTAGTCTCAGTGATTTAAAATATCAGCTTATATTTTTTCCTTGGACCAGACTGTCTAATTCGTCGTTATACCTTATCCTGCAAGTTCCACCTGTTTTCTTAACTGGGCAAAGTATTATTCTTAGAATTCCTCTCTCAAAAATTTCTTTCCATATTGGTCGGACTTCGCAGAGATAACGTATATTGGAACTAAGCTCTCTCTGGTTTTGAATAATTTCGGTTAAAATAATCTAATTACATTCATTCACGCGATATCAGTGGTCAAGTGATCGATCCATTTCGGCTTCCTTCAATAAGTTGATTGTTTCACGCGGAATGTGGCGTCGATATTCCATTCAATTGGGGCACGAAATAATTGGCAATCATCACTCGATTGACGATAACATTCCCACCGGTCTCATTCTAAAGAAGTAAGGATTCCACCGGCTCACAAAGCATACCAAACAGTGAGTTTTGGTGGATATGGCGGCGACTCGTAAATTACACAGTGATGCAGAAAGGAGTGAGGAAGAAACTCATGAGAAATATTATAATTTTTCTGCTGGTATTGTTGAATAAATGAAGAATGAAGACACCCCCCAAAATATCGACATACGGCTAAAACATCGATTTTGCGCACTTATATGGCTCCAACTTAATTGATTATCATCCGCTTTTCCAATTTCTCATTGGATTTAAATAGGAAGCTAGAACCTTTCAAACGATATTATTTTGAAAAAATTCCTCGATATTTGAATGAGTTATTGAAATTTTCATTAAAACTAAGTTTTTACAAAAAAAATATAAAATATAAAAAACTTTATGAATCTGAATTCCAACAGAAATACCTAAAATTCATCAAAACAGACATGAGAAAAACGAGTCTATGAGAAAATGTAAATCGTTTGATTATTAATTAATATGTGTGCAAAGGTACACAACCCGGTTTGTATCCAGAAGTCAAGTTTTGGGGGTGTCTGGAAGTTTCACACAGGTTCTTGTTTTACTCCCAGGAGCTTTAGACTGACACATCGTGTTATCTTCACTCCAAATGCGGAAAATTTCTTTTTTGAGATGTCCGAATTGAACCATGATTTTCGAAGTAAGTTCGAACAATCTGCAACTACAACGTTATCACTTTGCGACCGTTAATCCTTATCGCAAAATGAAACCTTTAAGAAACCACGTTTACTCGGTCAAAATTCACAATATCCCGGCGGAAAAACGCGCTCTTGTCTATACTTCAATTTCGATAAACCACTTACATAATATTACATTAGTGTTCATTAGGGCTGCTTTTCTTCAAGACGGGTTAACAACCTGCGATAACAAAAAAATCAAAATACAAAAAATATTTTTTTAACATTGTCGACAACTACTGCATTAAAACAAATTTGCAAAAAATAATTTTATGTTGACATGTTTGGACTTAGCCTCGATAGTCATAAGTCGATAAAAAATGCATTCTTTCAAAATACTCTCTCCTTTATATTATTGTTGGCAATTGTTTTTCCTGTTGAGTGAAAATTTGGCATTTTATTAACGTTGTAATCGCAGCCCTTTTGTCTCTTTGAATTTCTTTATCACGCCATTATCAAATTATTCATTTGTATATAATTGGATTTATTCAAAATCTCTTTTGAGTACATTTGTCTGGAAACTGAGTAGTTTTTTTCTTTTTTCTCGACATTTGCATTGCTGTGTTTGAAAAATGTTTTGATTATAAATCGTGATAATAAATCGTGACGTACAAAAGGATTAACAAAAATCTAACACCAAGTAAAAATGCGGAAATCATTTTAAAGGAATCACTTTATTGAACGGTTTATAAATAAGGCGATTTACAGCATTTGTGTTTCAGTTTGCTATTGAAAATAATGGAGCTTAAAATGTATTTACATAACTTACTTAATTGAAATATATATTTTTTTAAATTCGGGAAAATATAAACGTTGTTTGAAGTGTCAAAGTTTTGTAACGAAGGGAGAAGAGTGGTATTTTTATTTGTTTCATTGCTTCTAAATAAGAATTTTATTAATTTTGTCAACATTTATTACTCTGTATGCTTCTAAGTTTACAAGAGAAAATATTTTTAGACCGATAAGTAACGTATGTTAGGGGATTGTGTTTACGAACGTACTCCGACCAGTTCTATTTTGCGCCACATATCGAATTTGTGGGAATATGATCTTTGCAAAGTTGTTCTCTGGCGCCAAACGTTTCATCTTCCTTAAGGATTCCACTGTAAACTGGTCTTAGCTATGTTTACGATGTCTTTTCGTGGCGTGCAGACTGGATAACTAAGCTGCGATAACTAAAATCTAAATAAAATGTTAAAATTTCACTCAAAATTACAATTTCTTTTTTAAAATTGTCGCCAAAAGCAATTCAATTTGAAAGGGTATTGAAACGGCATTATAACGATAGCGGTAGTCAAGCTTGCGATACACAGAAGTTTTATTTGAAAGTACAATCCTTCCGGTTAATAATGGAAAATAATTTCATTCAAATGGCTGCCTCGAGCACCCCACAAATAATAGTCCAACGGTTGAATAGTTGAAAAAAACGTTAGATGGCGGACCCTTTACAAATTCGCTATAAGTGTCAAATTAAAGAGGCTGTTTGAAAATACTTTAAATGACATGTATTAGTTTATCATTAACCCTCTCATGCCCGAATTTTCTTCTTAATAAATATATAAGTTTTATGATGAGGTATGGGTCTAAATATGATTTCTATAAAATCTTGGGGTTCTAATTCATACAGGACATGAATAACAGGATGTTTCTTAAAATCATTATAATGCAGATATCGGTTAAACAAAAATTATCTTTAAATGGTTTCTTCATTTTAAAAGTCTTTGATATATATCTCTTCGAATGACAGAGACAGTTTTTCTTGTACTCGAAGAATTCCAATAAAAATAAGACGAATTTCTAAACAATTTCGATTTACAAGAAACTCAAACAATTGAAATTTGAGACTTCACTTTTGTTTTCACCTTCCTACGCAAACCCATGTTACCGAATTTGTTGGTTTCCTTTTAAATATTCCTTGTTACATATCTAAACAAAAATACAAATTATTAATTCTGCAAAATATGTGATTTTATAGGACTAACTCGCAATGTTACCTATAGGCAACATTGGGCAAACTTTAACTTTTCCCTCTTAAAAAGTAATATGTGAATAAACTAAATAAATTATGGGGGAAAATTGAAATAGTTGGTAAACTAATACAGACAGAGCCATGAAATTTAATGTATTTTTAACAGATATTTTCCGCTTTTATTTGACACACTTATCGGTATCATGTCCTGTGCAGGACAGCAGGATGAGGAAATGAGAAACTCAAAACCATTTAGCATATAGTTTCAGCCATATATCATACGGTTCAACTCTATCGACTTTTTTTAATTGTCGTACTGCATCGATTTAAATTCGTTTGTTTCTGTATCGATTTTTTAAATCGCATTGCAATGATTATTAGATTAAGCGCAGATATACAAAATATGCAGCGAATGTGAGCTTGTCAAATAAAACACCCCTATTATATATGTATGACTGAGGTGTTATATTAGATTGAGCACTTTCGTAATACAACATTTCAATATTTTTTGGATATCATCTCTGCGCAACCTGTAGTATTGACACGTGTCTGCAACAGCATTTGCTCGTCCAAATCAAACAGAAACAACTTTTGCATTATCGATACGTTCTATTGTATACGGATATGAACAACTAATCTGATTGCAAACATCCATTATAAACGTAACTGAAGGCGGTAAAGATTCTTACTGGATTTCTTCAACATTCCTCTGCATTGACACATTTGGGTTCTGCTTCCGGTAGATCTTAATACCAAATCATTTTGGATAGGGAAAACCACAAAAATGGCGAGTAGGGCGTTAACTAAATATACAATGACTTTGACGCCCGCAACTGTCGATTAGCTACAAACTTTAAGTTTCCTTATTATATGTATGTATGTATGTTAACGGCCCTTAGTCGTTTTGTTAGTAACGACCGCTCGAACAAGCACACCTGCGATAATGACATGAAGTCTACACTCACCTTTTCTAGCTTTTTGCGAGTGAATGACTTGAAATCATGTTAACTGTCAGTTTTTTTTTCTTTTTGCTTTTAGCCACAAAATATGAGTCGTCATCCATCATAGTTATTTATGTACACACATTTATTTACACAAGGACGTGCTAATGGAAAAAACGCAGAATAATGTTCGCACAATTCACGTGTTGATTTCGAGTGGTTATTTTCACGTCACGATATACATACAATTTCCCGCTTTTCCTTCTCTCAGTGTATTGTGCTGTGCGTCTTAATGGAAATTTGATGATCTAGTGGCTTTGTCTTCGCTAATAATGGGATTACCACAGAATATGCCGAAATTAAGTTACAATCTCATATTCCCCGTCCCCATTTTGCTGCTGTTGTATTTTTTGTCGCATTTAATTGTTTTTCTTTTTATCTCATAATCCGAAGTGAAACTTTCAGGTGACTTTTGTAAATAGACAGATAAATCTTTGCGCCACACAATTTTAATATTAATTACGGTTCCCAAAAACATTACATTTGTCAACCTTAACGAGACATATCTGTGTAAATCTGCGACAATTAAGAATTAAAAATATGAAGGTCATCTGTAGGACGAGCAGGGCAATATTCATAATTTAACCTTTATGTGGAAATATCTTGAAAGGAAGGTTCTTAATTAAGACTGTAGACAAATAGAAGAAGGAACACGTTTGGTACGCTAAGTAGAGTATTTAAACTTAAGTCATACTCGTAGTACTCGCAAGTGTCCATTGTAACTAGGGTTTGGGGTTTCCCGGACTTTTTTCATTTCCCCGGGAAACGGGAAAGAAAAGCTTCATTCCCGGGAATTCCCGGGAAAACTTAATTTATTTTAGGTACGCGCAATATGGTTTAAAATATCAACATTGGTGCGATTTTTAACCCATTAAAGTACACCGTACACGTCCGAGTGCGCTATTTAAAGGTTTTCGTACATTTTTGAAATTTTTCAATATGAATGCAATTCCTAATATTGTAGTAGTATTTTTGTAGTAGACATATTACAAATTAAAAACGAATGTTTTTGTTAAAATATTTAAGAAATTATTTTCCATTTAAAAAATAAAATTATTTTACTCTACACAAATCAGAAAGGATTTGAGGAGTCATAATATTGGACATTTAAATCACAAGCACAGCGGCCTAGATTCAAAATTAAAAAAGTGTGTAAGGAAACAACTGAAAATGTTATGACGTGTTTAATTTAGAATATTCATTCGTCTAGAGAGGAAAATATTTTACAGAAAAAGAGGAAAAATAGTCTTAACTGTAGAAGTAATACAAACATTAACAAATGTTAATATTAATTATTCATAAAAAATAATAACATCGAGATAGTGCAGACCTTAGTTCTCACAAATGTTCGCTTAAATATTTCTATTCATATTAGATTTCTCTTGAAAGTTTCCAAGTGAACAATTTTATATTTTATCCCTATTTTTAGACCATTTCTTACTGGTTTCACATGCATAGTAAATTCTTCTTTGAGAAGATTTTTACCTTTTATTTCGTCGATATTTTTGGGAAAAGAAGAAATTTAATGTCAGCCATAGTATTCTCAGTATGATGTTTTTGTTTCACGATAAAAATCTTGCAAATATCTTCACAAAAAGTGTGTATTCCCCCATCTGGTTTTCGCAATTTTCCTTTTATATAGTATAACTAAATTGGTGCTCAAAATAATCAATAAAATATTTTTTAATATTTCCCGTATTTCCGGAAAATTTAAATTTTTTCCCGGTAATTTTTTGGGGTCCGGGAATTCCCGAATCGTTTTTACCGGGAATTCCCGGATCCCAAACACTAATTGTAACAGATGCAAACCTATTGACGTGGCGCTCGTCATAATGGGAGCGTCAAGTAGTATCTTAAGGCAACGTTTTAAATATCATTCGGAAAGACCTGTTATATCCTCCCTGAAAGAGTGAGATAGTTGTTTAGATCGTGACGTAACTCTTTTCGCTATACTATATATATGTGGTTGCCAAAATATGGGATACATGGAAATTTCTCGGCTTAGATGGTCTATGAAGTTACTTAAAAATAAGCTCTCCTCAAAACTTTTCTGTTCATAAAAACCTAACAGTAGTATGAAATGTACAAGAAATATCGGGTGTTTTTTTCAGGTCTCAGCTTGGCACACTAAGGACTGACAACCAATCCCCACTGTTGTATATTTTATTGAAGGATAACACTGTGTGACAAACAAAAACTCTGGGAAGTGATATTGTTTTTATACCCTCCACCTCCAGGATGGGGGTATACTTTGTCATTCCGTTTGTAACACCTTGAAATATCGACCTGAGACCCTATAAAGTATATATATTCTTGATCGTCATAAAATTCTAAGACGATCTAGCCATGTCCGTCCGTCCGTCCGTCTGTCCGACTGTTGAAAGCACGCTAGCATCTAAACGAAAGGAGCTAGAACGTTCAAATTTTCCATAAATGCGTCTTGTAGTCGTAGATCGGTTGGGATTGAAATGGGGCCAAAGGGAAAAATTTTTCCTCACAAGCACTAAAAATACCCATAATAATCCCTAATATTTTAGCGTATTTAAGCATGTTTTTTGAATATGTCTGTTTATATTTGCTTGATATTTGGTATGCGCATTCCCCTTATAGCAAAAACGTGCACCATGAAGTGATTCTTATTTGTAGGGGGTGAAATGGGGCAAAAAAGGGATAAAAGTGGTACATATTAAACGACAACAGCTAGAAACACGAAATTCGGTGAGTAGATACATAATATAAAAGTATTTTTTCCAAATTCGTACTTTTAAGGGGTAAAATAGGAATAGAGGGATAAAAGTGGTACCACCCAAACGGCTGTACCTAGAATAATGAAATTCGGTGTATACATTCCATTGCAGAGATAAGTAAAATACACGGATTTTTCAAAATTCGTACTTTTTGGGGTTAAAATGAAAAAAGGGGATAAAAATAGCACCAATCTAATGACCGCAGTTAGAATCATGAAATTCGGAGTATACATTCCTCTGAGTGTGTAGACACGGAAAATAGACGAATTTTTTGAAATTAGTACTTTCAAGGGATACATGGTACAGAGGGATAAAAATAGTACCAACTAAACGACTACAGCTAGAATGATGAAATTGTAATTGCGTAGAAACGTCGAGGGGGTAAAAATGGTACCAACCAAATGGGCGCAGCTGGAATCATGGAATTCGGTGTATACATTCCTGTGACTGCATAGACACGCAAAATAAAAAGTTTTTTTCCAAATTCGTACTTTTTCTTTTACGGCAAAAATTGGTTGAATCATGAAGTTAGGTTATTTTGCACTATGTACGTCTGATAATGGATTTTCAAAATTTGTACTTTTGGAATTAAAATAGAATGAAAATACAACCAACTGTAGCACCCACTATCTACCAATATTTATGGCTTTGAAAATATAAATATAAGAATATTTTTTTTTGAATTGACGTATTGGTAGCATTACCTTATAAGCGTGGTTTGAAATAATTAAAATATTATATTTATTTATAAATTTAATTTTTCAATATTTGTATTTGTTTTGGTTTGGCTATATTAAAAAAAATTTGCCAGACATCCCTAAAATCTTGAGTTACTTGTAAAAATTTAAAATTTTACAAGCCGGCGTTTTACTCTTCTCTAAATGTGTTATTTAAATAAATTTACTAGTGGTAAGGTTACCAAACAAAATAATGTGCAAAAACATTACAAAAGTTGAAAGTTGGTTAAAATTGTTTAAAAATGTGTGTTTGCAGGACAAAAGCACACATATTTCTTAAGTTTTCAAAAGCTGCATGTTTCTTCTTTTCAAATCCGATGAAAAAATGAAAACCGGTTGATAAACAACAAAGTTAAGGTACGAAAACCCGGTTTTTTACCCTAACTCAAGATTATGGTGGTATCTGGGAAATTTCAAATCCAGATTCTTTTTCTAGTCGACAATACCTACCAAAAAATAATGTCATTTTCCAGAGTTTTCTACTTCACTCTATTTTGTGGCACTGTAAAATGGTCACTGACTCAATGGGTATGTCAATAAGTAAATTTCTGCATTTGAAGTCACCTTTATGGGCCGTACTACTCGTCAAACAATCGAACTTAAGGAAACATTTGTGAACGCGTTATTGCTGGAAATGTGCAGGCCTATATTTACTATATTTGAATTAGTTTCTCTTGGGTTACATGAAGTACATGCGAATAAACTGGAAACTTTGACCAACATTGTGCGAATCATTGCCGAGATTTGACAATATCCATGTGGCATAAAAGTATATAATAAAGTCACATTTCAGTTTGAAATTATGTAATTTCATTATTTTATTTTCATTTCAAGTCCTACACGTCTAATGAACACTCTCTACATGCTGCCTGAAATGAATATGTGGCAATATCAATATTTATCTGGACTAAAATCAAGCTGTGTTGGAAATAGACAGTAGATTTGTGTGCAAAATCATACTTTGATCGGATGTTTATATATGTACGCCTACTTCACACAAATGGTTTTAATTGGAAAACAAGTAAGGAAAGGCTAAAGTCGGGCGGGGCCGACTATATGATACACTCCACTTTCTATCCGAACACAATTCAATTCGGCAAAAAGTGATAAGGGAAAATTTTTTGTATGTTTCCTAATCATAGGCTAATACGACCTGATCCAATTTGTCAAATAGAGAGGAATATTTGTATCGGGGCTATATCCAAGTAAACAAACGTGATATGCTCATTTTGAAGTTCGGTGAAAATACGTGGTTTCTGGAGCGGAAAAAGTCAATCCGGGAGGGAAATTTATATGGGATCTATATGTAAATCCGAACCGATCTAACCCATTTTCATCATGTGTATTTCTATTTGAAATATAAGATATTTTGCAAGATTTGAAGAATTTCTGTTAAAATATGTGGATTATAGAGTCGACAAAGTGAAATCGGGAGTGAAATTGGTGAGGGAGCTATATATAGATCTGAACCGATCTGACCTATATTCACCATGGGTGTTTCTAGTGGAAATATAAGATATTTTTACACATTTGAAGAAAATCAGTAAAAATATGTGGTTTCTAGACCAGAAAAAGTCAAATCGAGATGAATGGGAGCTATATACAAGTCTGAACCGATCTGACCTTTTTTCACCATAGGTGTTCCTAGTTCAAATATAAGATATTTTGCCAATTTTGAAAAAAATTTGTTGTAATATGTGGTATCTAGGGTGAAAGGAGTCCAATCGGGAGTGAAATTCGTATGGGGGCTATATCTAAATCTGAACCGATTTTCTTCAAATTAAATAGCGTTCGTCCTTGGCCTTTCATTGTGCAAAGATTCTTTTGGTTCTGGCTACAATTGCGACCTGTATCGTGATTACAAGAATATATGGACAGACAGACGGACAGACAGATGGACAGACAGACGGACATTGCTAATTCGATCGGTATAATTAACAATCTCCCTTCCTTTTGGGTGTTACAAACAAATGCATAAAGACATAATACTCTCGTGGAGTGTATAAAAATCAAACATCGATATTACCAATTTTATGTTAGCATATTTTGCATTGCGATATGCATATTTTATGTTAATATGGATTAAAGATCAGATTTGCATAAAAAACGCCATCTAGTTAGAAAGCAGTAGGGTAGGGAAAGACTATCCTCCATACCCATAAAGTTGCGTTAAAATAGAACAAATAATATAAATAATTCACTTACTCGCCGAGTCAATGTTATAACAACTCGCTGATTGCCCGAGGCTGCTATCTCTTCGCTATCCATAACCTACATCCTGTCCAATAGCTAGTCAGTCTGTTAGTGATTGTAGATGGGCTTAGATTTCAGATGGCCGAGGTATTTTTTCCAGGGAAATATATGTCTCTCTCATATACGGAAAGTACCCCTCAATACCCCTAATATTTAGAGTATTTAAGATTTCACTATTCGAATACACCTTAAGCATTATATAGATAATGAAACATAATAATTTATTTAAAATAGTATTCTATCGAGCTGCAACATAATTACATGGGTGTTGTCGTTAGTGGACTTATTTGTCTACAGTAACAAAAAAGTTTTCTGTTTTTGCAATCAAGCAGATACAAATGTTAAAGGGACGTAGTTGCCCACACTCATACACCAGGTTAATAGGTTATTCGTTTTTAATTGTACAAAATCCTGTGGACATTTTCTAGTACGAACTTATTCGTATGTGTCATTCCATTGTTTTGTAAGAAGCTGATGTGAAATATGTTTCTCCAAGAGTTTATTTGAGGATTATCCTAAAACATGGCCAGACGTGGCTTTGACATTACCTGCACATTTGTGCTTTTAATCGGTGGTCGAGAACGCGGCATTCATCTTGTTGTCTGTTGAGACGCCACGTACTTCCAATCGGCGATATCACGTTTCTTCCGGCCGACCTCAATGGCGTTCATCAATTGTGCTTGTCAAGAAACATAATTTCAGACTGAAAATTATATTCACGAGAAATGTAATATTATGATATTAACGTATGAATATAATTTGTGATATGTGGGTTGTCTCTAGGGTTTGCATTTCCCGTACTTTTTATTTCCCGGGAAACGGGAATTATTTTTTCAATTTCGGGACAGCACGGGAAATCGTCAACATATTGTTGACCATGAGTTAAGCTTATTTTTTTGCAATGAAACATTCACTTTTTATTAAAGTAAAATTAATATTTATTTCACAATAAACCTTAATACAGAATTCATATAATAAAGTGTAATGTGAGATCAATTCAAACATGATTTCAAGTTTCAAAATTAATCTATATATATAAAAGAGTTGCGGTACTGACTGACTGACTGACTTATCATTGACCAGCCCCCAGACCAAACGGCTGAAGCCAGGGTCATGAAATTTTAAGGGTAGTTCCCAAATATGACGTAGACGTCGACTAAGAAAGGGTTTTACGAAATTCGTACTTTTAAGTGATAAAATGGCCCAAAAAGGGATAAACATCGAACCATCGTCCTGACTAAACGGCAGAATCTATAAACATGAAATTCGGCGAGTTCCTTGCAATGACCATGCAGACGAGCTACAAATAGAGATTTTTCGAAATTTGTACTTTTAAGGGGCGAGCGGGACAAAAAGGGATAAAAATGGTACCAACTAAAGTATTACAGCTAGAAACGTGAAATTTGGTATTTAAATTCCTCTGACCATATAGAAACGAAGTAAAATTGGATTTTTCTAAATTTGTACTTTTAAGGGACGAGTGGGACAAAAAGGGATAAAAATGGTACCAACTAAAGTGTTACAGCTAGAAACGTGAAATTTGGTATGTAAATTCATCTGACCATATAGAAACGAAGTAAAATTGGATTTTTCGAAATTTGTACTTATAAGGGACGAGCGGGACAAAAAGGGATAAAAATGGTACCAACTAAAGTGTTACAGCTAGAAACGTGAAATTTGGTATGTAAATTCATCTGACCATATAGAAACGAAGTAAATTTGGATTTTTCGAAATTTGTACTTTTAAGAGACAAGCGGGACAAAGGGGATAAAAATGGTACCAACTAAAGTATTACAGCTAGAAACGTGAAATTTGGTATGTAAATTCCTCTGACCATATAGAAACGAACTAAAATTGGATTTTTCGAAATTTGTACTTTTAAGGGACGAGCGGGACAAAAGGGGATAAAAATGGTACCAACTAAAGTATTACAGCTAGAAACGTGAAATTTGGTATGTAAATTCCTCTGACCATATAGAAACGAACTAAAATTGGATTTTTCGAAATTTGTACTTTTAAGGGACGAGCGGGACAAAAGGGGATAAAAATGGTACCAACTAAAGTATTACAGCTAGAAACGTGAAATTTGGTATGTAAATTCCTCTGACCATATAGAAACGAAGTAAAATTGGATTTTTCTAAATTTGTACTTTTAAGGGACGAGTGGGACAAAAAGGGATAAAAATGGTACCAACTAAAGTATTACAGCTAGAAACGTGAAATTTGGTATGTAAATTCCTCTGACCATATAGAAACGAACTAAAATTGGATTTTTCGAAATTTGTACTTTTAAGGGACGAGCGGGACAAAAGGGGATAAAAATGGTACCAACTAAAGTATTACAGCTAGAAACGTGAAATTTGGTATGTAAATTCCTCTGGCCATATAGAAACGAAGTAAATTTGGATTTTTCGAAATTTGTACTTTTAAAGGGATAAAAATGGTACTAACTAAAGTATTACAGCTAGAAACGTGAAATTTGGTATGTAAATTCCTCTAACCATATAGAAACGAAGTAAAATTGGATTTTTCGAAATTTGTACTTTTAAGGGATGAGCGGGACAAAAAGGGATAAGAATGGTACCAACTAAAGTATTACAGCTAGAAACGTGAAATTTGGTATTTAAATTCCTCTGACCACATAGAAACGAAGTAAAATTGGATTTTTCTAAATTTGTACTTTTAAGGGGCGAGCGGGACAAAAAGGGATAAAAATGGTACCAACTAAAGTATTACAGCTAGAAACGTGAAATTTGGTATTTAAATTCCTCTGACCATATAGAAACGAAGTAAAATTGGATTTTTCTAAATTTGTACTTTTAAGGGACGAGTGGGACAAAAAGGGATAAAAATGGTACCAACTAAAGTGTTACAGCTAGAAACGTGAAATTTGGTATGTAAATTCATCTGACCATATAGAAACGAAGTAAAATTGGATTTTTCGAAATTTGTACTTTTAAAGGGATAAAAATGGTACTAACTAAAGTATTACAGCTAGAAACGTGAAATTTGGTATGTAAATTCCTCTAACCATATAGAAACGAAGTAAAATTGGATTTTTCGAAATTTGTACTTTTAAGGGATGAGCGGGACAAAAAGGGATAAGAATGGTACCAACTAAAGTATTACAGCTAGAAACGTGAAATTTGGTATTTAAATTCCTCTGACCACATAGAAACGAAGTAAAATTGGATTTTTCTAAATTTGTACTTTTAAGGGACGAGCGGGACAAAAAGGGATAAAAATGGTACCAACTAAAGTATTACAGCTAGAAACGTGAAATTTGGTATGTAAATTCCTCTGACCATATAGAAACGAAGTAAAATTGGATTTTTCGAAATTTGTACTTATAAGGGACGAGCGGGACAAAAAGGGATAAAAATGGTACCAACTAAAGTATTACAGCTAGAAACGTGAAATTTGGTATATGGTACGTGAAATTTGGATAAGAATGGTACCAACTAAAGTATTACAGCTAGAAACGTGAAATTTGGTATGTAAATTCATCTGACCATATAAAGAGTGATTTTTTTGAGGTTAGGATTTTCATGCATTAGTATTTGACAGATCACGTGGGATTTCAGACATGGTGTCAAAGAGAAAGATGCTCAGTATGCTTTGACATTTCATCATGAATCGTCTTACAAACGAACAACGCTTGCAAATTATTGAATTTTATTATCAAAATGCGTGCTCTGTTAAGAAAGTTCATTGCGCGCTTCCATTTTATGGTCAGTTTAATCGACCCACTGAAGCGGCTATTCGGGCTATTGTGACTAAATTTCGCACCAAATTTACATTGTTGGACATTAAACCACCAACACGCTTACGTAGAGTGCGAACTGAAGAAAATATCGCAGCTGTATCGGCCAGTGTTAATGATGACCACCAATTTTCGATTCGTCGCCGTTCGCACCAATTGGGTCTCTGTTACTCAAAAACGTGGAAATGCCAAAATTGGACTAAGCGGATGGACCACCTAAGACGCAGCCGCGGTCAACATTTAAATGAAATTATCTTCAAAAAGTAAATGTCATGGACCAATCTAACGTTTCAAATAAAGAACCGATGAGATTTTGCAAATTTTATGCGTTTTTTTTTTTAAAAAGTTATCAAGCTCTTAAAAAATCACCCTTTAGAAACGAAGTAAAATTGGATTTTTCGAAATTTGTACTTATATGGGACGAGCGGGACAAAAAGGGATAAAAATGGTACCAACTAAGTATTACAGCTAGAATCGTGAAATTTGGTATATGGTACGTGAAATTTGGATAAGAATGGTACCAACTAAATTATTACAGCTAGAAACGTGAAATTTGGTATGTAAATTCCTCTGACCATATAGAAACGAAGTAAAATTGGATTTTTCGAAATTTGTATTTTTAAAGAACGAGCGGGACAAAAAGGGATAAAAATGGTACCAACTAAAGTATTACAGCTAGAAACGTGAAATTTGGTATTTAAATTCCTCTGACCATATAGAAACGAAGTAAAATTGGATTTTTCTAAATTTGTACTTTTAAGGGACGAGCGGGACAAAAAGGGATAAAAATGGTACCAACTAAAGTATTACAGCTAGAAACGTGAAATTTGGTATTTAAATTCCTCTGACCATATAGAAACGAAGTAAAATTGGATTTTTCTAAATTTGTACTTTTAAGGGACGAGCGGGACAAAAAGGGATAAAAATGGTACCAACTAAAGTATTACAGCTAGAAACGTGAAATTTGGTATGTAAATTCCTCTGACCATATAGAAACGACGTAAAATTGGATTTTTCGAAATTTGTACTTATAAGGGACGAGCGGGACAAAAAGGGATAAAAATGGTACCAACTAAAGTATTACAGCTAGAAACGTGAAATTTGGTATGTAAATTCTTCTGACCATATAGAAACGAAGTAAAATTGGATTTTTCGAAATTTGTACTTTTAAGGGACGAGCGGGACAAAAAGGGATAAAAATGGTACCAACTAAAGTATTACAGCTAGAAACGTGAAATTTGGTATGTAAATTCCTCTGACCATATAGAAACGAAGTAAAATTGGATTTTTCGAAATTTGTACTTTTAAGGGACGAGCGGGACAAAAAGGGATAAAAATGGTACCAACTAAAGTATTACAGCTAGAAACGTGAAATTTGGTATGTAAATTCCTCTGACCATATAGAAACGAAGTAAAATTGGATTTTTCGAAATTTGTACTTCTAAGGGGTGCGCGGGACGAAAAGGGATAAAAATGCTGTACAATCCTGTGTTACCAAATAAAGTACATATTTTTAGGGGAGCAAAAACACATGTTACCAATAGTGATTTTTCAAAATGTGTACTTTTTGGGAAAGAGGTGCAAAAAGTTATAAACTGGCTGGCTGAATCTAGAAACATGAGATCGAGGATATAAATGGTTGTAATTTTTTGTTCAAAACTTAGTAGAAAACTATACATACGAAGTAGTTCAGCTAAAATAGTGCATATCGACAAGCACATTCATTTGACTGTGTGTGAGTGTTAGCTAATAGGAGCTTACCAAATTACTGTTTTAGATTTATCTATATCCACCAAAAGAAAATTAAATAAATACTATCCAAAAGCAAAGACGGATAAAATTAACAAATAACTGGCTCTTTCGCGTGCGAAGCAGCGGGTACTGCTAGTAAAATGTATTTGTTTATTTGAATTAAGAGCAGACAATGCATTTATGGTCTCATCATATATTTCTTATTTTATTGAAAAATGTGGACGCACGGAGAACGATCGTTCACATTCAACAGATGTAGGCTTAATAGTCAGTAGAGCATTAAATAAAATGTTTAATTTGTCTGTTCTTTGTCCTGGGGGCAAATCACGGGAGTCGATAACGAGAAGATACGATCGAAATCAATTTTTAATTTCTGTGAAAGAAGAAAAACGAATAGGATGTAGAGATAATGTTTATTGGAACTAATCTCGTTAGAGTTTGAATAATTTTTGGGAAATTTATGTCCTTTTTAATATAAATAAGAGCGCATTTCGATCGTAACTTTCTCGCTTTCGAATACCGTGAGCCTCCTGCTTCGAATTTTTTAAATTCTTTTTAGACTTTTTTAATACAATATTGTTACTTGCGTTTTCTATACTTCATTTATTTTCGGTTCAATTTACTTTCTCTGGATTCAAAATTTTTACATATGGAGTTTGACAGGAATGGAAGAAGACTACTTTTCCATATATAGGGAATGGTTTGTACAATGGTGCCCTCCAAGGTAACCAATTTATTCTTTTTGTTCGAGAGTAGCTAAATAAATATCAATATTCGAATAATCGACAGTCATGGGGCAACAGTGTCGCAAACCACACTGGACGCAAATGAAAGTAGCGTTTTTAGATCTGAACAAATTTGTAATCGTTTAGTCGTTATCGGCAAAAGCAACCTTTAAAAATCATCCTTTATATTTACTCCCGTCGTTCCAATGTGATGCATAGAGCCACCAAAAAACACGCTTTATATGCAATAAATATGCAATATACTTGTGATGCTTTATAATTCACAATATAAAGCAACAGCTGTCACTCTCTTACGATATCAATATCCTTACATATATATATATATATTATTCTAAAGTTCTTAAAGTACACATTACTCGTATAATAAAGTGTTATTTTCAATATCATTCCAATGCTATTTTTGCTACAAATTTAATTTTATTTCGAGGTGAAATTGAGTTCCAATGGAGTGGAACAACAACAACAACAACGTACGGTAATAAAATTTCTGACGAGCGTTGGGCTTTGTTACAAAATATCAGAATTAATATTGATGTACGATTGTAGAATTTTGATAGCTCTCATGTCGGCGCAACAGAAAAATAATGTTTTCGTATTGTTTAGCATGTATGTATGTAAATAGCGAAACACAAACACGACACAGAACATATCACAGAATCATGCCTATAAACTTGTAATATGCGAACATATATTTACATATGTATGTATTTATATATCCTCCTCCTGACACGCCTGTAAAGGCAGTCAGCAGGCCAAACACAACTGCAAATTGACACGTGCACGAACAAGGCCTTCATGGAGACCTGGGTTTGTTTACATGACCTGGATGTCTATGTCTACTAGGGATTGGGGGGATACAAATTAAAAAATATATGAGAATTATTTCCGAAACTTCACATCACTTTTATTTGAACATACGAACTCGATATGTGAGCATTTTCTACCCATTCTGCCTCCTAAAGGACACAATTCATTAGAAGGCCTGCGCACAGAAAAAGTGATTGCACTGACAAACCTTTATTGTAATATTTTTATCGAAGCTCCGATAATGCTCTTTCATAATCAATTATAGATGTATAGAAAGGTCTAGAAATTTTCATTGAGTGCTCTAGATTTATCGAAAATACAATACAATGGGCCTGCAATGTGAATAAAATTTAATGTTAGTTTAAGTGTCTTCAAATTTTACTGCAACTTACTTTTATCTTTTAGTTTCTTAGATTTCCACAAAACTTCTTTAGTTCTTTCTATGTGTAGCATAAAAGTTTTCAATTCGTTTGCTGAAGTCATCCAATTTGCTGAAGATGAATTCTATTTGGATACAATAGTTCGAAGTCAATATTGACCGATAGAAAAAATGGTGGCCAGTTTTTCAGGAATTCATTATTTGTTTCGAAAATTTTCAATTATTTTCGCCTCAACAAAAATGTGCGTTTTCATTCATCTTTGACTTCACCCCAGTTAGAGAAATCTCCGGCCTGCCAAATGGAATCCGCCACATCCAATTCGTGCGTTAACTTAAGTGACGGCCGTGAAAGTTTTACTTTGTCTTTCACGTATTTATCCCAAAGCTTTCCACCAGGGTTCTTCTTCTTGCAACGTGGTATGAATTAATATTCCTAATAATAATGAAAAATTTATAGTTTTATTACGCTATAAATCAGAAAATACTTACTTTTATTTCGTTGGATAAGTTTTCTCAGATTTCCTCTATTATTGCTGGGAAATCTTTCGGCGATAATTTTGAGTCATGATAAAAAATATCTTCCAGAATAATATTAATGAAATTATTCAACCAAATTGTCATTCTTAGCAGAATATTATACAATAACCTTTCTTTTTAGACTTTCTTGTAAAACAAGCTTAAGACTCTAAAAAATAAGTAAGAATAATGAATTTGTGACGCTGGACCTTGCTATGTATTTACCTTAGAACATTTAACTGCTGTTGAATAAGAAAATTAATTAGATGAATTCTGCAGCTAAGAAATTATTTGCCGGACATTGAATCAGACAAAGTATCATCGTCAATTCCAATTCAATTCAATTTGTATTGTGTACTTTCGCCAAAGACTGGTTTAAACACTCGGACAATCCCGCGCCAGTTTGTAGTCCATATTGGCCTCATACGCATATTGCCATGCTAAAAATAAATTTGAACCGATGTGTGGCAAAAAAATTTCTTATTTTATATATACATTAAAAATGCGATAATGGAAAAGTCACAACAATACACAAAAAAGTATTACAAAATTAACATATTTATAAAATAGAGCAATTTTTATACCCTCACTCTACAGAGTAGGAGGGTATATATAATTTGGGACAGAAAAAAAGTGTAACGCATTTAAGACCCCTAGTATGTTTGTACCAAATCCGTTTCACGACATTTTAAGCTGCTTGAGTCATGTCCGTCGTCCGTCCGTCTGTCTGGTGTATACGATAACTGTCGAAAGGAGTTATGGAATCAATTCAAACTTTGCACATGGTAATATTTTTCCCAAACTTAGTTTAAGTTCGAAGATGGACGAAATTTCCACGCCCCTTCTGGTACCTCCCACAAATATCCATATTCCTGTATTAAATTAGAACCTATATATCTTCCGAACAGATAAGCAGAATCAGCTATATTTTGGTATATGATAAAGTGTTTATAATCACTTTAAGCGTAAAAATATGGTGGGGTTTGCCACGCCCGTTACAGTACCTCCCATACAAATAACATTCCTAAAATTAAAGCTGTTATAACTTATAGACGGATGGTCGGAATACTCTGAAAATTGACCTTTGGCAATGTTTTTATGGACGTTTCATACGCATGGAATATGGGCGATATTGTCACGCCCCTTCTGGTACTTCCCGCACAAAGTGGGGTTGTCACCTCTATTGTTCTCCAACGAAACATTTTTTCCCGAAATTGTACACGGAGTCCAATGGGTGGAATAACTTCCTTTATGTCATCTTTCGGCGATTAACTTAAACTTTCATAAATGATTTCCGCTTCTGCAAGATGAGGAAAGAAGTCTTGTGAAAAATATCTACAAACATGTATTTACTTGTCAAATAATTTTTCGCTTCTTTCAAATTAAGCAGTGCCAAAAGCTCGTCCAGTTGACCACATTGTGTATTGTTGTTAAAACCGGGTATGGTTTCGCACAATATATCCGTACTCGTCACTTTGCACATTTATAACTTCATTAATTACTGCGATTAGTTGCACTACATCTGAGAAATTTACATTTGTGTTGTTTTCACCAGCCATTATTACTAAAATTATTCTTAAGAACTAGTTGAATCAATCATTAAAAATTTGATTCAACATTTTAAAATTTGGATTCGACTTGAAACCATTTTGAATCAAAGTGCAACATAGTATAATACATGAATTTCCCTCAATTCAAAATCGGCAATTCCTCACTTTGATTTAACATGGCCATATTTTTGACCAACAAGGTGGGAATGTCATGCAGCATGCCTGTTCGACGAATCATACATATATCTCGGAGACGGCGAATTTCCAGGCCTCTTTAGTACAGGCCTCTCAAACTCCGCATATGAATAAATATGCATAAAATATATGTCGATAATTTATAGGTGTATTTGTGTACATATGTGTGCTTGTGTATGTGTGATTGGTTAGGAATGTGTTTCCTTTGTTTTAATAAATGTTACATTTCGTAGCATTCAGTGTTGAAATGATTTGGAATGCGTTAAAATGTAGAACACGTACTAAATTCCCTAAATGGCCACATTCAATGGCTCCGACCGTACCAAAAATATGTTGTCAACAATTCCGTAGGCAGATTATTCCACTAACTGCACACATTCGTACATTCATATATGCAGGCATACATTGATGCGCAAAATATGAATGAACATGGGTCAAGGCAAAAAAGATGCTGTGGATTATTCTGTATTGAACCTGCTTTTTTGTGGCTTAAAGTGTTCGTTAGCCAGACCACATCGGATTAGCATGGAAAATAAAGGAATTCCTTATAACTATTCAGAAATTTCATGAAAAACACTTCGTATATGCACAACATCAGAATATATTTATAGACGTATGAAATATTTTTGTAGTATATTAACCCGGTCGGTTTTGTATGGGAGTAAAAGAAGGCTGAAAGCTTGTTTTTATGAATACCACCAAAATAGTTCGGCTATATCTCTTACCTTCGCGTATCTAACAATTACGGATGTGTATGTATTCTTGTAAAAGTATTTTATATGTATTTTGTAAAAAATATAATAGCTAAGGCAAATTTAGCATTGGTGAAATTACGCTTTTATATGCATTTGTTGTGTAAAACTCCAGAGGAAATGAGATAGACACATCGTTTATTATACAGATCGGCTTAGAAACACTTTCTGAGTTGATTTAGCAATGTCCGTCCGTCCATATATTCTTGTAATCAAAGAACAGGTTGTAATTATTGTCCGATCCTAACAAAAATTGGCACAAGTAAGTTTGGCGGGCCAAGGACGAACGCTATTTAATTTTAAATCGGCTCAGATTTAGGTATATCTCCAAAATATTATATTCGATTTTCTTCAAATTTGTCACATCACCTTATATTTTAACTAGAAACATCTATGGTGAAAGTTAGTCATATCGGTTCAGGTTTGGATATAGCTCCCATAAAAAACTTTGCTCTCGATTTGAGGTTTTCCGCTTTAGAGACCACATATTTGGACCGATTTTCTTCAAATTTTGGACAGCACCTTATATTTCAACTAGAAATATCGGTGGTAAAAATGAGTAAGATCGGTTCAGATTTAGATATAGCTTCCATACAAATTTCGCTCCATATTTGACTTTTTCCGCTCTAGAAACCACATATTTTTAATATTTTTATTTAACCCACACAACTGACCTTTGACCTCACACAACTGACCTTTGACCTCACACAAATGACCTTTGCGATTTTTATAGCTCCCATACAAATTTCGCTCCAGATTTGACTTTTTCCGCTCTAGAAACCACATATTTTTAATATTTTTATTTAACCCACACAACTGACCTTTGACCTCACACAAATGACCTTTGCGATTTAACTTTTTTCTCTCAGCGACGTTAGAGATTTTGATCAAATTTGGCAAAAACACGTTATATTTCAGTTGCAAACATGCATTGTGAAAGTACGTCACACCGATTCATGAAATAGTACCCATACGAAAATCTTTCTTGATATCACTTTTTCCGGAATTCAGTTGTAATGGGCTAGAAAGTGGAGGGTATCACATAGTCGACCCCGCTCAACTTCAGCCTTTCTGACTTGTTTTTCATAAAGTTGTGTTGTCGCCTGTAACTCCTGAAATACTTGACCGATTATAATGTATGCCTCATTTTAAAGGTATTTTTAATTAATTTTCTCGTTATTTTTTTATACCCTCCACCTCCAGGATGGGGGTATATTCACTTTGTCATTCCGTTTGTAACACCTTGAAATATTCATCGGAGACCCCATAAAGTATATATATTCTGGGTCGTGGTAAAATTCTAAGACAATATAGCCATGTCCGTCTGTCTGTCTGTTGAAAGCACGATAGCGGCCGAACGAAATGAGCTAGGAGGTTCAAATTATTCCTAAATGTGTCTTATGGTTGTAGATCGGTTGGGATTGAAAGTGGGCGAAATCGGCCCATAGGGAAAAATTTTTCCCTCACAAGGACTGAAAATACCCCTAATATTTAGAGTATTTCAGCATGTTTTTAGAACATATTAGCTTGTATTTACTTGATATTTGCAATGTGAATTCCCTTTATAGCATAAAAGGGCACCATAGAGTGTTTTTTATTTGTAGGGGGCGAAATGGGACAAACGGCAAACGACAACAGATAGAAACACGAAATTTGGCGTGTACATTCCTCTAATAGAGTAGATACATAATATAAAAGTATTTTTCTAAATTCGTTCATTTAAGGGGTTAAATGTGGATAGAGGGATAAAAATAGTACCAACCTGACGACTGCACCTAGAATAATGAAATTCGATGTATACATTCCTCTGATTGCGTAGACACGTAAAATAAAAGAACTTTCAAAAATTCGTACTTTTTGGGGTCCAAATGGAAAAAGGGGATAAAAATAGTACCTACCAAATGACCGCAGCTAAAATCATAAAATTCCGAGTGTACATTCTGTACATCTCTGACTGCGTAGACACGAAAAAAAAATGTTTTTTCCAAATTCGTACTTTCAAGGCATACAATGACTACAGGGGATACAAATAGTACCAACTAAACGAATACAGCTAGAATGATGAAATTCGGTGTGTTCATCCCTCTAATTATGTAGATACGTAAAATAAACAGAGTTAGATAGTCGTACTCTTGAGGGGGCAAAATTGGAAAAAGGGGATAAAAATGGTACCAACAAAATGGCCGCTGATAGAATCATGGAGTTCGGTGTATACATTACACCGAATATACATATATATATATATATATATTTTTACAAATTCGTACTTTATTATGTTGCTTTTACGACAAAAAAATGGTACAATCATGAAGTTTTCTTATACTGCGTACGCGAGAGATAAGGTATTTTCAAAATTAATACTTTTGAAATTAAAATAGGCTGGAAATAGAAGCAACCAAACGACTGTAGCTGAAAATACACTCTCTATCCCCAAATGTTTAGGGTATTTATGATTGCTCCCTTATATTTACTTTATGAATTGAAGTATTATTTCCTTTATATATATATACATAGTATACAAATATTGGTAGCCTTGGCTTATTAATTAAATTTCTGATTTTCATACAGTTCAAATTTGTTGCGGACATTCCTCTTGTAGCTTGGAAGCAACACAAAGAAAATAAAAGTTTTAGCTTGCGAAATGGGACAAAAAGGGATAAAATATAGTACCAATGATACGACAAAAGCTAGAATCGTGAAATTCGGTGTGTACGTCCCAATAATTAGTAGACACGTAAAATAGAGAGATTTTTCGAAAATCGTACTTTTAAGGGATATAATTAAAAAAGAGGGATAAAAATGGGACCTACCAAACTGCTGAAGTTGAAATCATGAAATTCGGTGTATACATTCTGACTATGAAGACTCGAAAAAAGGGTTTTTTCGAAATTTGTACATGTGGTCGGGGAATGGGGCGAATCTGGAGATATGGGGATATCATTAAAATTTATACTTTTCTTATCACTTTGTGTGTATCTGAAAATGCTTCTTTCTAATGGCGACTTACAATCGGCTAATATTTAGGCATGTTCACTTTCACAAATACAGCATTGTATTTATTTATAGTAGTAGATTTTAAATAGTGCGCATAAGTATACATTATAGTTTGAAATAGTAATCAAATATAGTAATGTGCATAAACATATCACAATTTTCGTAATATGGTACTGTGCTTCTATGTAAAGACGATATCCTTTAATCTGCTGGTAATACTGTGGAATGCACTACGTGGTATATAAGATTCGGCCCGGCCGAACGTAACGCCTTCTTACTTGTTTTAATTTTCATTTCATTTATTTTGATTCTCGAAATGATTGTTTTTTTATATTTTAATATGGAGTTCTTATACAGTTCTTATACATACAGCCAAAATTTCAATAAATGTACATACTTAAAAAGGCAAAAAATGGACATTTCTTCGTTGGTTTATCAGCACAATGTATAAAAGTAATAAAAAATAAGAAAACGTGGTGAATGTAGTTTTTTCTTTGTTTTGATCGCACACTATATAAAAAATTTTTCTTTTTACTATATTTTCTTATTTTTCCATGCTTTATATAAGGTTATTTGTATTGCTTTAATTCATTAAACTATCGAAGTAATGTACATTCTGTCGACTTATGTGCTTAGAAACTGTAAACTCGACGAAGTAATTCAGGATTTACAGGCGATTGAATGAACATACCTTTATGGAAAACTCGCAATTTCGTGATTTTATATTTTTTGCTGGAAATGCGTATAAAATATTTTTGTAATACAATAACTTACATTGTCCAAAGGGTACACTTTGGCATGGAATGACTCATATGTAATTGAGAGTATATACTATTATTTTATATCGTTAGTGTCTGGATCTAATCTGCGGCATGTGGTCGCCGTGGCTTGCTCGGATGTGTTGTTCACTTCTTCAAACAATTGGGTCGTATCGCGGCAATGATTCGCACAATGGTGGCGCCCAAAATTATTGATATTGACCAAAAAATCACTTATTAAAGATCCCAGAATATTGCAGTAACACAGTGGGTTGATTTTCTGTTGATTAGACTGCTATTGACCGAATGCACGAATCAGGCAAAAGCAAACCAACTGACCACAATTGTTAAAACCGTTGCCAGATCTGACTAATTTGTTATCCTCTAAAAACAGTCGATTTAATTGTGTTTTTGTCGCTGAAGGCGTGTAAAATTAGATTTGAGTTTTACCCAATACCACTGTGCTTAGAAATAGTGAAGTGAAAAGTTTTCGGTGTGACATGGAATGATCGATATGTACTTATATGTATGTATACATACCAACATTATTTTTTTAATTTCCTCTCATGTAACAACTTAATGGTCTTTGCTGACGTGAACTTTCAAATGTCATCGGACAAGGTTTAAAAATATGTAGATACACAGGTGTGTGCCTGTGTGTGTGTGTACATTCACACAACCTTTTCCAAACACACTTCACAATGACTCGGTATCTATCTGTGGCATTGTTGGTATCAGTCGACATTTCCGGGCAAATAATGAACTATGCACACACACTTACTCACACTCGTGGAAAGTTTCATCAACCATAATGCACTACCGTTAACACACACACACACACGCGCGCATCCTTTTATTTTGCCAATAAAGTAACAGCGCAAAAACATACCAAATTTCATTCATTTCCTGCAGAAGACTCTCTAAAAAGAAGGAAAAAGAGTAAATGTGTATGTATGTATGTATATGCACAGTGTACACGAAAGACCATAACCTAAAGTGAATTAAGAAAAAAAAAAACAAACACGACAGAACAAAATTGTTTACAATTTCATAAAGTACGGGAACAAGTTGAAATAATACAGAAAAGTGTTGTTGTTATTGTTGTTGTTCTCACAACAAATATTTCGAATGAATACTAACTAAGCTGTTCTCAACAACGCTTACGTCGTCTACCACCAAAAGGATGAATGAATACGCTGCTCGGTCACTTGTGGTGAGGTGAAAAAGGAAACGTGAAACGAAAGCAAACTCGCCAATTTGTTATGTGCATATATTGATGGATATTAATGCAGCCGCAATTGGATCAGCCCAGATATTCGTGCGTCCGAGTGCAGCACAACCACTGTTGCCATTAGCAACAGCGACCGACGCAACAAACTCCGCCAGAGATTACCACAAGTACTATGTGTCGAGGAGTTGGCACGTCGCATCCAATTGGGTTGGTGTCGTTTTTTTGATGTGGTTTTTCTCGTGGTGTTTGATGCCAACATCTTTTATAGAATTAGCACGGAATTGCCAACGCCATTGCCGCACTTGCTTGCGACACCACCACTGTCGAGGTAGCTGTAGCTGCAACCATCAACATCGACACCAGAGCGGATGCGGTATCATTGGTATCCGCTTCATAACTGGCGGTACATGACCACAACAATAATGGAAATTTCACAAGCGAAATTTTGGTGTACTCTAATGTTAGTCCTCGCAATGGATGTCGTCGTTGGTGAAATTATTTTGCGCATAGATCCTTTGGGTAAGAGCAAATTACTTTTCACATTTTCTTTTTTCGTCTCTTTTGTTTATCATTTTCGTTGTTTTGTTTGTTTGCGTGCTTCGCTGTTGTTTCACATTAGTCCTTTGTGATCCCCCCAAAAGAGCTTAATGCAGTTTCTTCCCTGTAATCAAATTTTTAGCGTAATTTATGTTTTGAATATACAGACATAATGAGATTTTCTTTACTGTGCAAAGTGGCATAAAAAGAATCACGGCCAGAATGCGAGCCGAAGTTTGTATATTGAATTTTTTGTGGGTTCTTTAAAAATACATAGCTGCCAAAGGGAGATTAAATCATTTCACAAGAATGCCCAACACAAAATTAACTGTGTGGGAGGAACTATTTTCTGGAATGAAATCAACACAAAGGCATCCGGAATAATTTGTGAGAATCCACACAACTAATGAGTGTTAATGCCTTGCAGGCCAGGCATTTGGAAATGTCATCGATATTGATGTAAGTTTAAGCATGGTTTCAAGATTTCAAGATAAAGTCTTAAAGCTGTTAATACCAGAGAGTTGTTATTTTTTGCCGCAGTTTCTTACCCACAGTTTAATTATAATTTTGTCTGATTTTGAACCTGCAAACAAGTTGATAAAATTTATTAATGAAATTTTAAACATGGTTTCTTATTCAATTAAAAATAGAATCAATACGATTGAAGCGTTTCCACTTCCAAATGGAGATTAAATAGAAATACAGTCGAACTTCCCCATAAGGTAGGTATTGGGGACCGGTGCTTTGTATATTATAGAGAAAATTCGTTATAGAGAGATAATTTAATGTGAGAAATTCTACATGCACCTTTGAAAGTGATTCGTTATTGGGAAGAATTCCCTATAGAGAGGTTCGTTATAGAGAAGCTCGACTGTACAATGAAAAATATTAGTTTTACTTCGGGAATCATAAAAGTTTGTGCAGTTTGTTTGTGCAATATCTTAATTTGACTTTAAGTAGAAAACAATTAGTTGTATACTGCCGTCCTAAGAAAGAAAGTCACAAGTGCCAAAATACCAAAATTGAGATACCAAAATCTGATATTTGTGTAAAACTCATAAGACACATTTTCAACTGTAATTGACTGAATTGAACAAAACGGCTATATCTACAATTTCTTTCCTAGATAAAAAACTTAAAAGCTAAATATCTCAAAACTACTAAAATGGAGATGTGACTTTCTTTCATAGTAGGGCAGTATAGCCCTTATGGCTTATTACTGCTGCACAACGTCGATTCATGCCCTCAGAAAAACAGCATTCTTAAATATGAGTAAAATACTTCCATACCATACTTCAATTTAGTTTACTCCAGTTTAGTTAAAATTTATGTACGAGAAGAAAAATTAAGTAGATATGAGTACAGTTGCCTTATTTCAAAGTCAGAAGAAATATTGCATATACTCTAAAGGGGGTAGTAAATTTAAGAAATTTTTTTGTATGGAATAATTTCATTTAGTGTGTTCTTTAATGTGTGTACTTAAATGTATTTCAAGTTCTTCAAACATTCAAGTATTAATGAACTTATAACAAATACATCAGTGTGTTTAGAAAAATACATGACTAAAAGTCTTAGAAGCAATTCACGTTTGTTTGCCAATTCTTTTTAAGTACTTCAATCACTGCGAAGGCGCCTACCTAGTGTTCGCTACAGCATGGTAAAATAGCTTAACTCTTTATGGTAGAAGTAACTTGAAACGTTTGAGAACTATTCAATGTTGTCATGTTTGATATGAGTGTTGCATACACGGAATATATATTTTTTTGAATTATTGAGTAACATTTTCCTCAGGTCAAGTTAAATTGGACTTATTCTAAGCAAACTTTTTCCTATAAACAAGTAAAATTTTAGTCAGGCTTGGTACATATTTACTTGGTTTAAGGAAAAATTTAATCAGATTGAGTATAAATTTATTTGGTTTGACTGGTAAAATTTCTTACAAATTTTCCCCAGATTAAATAGACATTTACTTGGTTTGAAGAACAATTTTCCTCAGTTTGAGTAAATGCTTGAGGAAAAGTTGAACTGGAATCAAGTTAAGAGCATGTCCTATTTTCAAGGAAAAGTTTGTACTTGATATGAGAAATTATTTCCTTAGCGCAATACGAAGTTCAATTTTCCTCAGTTTTAATACATATTTACTTAATCTGTGGCATACTTTTTTCTGAGTGTGTTATCATGCGGCTGTATTGGTATTTTGGCCCAAACCTCTATAATTACGCTCCAAGACCCATTCGACATCACACTAAAAATGTTCAAATTTTTTTGTGGAGTGTGCACTAGGGCGTACCTCAAAAAAAAAAGTTCGCCGTACACCTTCGAATATGAAGTATATTGAAAGGTAGTTTCAAAAAAAATTTTTTTATTTTTTTATGCCGAACGTAGGGGTCGCGCTTTTACATTTTTCTATATAACTTCTGCATTTATAAACGGATTTTAAAGTGTGATACATCGATGTTTTTGTCTCGACGAGGATTTTTTGTCTTTGAAGTCATTGAGCTCAAGCACCCCCTTCTGGTACTTACCCATCATATCTCAGTTGCTACTACCCTAATGTACCACTCTAATATCAGAAAATTAAAGCTGGCATAAAATCATGAATCATGCTTGAGCTCAATGACTTCAAAGACAACAAAATCGGCCTCGTCGAGACAAAAACATCGATGTATCACACTTTAAAATCCGTTTATAAATGCAGAAGTTATATAGAAAAATGTAAAAGCGCGACCCCTACGTTCGGCATAAAAAATTTTTTTTTGAAACTACCTTTCAATAATACTTCATAATCGAATGTGTACGGCGAACTTTTTTTTTTTACTTGTAACCTGGTACGCTCTAGTGTGCACGAGTCATTCCATAACACCGACATTACGCAGGGCCATTTAAGGGCATATGCTAGCATATTTTAATGCAGTATTTCCATGTACTGAGGAGGGAATTTCTGGGCTAATGTATTGGCCCAACTCCATAAAATGTTAAACACGCCCTAGCCATTAAGCTTGATCCTTCATATTTGACAGTTTTGGTAGTATACCGGGGGACGTATAAAATAATTTATACAAAATAATGTTTGATTAAAATGATCATCCACTTTTCGGACATATATTCTTTTGTCGAATAATGCAAAAAATGTAATTTTTTAAGTATTTAATTTCCGAAATATTTTAGTAACAGCACCAAGTGAACAGTTATTTTGTAGTTGTGCACACATAACTCAAAACTTAATGCTTCAGAGGCAATACAAAATTTACCACTCCTCCTTTCCTTTACCATATCAAAATTTCTTTCGTAAGAAAAAATAACTTGATCGAAATAGCTGGAATTCGAAAGTATTACATAAAAGAAATAATATTAATTTTACTGGGGTGTTGTCCTGGCGCAAAACCATTTTTCATTGACATATATTTTATAAAATGCAAATTAATTTGAAGTAACATGGTGACATTTGTCATTGTCATGGCCCTTGACGACCTTCTTGTGGCTTCGGAGCGACTTTCAACAAAATGCACCTGCATTGCTTCCAAATACATATATATTGAATTTGCATTCATCAGTAAAAAGACCATGTTTTTGATCATTTACTTAAAATGTTAATGGAATATTTAGTTTTCTTCTAACTCCGAATTTCAAAATTGTATTTAAACTTCAAATCATAATTTACAATATCTTTTCAAAAATTCACACAAAAATCAATCGGATCAACTAGTAATAAATGAATATTTTTCTTATATTTCTTGCTAACAAAGTGGGTGGTTTTGTTACCCCCGGCTCACTACAAAGGCTAGTTGAGTTGGTTATAGTGCTGTTGTAGTCTCTAGTTCAGGTGTCGGTTGAACAGCGAATACAATTTAAATCAGTTTTTGACAAATACATTTTTGAGCAAGTATTGCAGTGGGTAAAAGAATATTCAAATTCGTCTGGTTAGCGCTGGTCATTGCATTTATTCAGCTCTGTATAGTGTTCACCGTGTTATTTAGTGTGAACAGCTACAGGCTATTTGGCAAGTATCCTTGTACCACATTTCCTCGAACATCAATGCACGACATATGTACGGCCTACATAAAATGAGAACATTCATGATGTGTGAATTTGGCATCGGACCAATTTTTGTAGATTGTGTCAGTTGCTCGTTTTAATTATATGTCTTTATCAATTTATAATGACGCTTATTTGAAATGCGCTCATTGAAGCTATTCTGACAGCGTTCTATGAGATACTTTTGAATTCATCAGTTTTGGATCTAAGATAAAGTTCTGTCTTCGTAATTGACCAATTAGTAGGTACATTACGCTCTTCATAGCGTAGTAGGTCTTTGTGATTTGACTGAAATACATGAAAAGCGTATTTTCATATTTTATTTATTTAAATTCCACACAGATAGTGACACATGAAAAAAATTAAAAATCATTAGGTTATGTATGAAAAAGGGGCGTGGCAAAAGAGGTTTCTGAGAGCCAGCAGGATGAAGACTTTTCAATTCTACAAATCACATATTATTGATTTTGCTCATATTTGGCACAACACGTCAGATTTCACCTAGAAATATGTAGAATGAAAATGGCTCAGATTGGACCATATTTCGGATGTCCCACACTCTCTAGAATGTAAAGTGTAGCTTTCCCAATTTTCAACATATTTTTTATAATTTTTGAATCAAATTTTGACAATTTATATAAACAGTGAACATCATTTAAAAATGTGTCCTATCATCTAAATAATTGGTGGGCAATACTTTTGTTACAGTCTTACTTAAATTTTAAATTAAGAAATGTGATTTTTCCAAAAAAGAAAATCTACCACAACATATTAAAAAAATACCACAAATAGAAAATAGATTTTATATAAATTATTTTCTTTGTAGAAATTAAACAAATCAAATTAAACAATATCCATAAAAATATTAATTTTTGAACATATGTTCACTACTCATATTATTGTTCAATCCCATAAAAATATATTTATATAACGTTTTGCCAAACAAACAAAAATCTTTCAATTCGGAAGCACCTGAACATTGAGGAGTGATAAAATAATAAACAATTATCTTTCCTAGCATGAAATAATAATAATAATAATACCCAATAATATGTGAGATGTGTAAGATGTGTTCTATATATGAGTCATTCCATGTCAAACGGTATGATTTTTTATCACTTTTATCACTAGCTCGGATTGCTTCGCAGGTTTTGTATATATTCGCCTGTAACTCTTAAAATATCTAATCAAAAAACCTATCAAGTCACATAATTGAATTTCTGAGTTTTTGACGGTATCAAATTTATTGAATTGTTTTGATACAATACCTGCGAAACTTCTTTAAATAGTCATGAGATTTTTTACAAGAATTAGCCTATGACTTTAGAGATAGTTTTCATCATTACTTTTATTTGAAGAATATAAGAGACAAGATCACGCGAAAACCCTCTATTGATTATTTTTACATTTTAAAGCTTTATATTTTTTCCTTTTGAATATCAGGACTACAATAATCTTTATTGGTTTTTAACTTCACATCATATTTAGCAAAATCTTTTGTTAATAAATAGTATTATTATTATTTGTAAATAATAGTATTGCGAGAGTATTATGTCTTTGTGCATTTGTTTGTAACACCCAGAAGGAAGCGATATAGACGCATTGTTAATTGTACCGATCGATTAGAATCACTTTTTGAATCGATTTAGCAATGTCCGTCTGTCGCAATTATGGCTAGAACCAAACGAAACTTTGTACAACAAAGTTTTACGGGATAAGGACGAACGCTATTTAATTTAAAGAAAATCGGTTCAGATTTAAATATAGCCCCCATACGAATTTCACTCCAGATTTTACTCTTTTCACTCTAGATAGCACACAATTTAAAAGTTTTTTTCAAACTTGGCAAAATATCTTATATTTGCCCTAGAAAGATCCAGGGTGATCAGATCGGACCATACAAATTTCGTTCCCGGCTTGATTTTTTCCGCACCAGAAACCACGTATTTTCACCGAATTTCTTCAAATTGAGCATTATACGCTGTATTTGAACTGGAAGAATCTAGTGTGCAAGTGGGTCACTTTATTCCATATTTGGATATAGCTCCGATACAAATATTCTTCTCGATTTGACTAATTGGGTCAGGTCATATTAGCCTATGATTAGGAAACATACAAAAATCCGTCCCGTTTTCACTTTTTTACCGAATTGAATTGTATTCGGATAGTAAGTGGAGTGTATCATATATTGTCGGTTCCGCCCGACTTTACCCTTTCCTTACATGTTTTAATTGGGCGCAGGGAATATCCTTGGTGCGCCAGACTAATACCAATAATTCCTTTTCTTTTCATGAACTCACGATTTTAATTTTTATAGTGAAATCAATACAAATCAGTACGATGTAATGTTATAGTGAAATCTGTATATATTTTTACATGTTGGGAACTAAATTACAACATTCGAAACAAAGTGCTGATGAAAATTATGCCAACTAAACTATTTCTGATTGGAAGGGAGGGGCGACAACTACCCCCAACCACACATGTCCTCTAACTAATGCCAATTGAATAGATATAGCTTGGCTGCATGCACCACACGTTCAAACTTGCAATTTATCTGCGAGAAAAAATTGAAAATAATTACATAGAAACAACTTTCATTTTGCTATGCCCCAAATATCACTTCGAGCACTTCAAATTAAGTTACGTTTGGTTTTCCAAGTAAATTGAGTAATAAACAAAGCCGATAAATTGTGGAATGTTATTAAACATTCGACATGCCATTCTTTTCGCCAATCCAATTTCATTGTCTATTACATTTATTTCATTTCCCATCGAAATAAATTAGATTACCACATGTGTATATACAAAATTCTGTGTATGTATGACTGATTCCATGTACCGATTGCATCAGTGTGTGTGTATTGAGGCGGGTCGAAAGTAAAGTTATGCGCATAAAGAGCAACCTTTATTGGTTTAATGAGTACCTTCAAACAAACTCGGTTACATCTATTGTCAACTCCAAGCTAGATCGATTTTACGTAATCTCAAAAACTCCTGATTTTCTTAACAATGGCGGCTATATTTCTAGTTCTGGACCAAATAAAAAGTAGGATAATAACATAGTGCAACACGAAAAAATATATCCTTATACGGACACCACTATGTGATAAAAGACCAAAAAAGACCCGTCTCTCCCAGTTTTGCTCAAAGTCATGCACTTCACTTATGGGCTCCCGAAGATTTGGGGCTTCGGTGTCATTTTTGCAAAAAGTGATCATTTTTTCAGGCTCATATCTTGAACACGTTTGGAATTTTGATTTACTCTCTGAGGCAAAGTTGTAGCTCTTGTCTTCAAAATCAAATCACAAAAAAAATTAAAAAATAGATTTTTTAACCTTTTCGGCTGCTCAGGTTCATAGGTAGCAAACCGTTCAAAATTCAAGGAAACATAAACAACCTTCCAGAACATATGCACTTCCTAGGAATGATTCATTAACATCGTTTAGGTACGAAAAATATATCTTGCATGACTGTTTCTGTTAATGGTCAGTCCGACAACAGTGCGTATGAGGGATATTATCCTTAATCAACAGCATGTATACGCTACCTACACACACTACAGCCTAAAAGATTTGTTCGACGATATTTGCGATTTTGACCTTGAAGATGAAATTTTCAAACGGTTTGCAAGATATGCCCCTTAGAGAATAATTACTTTTTTTTTTGCAAAAATGACACCGAGGCCCCAAAAATTTGGATTCATTTATTTGCATTCATCGGAGTCATATCATATTCATATGTTAGTCTGATAGAAACATAATTATTTCGGCTTTTTCATAAAATTTTAATGCGGATTACAATCACGTGATGGAGCATAGAAATGTCAAACTGGGCAATTTAATGGATATGTAAAAAGACAAACAGTAAAATAACGACAAACAATTGTGCCTTGCAGAAGCAAATGTTATTGATGTTCGATGGCATAGCTCGGCCTCTCTACAAGTTAACAGACAATGAGCGAGATTTTTTGTCTTGTATGTAGAAGGACTTTGGAATGGGAGAGACGCTTATTCAAAAAATCGTATCGAAAATCGTTTAGAATTATTACACAATAATAATTCAGAATAAAAAACTAAATTAAAAAAGGTTAAACTCGCGGTTTTATTCTTTTGCTTACTTGATTTCTCATTTCCTTTGCTTGCCTAGTGAAATTACACGAAAAGTGTCTAGATTTTGACAAATTTAAAAAATAAAAAATCGATAAAATTCAAAAAACAAATAAATCTAACAGACTGTCAAAATGTGCATGCGAACCTCTCTCGAAATTGTGTGGATTTGTTTACACTATGAAAATATGTATATTTATTCAGAAAATTTTTACCACATGCCTTGAAGGATTCAAATTTGAAGGGACTTGTCTCCTCTTTTTTGCTTCGCTTCACAAAACCACAATTTTTAGATTGTACTTTTGTACTAAGACTAGTGAAAAGATACAAAAAATATTAATAATTTATCCTTAAAAAATGTTATGTTCTTTTGAATGCGAACTCGATTAGAAATGAAAAATGGGTCCACAGGTATATTTATTTCGCTATATAGGTTTTTGATCGAAAATAATTGAATTGACTAATCTATCCTTCAGAAAAATAAATCCTGATAAACGTGAACTCGATTAGAAATGAGAAACTGACTACACAGTTTTGTTATATTTCAAAATTGTATAGTCGTTGTCATGAACGTTATCAATATTTTATTATCCGACATTTGTGTGAGCATAAATAAAACCAACTCAAGTTTCTTTTTAGATGCCAACAACCACAACTTGTATCTCATCTACCACCGACCCGGTTTAATGTATATGCCTGTGAGCACATATGTGTTTAAAAAATCATCAAATGAAACGTAAAACTAATAAATGGTTATTACCATTTCCACAGAGTGGACCTAGAACAACATCCGCAACAATATCATTTTATCATTATCATCATTAAAAGTTTGCTCATTAAGAACAAACGGAAAATTGCCATAAAAGGATAATGAACGTTTTGTTATTAGTTTTATACTCTCGATGTAATGACAATCAATATTAAGCCATTGGCCATTGTACAATGTACATAAGGATGACAAACTCCTGTCCCCTCCTCAACTACCATTCGATGTTGTTATAGTCACACATAGACTGTACATACACATTCGTTTGGTATGAGAATGGGATTGCACTGTTAGAGAGTAACTTTTTAACGAAATTTAAACTTAATTCAGCAACCGCTTTTAGCGATTTACAGCAATCCGCTTAGCCAATATTTTATGTGCTGCGATTTCTTATGCTTGTATTGCTTCTCCTAAAAAGCGAAACTTGTCAAAGAATTTGATCATGAATTAACTCGTGACTAATAGGGAAGATGCCAACAAAGTAACACAAATCTGTGTCTGTCCCTCTTTGTAAGCAGAGGTCTTTTTTTATATGTCAGCAATCATAAAACTTTAATAATACGAATGATAAAAATGAATTTCATATTTTTTTATGTACATACATATGTACGAGTACGTATGTGTGTCAGTCAGCTACATTCAGTGTGCCAGTGAACGAACAGTGGGGTATGTCGCAAGAAAAGGGAAAATCCGATTTAATCTGTCCATAACCCTTGTTCGTTCACAAGAAAGGACAAACAATTTTGTGAGAAGTGAAAATATGGTCAGAGTTACAAGCCGAACCATAATTATCGGCGGCGGCGGCGCTGTTCAAAATGGGTCGGCGGCGGCGGCTTTCGGCTAATTTGTCGGTTCGTTCTGTCATTCGATCACCCCTATTTATTTGACAATTTTGGGAAAATGGAAGGACTAATTTGTATTGGTTTTTAACACCTTTTTTTATTCAATATATATATATATAATAGTTCAATATTCGTTAATATTAGCCAATGTTCCCATAATTTAATATTATTATCCCATACAATTATTTTTTGGAAGTGGGAATCCATTCTCAAAATTTATAATATGGATGATTTTAATAAATATTTTTGCAATTACAGCTTTTCGTGTGAGGCATATTTGACCAGACATCTTGAATATCATAATCTTTCCAATGAGTGATAATACTATACCTACTTTGACACACTAAAGAAGCTGTTGTTTAATAAGGCTGTTTTTCTTTAAGCCAGGATAAGAAGCTGCGATAACAAAAACGTTAATAAAAATTTAATTTTTTACCCAAATGTCGGCAACAACAATATAAATATTTGTATCAAAACTAATTTTTAAAAAAATATTTTCCGTTGACTTTTTCGGACTTATGGTCGATAACCATAAATTGGACCTACTACCTTATCCATGCTAAGTCCAATATTTTTAACATAAAATATTTTTGTTAAAATTTGGTTTTATGCACACATTGGTATTGCTGTTGGTGATAATTTCTAAAAAAGAAATTTTTATTTTGAGTTAAATTTTAAATTTTTATTTGGTTTTTTCTTATCACAGCTTAGTTATCCAGTCTTAAAGAAATTATTGTTATTTATAGGAATACATGGCCACGCGCACTGGAATTGACTTATATAAATGCGACTTTCAAATCAAAATACAATCATTCAACTTTCTATAGACGTCATCATATGTGGCATACTAAATTCAAAGAAAGGTCAATATATTTCAAAGTAGTAGGTTGTCTAAATCGACAGTTATATTTTCTTTTGTAATTTTAAGTGCGTTGTCTATTTTGGTAGTACGATTTGACTGAGTTAGAACTCCGTCAAATCTCGGCGGCGTGGTTGATGTCGATGTGAGTCGATGAAATCGGCGGCGTGTTGAAGTCGATTTGAGTCGACGTAATCGGCGGCGGCGCGGCTCGTGCAGATCCATGCGGCGGCGACGGCTTGTCGGCTTAAAATCGGTCGGCTTGTATATCTGAATATGGTTACGTCTATGGGGTTTCTTTGCTAGCAACAAACGGCAGTATACACTTGTGATGATCGTCTTTAAATTGACTCTATTCTAATTGTAAAAAACCAGTTCACAGTTAATAAAATAGTGCATTACCATTTCAGTCGTGGATACCCTAATGACTGACTTGTTCCAGAAGAAAAATGCAGCTCGATTGATGCAATTTACTTGAACAGTAGTTGGGAACTTCATGAAACGCTTCGTCAAATTGAGTAAAAGCTCCTTCAATCGAGCGACATTTGCACCAGTCTTTTAAGACGGGCACAAGACATCTTAAACGACGGGTACAAGAACAGACTAAAACGTCGAGGACATAACAGCGACCCTCAACACAAATCGACGACGACATTTTCATGTAATCATATAATCACGTCCCTTATCACGAGGTTGGCGATCCATTGAGCAATAATGTCAACGACGAATCTTTATGTCCGTACTACTGACAATGTCGTTTTTGATGATCAAAACTTATACTTTCACCATCTGATGTTTGCAAAAAAAAACATGATAATAAGAACATAATGTGATGTGATTATGTCGGATGCTCTTACCGGGAATTGAACCCGGGACTGTCTGCTTACAACACTACGACGGCTCTCATTATGAATATATTCATGATTGGCGTCATCATGAAGACATAGTCTGCAAGTTGTCCTTAACGTAGTTAGACACACGACACATGCGGAACTTTTTCTTACAGCTTGTCGTGATACAAGGGTGTCCATCACGATATCGTTAACGACAATACAAACAATAAATGTCAAGACTGACAAATTCAACGAGTAATCGTTACCGGCAATTTCATGAACGACGATTTTGACTGACAACTGAGTTTGTTTGAAATTTTTGGTTGTAGAATTTTTTTATTTGGATTTTTTCAATTATTGATTATTTATATTTACACAAGTAAAATAATCAAGGCCTCGAGCTCGAAAAAAACCGAATTTATTATGTTACTGTTTTATTTTTATTTATTTCACAAAAAGTTGACAACATTGGCGTTTTTAAGTTTAACGATTATTTCTTTTGCATTGCCAAATATTTTGAATCATGCGCGGGTGTGGCCGTTGACCTCGTTTCGGTTACACTTTTCTCTTATTTTTCCATTTTTTTAAATCGCCCACTGTACGATGGTCCATTCAGACATAAACAGCCTTCATTCTGCTTCCGCAAATGCCTTTATCGCCATCAGCCAGCACAGAAACATCCCTTCTGTTCAGAACATAATTGTTGTTATTCTCTCTGAACGCTTTTCGTTGAACGGAATATGAAATGGAGTTTTCGGTGCGACGACTTAAATGTGGTGTCATCATCCCCTTTTAGATTTTGGAGATAACATTGAGGCACAATCAGACTGACGCTGGGGTTGTCATAACAATTCCGATGTACATAAATTATATCATTACTGCGCTTATTTATAATGGACAGTAAAAACAAAGTCATAAAATATGAATGGTCACTAAGCCTAAAAATAAAAATATATTGGCTGTAATACAAAAACAATAATAACAAAACATACATAAATATTAAAAAGGTTTTTATGTTTACGAATTTAAGCTTAACAAATTGGTGAACAAGAAATCGTTTTATAGAGATTTATTTTGCACCTCGTTGTGGTATTCACTTGGCCCAAAACGCTACTACCATGCAGGTAATGAAATGAAATAAAATTGTCATACTCCTGTATAAACAATCACAAATTGGAAACCTGAGAGAAAGTAGAAAGAAATACACAGAACAAAAATGAAATTTGGATGAAATTAAAAGAATCAATGAAGAAATTTGTAAGATTATTTGCATATTCACTCGATAAAGAAATTCACAAATTGATTAAAAAAGTTGTAAGTCGTTTATTGAAAACAAAAAATAAAATTTTGGCGGAAGCGAGTATCGAACCGGGGATGTTCGATTTGTAGTCGTGCATCCCTATTATCGCACCACGCTCGGTAGACGGAGAATTAAGTTAAAGTTGATTTCTAATTAATTAATTTTCTATTAAATGTGTAATTAGAAATTGTTGTGTTTATGACTAAAGCTGTAAAATAGGTCATTTTAGGAGTTTCTAATTTTGACTAATCTTTTCAACAATTCAAATAAATGTTTGTTCGATTATTATACCCTCCACCTCACTTTGTCATTCCGTTTGTAACACCTTGAAATATTGAAATAAAGTATATATATTCTGGGTCGTGGTAAAATTCGAAGACGATCTAGCCATGTCCGTCTGTAAGCACGCTAGCTTCCGAACGACATAAGCTAGGAGGTTGAAATGTTCCGTAAATGTGTCTTATGGTTGCAGATCGGTTGAGATTGAAAGTGGGCGAAATCGACTCGCAAGGAAATTTTTCTCCCTAACATTGACTGAAAATACTCCTAATATTTAGACTATTTATGTAATTATTTTTTATACCCTACACCACTTCGTGGTCTAGGGTATTATAAGTTAGTTTCGCGCCAAATGTTTGTAACACCAAGAAATAATCGAGCTAGACCCACCTTTAAGTATACCGATCGGCTTAGAATCACCAGCTGAGTCGATTTAACGATGTCTGTCTGTCCGCTTGTTCGCACTCTACAGGTCGAAATTGTTGTCCGATTGTCATGAAACTTGGCAGAATTTATTTTCTCTGGCCAAGGACCATCGGTATTGAATTGGGAGGAAATCGGTTCAGATTTAGATATAGCCCCCATACAAATGTCGCTCCCGATTTGACATTTTACACTTTAGAAACCACATGTTGTACCCGATTTTCTTTACATTTGGTACAACATCTTATAATCCAACTAGAAACACCTATGCTGAAATTGGGTAAGATCGGTTCAGATTTAGATATAGCCCCCATACAAATGTCGCTCCCTATTTCACTTTTTCCGCTTTAGAAACCACATATTGTACCCGATTTTCTTTAAAATTGGCACAACATCTTATAATCCAACTAGAAAAGCCTATGCAATAATTGGGTAAGATCGGTTCAGATTTAGATATAGCCCCCATACAAATGTCGCTCCCGATTTGACATTTTCCGCTCTAGAAACGACATATTGTACCCGATTTTCTTTAAATTGGGCAGAACATCTCATAATCCAACTAGAAATACGTATGCAAAAATTGGGTAAGATCGGTTCAGATTTAGATATAGCCCCCATACAAATGTCGCTACCGATTTGACATTTTCCGCCCTAGAAACGACATATTGTACCCGATTTTCTTTAAATTTTGCAGAACATCTTATAATCGAACTAGAAACACGTATGCAACAATTGGGTAAGATCGGTTCAGATTTAGATATAGCCCCCATACAAATGTCGCTCCCGATTTGACATTTTCCGCTCTAGAAAAGACGATTTTCTTTAAATTTTGCAGAACATCTTATAATCCAACTAGAAATACGTATGCAGAAATTGGGTAAGATCGGTTCAGATTTAGATATAGCCCCATACAAATGTCGCTCCCGATTTCACTTTTTCCGCTCTAGAAACCACATCTTGCACCCGATTTTCTTTAAATTTGGCTTATAATCTAACTAGAAACACCTATGCTGAAAGTGGCTATGATCGGTACAGATTTAGATATAGCCCACATACAAATGTCGCTCCCGAATTGACGTTTTCATATTGTACCCGTTTTTCTTTAAAATTGGCACAACATCTTATAATCCAACCTATGGTGAAAGTGGGTAAGATCGGTTCAGATTTAGATATCGCACTCATACAAATGTTGCTCCCGAATGTTTATCCGATTTTGGCCAAACCTTACATATTATATTTCACCAATAAACATACATGGTGAAAGCGGGTCACATCGTTCCAGGTATCAATATACCCCCATACAAATGTCCTTTCCGATTTAAAATTTATGGTCAAACACATACATTTACAGGATGCAAAAATCCTTCCCGATTTCACTTTTTTACTTTTCACTTTTTTCTAGGGTATTATAAGTTAGTTTCGCGCCAAATGTTTGTAACACCAAGAAATAATCGAGCTAGACCCACCTTTAAGTATACCGATCGGCTTAGAATCACCAGCTGAGTCGATTTAACGATGTCTGTCTGTCCGCTTGTTCGCACTCTACAGGTCGAAATTGTTGTCCGATTGTCATGAAACTTGGCAGAATTTATTTTCTCTGGCCAAGGACCATCGGTATTGAATTGGGAGGAAATCGGTTCAGATTTAGATATAGCCCCCATACAAATGTCGCTCCCGATTTGACATTTTACACTTTAGAAACCACATGTTGTACCCGATTTTCTTTACATTTGGTACAACATCTTATAATCCAACTAGAAACACCTATGCTGAAATTGGGTAAGATCGGTTCAGATTTAGATATAGCCCCCATACAAATGTCGCTCCCTATTTCACTTTTTCCGCTTTAGAAACCACATATTGTACCCGATTTTCTTTAAAATTGGCACAACATCTTATAATTCAACTAGAAAAACCTATGCAATAATTGGGTAAGATCGGTTCAGATTTAGATATAGCCCCCATACAAATGTCGCTCCCGATTTGACATTTTCCGCTCTAGAAACGACATATTGTACCCGATTTTCTTTAAATTGGGCAGAACATCTCATAATCCAACTAGAAATACGTATGCAAAAATTGGGTAAGATCGGTTCAGATTTAGATATAGCCCCCATACAAATGTCGCTACCGATTTGACATTTTCCGCCCTAGAAACGACATATTGTACCCGATTTTCTTTAAATTTTGCAGAACATCTTATAATCGAACTAGAAACACGTATGCAACAATTGGGTAAGATCGGTTCAGATTTAGATATAGCCCCCATACAAATGTCGCTCCCGATTTGACATTTTCCGCTCTAGAAAAGACGATTTTCTTTAAATTTTGCAGAACATCTTATAATCCAACTAGAAATACGTATGCAGAAATTGGGTAAGATCGGTTCAGATTTAGATATAGCCCCATACAAATGTCGCTCCCGATTTCACTTTTTCCGCTCTAGAAACCACATCTTGCACCCGATTTTCTTTAAATTTGGCTTATAATCTAACTAGAAACACCTATGCTGAAAGTGGCTATGATCGGTACAGATTTAGATATAGCCCACATACAAATGTCTCTCCCGAATTGACGTTTTCATATTGTACCCGTTTTTCTTTAAAATTGGCACAACATCTTATAATCCAACCTATGGTGAAAGTGGGTAAGATCGGTTCAGATTTAGATATCGCACTCATACAAATGTTGCTCCCGAATGTTTATCCGATTTTGGCCAAACCTTACATATTATATTTCACCAATAAACATACATGGTGAAAGCGGGTCACATCGTTCCAGGTATCAATATACCCCCATACAAATGTCCTTTCCGATTTAAAATTTATGGTCAAACACATACATTTACAGGATGCAAAAATCCTTCCCGATTTCACTTTTTTACCAAATTGAATTGTAATGAGATAGAAAGTCCGTCCGTCTTTAGAATTTCCTTACTTGTTTGGGAGATGCCCATATGTCCATACTTTGGTATAACCCAAATGGGGTCCCATTCTGATCTATTACAGCTCTAGAAACTACATCTTACATCGGATCTTCTTCAAATTTTGCAGATCATGGCCCATGTTTTGGACCAGGCCCAAAATGTAGTTATAGGCCCCCTTTTGAAATGTCGGTCCGATTCATCCTATTACTACTATATAATTTGTATTTGTCTGTCGGATAATTGGATCAATTACCATATTATTAACCATATTCGTTAAACATGACTAAAGATTAATTTATAGTATAATTTATACTGTATAATTTATATGAACTACATAAAATTGCGCCCATGAAATAAATGGGTTTAGTAACCAAAGCGAGGTACATACGCAGGGAGTGGTGTAGGGAATTATATAGTCGGCCCCGCCCGACTTTAGCCCTTACCTTACTTGTTTTAATTTTCGTTTTTTATATACTTGAAATTTGTTTCGTACCTTCCTCTAGTAACGTGTAATCAGCATAAAGTATGAAATAGATTTAGCGCGTGAAATGGGACAAAAGGGATAAAAATGGTACCAAAGATACGACAACAGCTAGAAACATGAAATTCGGTGTGTACATTCCTCTACTTGCGTAGGCACGTAAAATAGAGGGATTTTTCAAAATATGTTCTTTTGGGACGAAAAGGGATTCAGTGTGAACGTCCCTATTATTAGAGATTATTCGAAATTTGTACTTTTAAAATTGGAAAAGAGGGATAAAAATGGTACCAATCAAACCACTGAAGATAAAATCATGAAATTCGGTGTTTGCTTTTATCTGACTGTGTAGACGCGAAACATAAGGGATTTCTTTTCGAAATTTGTACTTTAAGGCGGAAAATGGGGCGAAAGGGATAAAAATGGTACCAATCAAACGTTTGCAGTTAGAATAGTGAAATTCTGTGTACATTGCTGTGACTGCGTAGTCACGAAAAATAAAGATATCTTTCGATATTCGCACTTTTGGATCAAAACGGGATAAAATTGGTACCACGCAAATGGTTGTAGCTAGAATCATGAAGTTCACTGGTTTCACTCGCCTGTCTTCGTAAACACGCACAATACGAGTATTTCTCCAAAATCGTACTTTTAGGGTCAACATTTTAAAAAATGATAAAAGCGGTACCAAGCAAACGGATGTACTTAGTGTCATGAAATTAGATGTATTGATTCCAATATGGACGCGAAACATAACGGAACTCTGAAATTTGTACTTTTCTTATCAAAATGATACAGTCACTCTATTCGTAGCTGAATCAAGAAATTGCAAATGGGACAATTCGGCCTGAGGGAAAATGCTTCTCTCTAATGATGATTGACAATACACCAAATATCTAGAGTACATTTTTGAAGATTGCTCCCTCATGTTCACTTTCTGATTACAATTGCAGTATTATATGTACATATATTAGTAAACTATTAATATTATAATAATGAAGCAATGAAATTTATTTAAAACAGTGCGCATAAGTATGCCTTATAGTTTGAAATAGTAAACAAATTTAGTAATGCGCATTAAACATATCACAATTTTCAAAATATGTTATCTCACTTATTTGTAAAGTCGACAGCCTAGAATCTACCGGTAATACTATGGAATGTACTCCTTGGTGGAGGGTATATAAGATTCGGCCCGACCGAACTTAACTCCTTTTTACTTGTTTTTGTCTTACTGTGACAACATTTTTCGTTGAAATTATCAGATGCACTCTTCTTCTGTGTAAGTAAAAGTGTTACATTGACCTCTTCGGGCGTGTGTGTGTAGAAGCTTTGGTGCAGGTATATCCTCCTGCAAAGACGAACATGGAAATATAGTGACTGATACAGCGAATGTTCTGAGGATATGGAAGGACACTTCACTAAGCTTTTAGTAGCTGACAACACTGGTGATTAAGATGGCCCTGAATCAATCAACGATGACGATGCTGAATGTACACCGCCCAGTCGAGATGAGAATTAAGTGCCAATATCTAGACTAAAAAGTAACAAAGGAAGAATGGCAGGCAGAATTGTTAGGTGGAGGGTACGACGAGTTGTGAAAGTGCATGCATGAACTTTATAAAACCGTTTGTCGGAAGGAATTCTGAAACTTCAGTGTTTTATGTTCCATTCACAAAAAAAGGAGACAAATCTGTATGCACTAATTACTGTGGTATAAGTCGTCTTGCAATCGCGTATAAGATCGTAACAAGCGACTAAATAGTAAAGTCAAGAAAATAATCAGATCATATGAATGTGATAAATTCACAATACGCCAAATCCTGGAGAAGACCAAAGAAATACAAAACGATTCGTTAGTTATAAAGCCGCGTTTGACAGCCAGATACGTGCCAAAGTCATCAAAGCATTGCCCTGGTATCCATGCAAAACGGATTGGACTATGCATATTGGCCTTAACCGAGACATGGTCATCGGTCAGACATAGTGATAGCCAATCGTATGACCTTTTCAAAATATTGTTGGAAATGGTCCTAACGATGCTGCAGTTAGAGAAACGGGAGTCTCTGCAAACAATACGCAGGAGTTAGCGAAAGCGGTTCTGACACTAAATGAAAATTAAGTTTATGGTATCAACGGCCGGAGAATCACACGCGACTGGGCCAGTATATGACAGCTGGTAACTAAAACCTCGAGGTACTAGTAAACATAAGAATAATACTAGCTAGCTTTGGGTTGAGCAACCGAGTTAGAAACAAAGACCTTCTATATACAAGACAAGAAATTTCACTCTTTGTCTGTTATTACCGGCGCACCGATGGGCAATAACAGCGAATGTTGCTGTTAAATCCATGTTAGCTTTTTACAGCAAAATATTAAAATAAGAAAAACAATGGATACACACACAAATATACACGAAAATGAAATGTATATATTTGGTTGATTGCTAATTTTTTTAAATATGCTTGAATGTATTAGCAAAACCTTATAAAAACAGTAAAATAGCGACAAACAATTGTACTTTGCAGAAGCAAATGTTATATTGTATTGTATAATATTTTCGAAAAAAATTCAAGAAATGGAGTCCCCACAGTGGTTCGCATAATGTTATCTTTCAAGACGTCCAAAGCTTCCAAACAGGAAATTGTGGTGCAAATTCATGAGAAAATAATCTGGAGGGTTAAATCGCATTACCTCGGTGACCAATTGACTGGCCCATATTGTGAGAAATAACGCCTTCACCAAATATGTCCTCAATTGGTTGACGCGCCTCATGGGGCGCTTTCCTCCTGAAAAGCATGTCTTCTGTAGAGAAGAAAAATACTAACAAATCTGCTGCCCGCAAAGCACGGTGGCACGTAAATCCCTTATAGATTCTCTTCACTCCAAATGCGACAATATTCCGACATCTGACATGTCATTTGACATGCCACTTTCGTTGATGCAAATCAAATCAGTTGCAGTTCAGCATTTATTTGGAGCAAGGTGTCGCTGTGCGTTTATTTAACATAAAGAAAATTTAACTTGTTTTTATCTGTATTTTAAATATTTTGATTAAAGTATTTATTGATTCTATTGAAACATTTAATTAAAAATTAAAAAATAAACAAACTATTAATAAATGCAATTAAAATGTTTAATAAAATTTCTCGAAATATTTCAATTAATTTTTTAAATTGAATTTGCGAATTTTATTTATAGGACCGAAATCAATAAACTTTTTAATTGAATCTGCGAATTTTTTAATTGAAATTTGGTTTTAGTTATTTCTGTGCAAGTACTTCAAAAGCAAATATTACATAGTTGCGATCCCATAGATTCTACAGCTAGACTCAAATCAAAAGGTCATGAAATCAAACAGATATTTTAGGGTACTAAGCTCAATTCATTTTGGGTTTATTCGCCAGCGAAATGAAAAACATGGTAAAACTGATCTAAAATTAACTCAGTCACATGGACAATATTTTATATAATGGTTCATGAAAAATTCGATTAAGAAATACATTGAATGTTAGGTTCAAGCCAATTCTAATTCAAAGGAATGTATACTATATATTACACTATGCCACTTAAGGGGCTAATGTAACTAAGAGAATGGATGTCGACCGTTTAGCAGAAATTACATTCGCATGTTAACACACATTCTTAACATGCAATGTTCATATTCACATCGATTTAAAAATATTATATCATTGTAAATGTTTATGTTTCTTTGTCAATGATAATGATGTTTATATTTTTATTTGTGTGTGATATGAAATACAACTTCTGCTAAAACGGTATAACTGACATTTCCGAAAACATTTTCTCTTTTTTCAGATACAACGCTAGTTATAATATTTTTCTTCTTCTTAACAAGCAAACAAATATTTAATTGTATTCAATATTGCAATTTATGGATGATATTTACTTGAGAAAGCATGCATTTTTTCGTTTAACAAGGGAAATTACGAACAATTTCATTTCGTGCACCAATTTTTCAACGAAACCCCCGAGTCAAATTGTACTAAACACGATTGGATTTCAATTTCGCTCGGTTGATTAAATTGGATTTTTATACAAAAGAAACACTAAAATCACAAGGCAACATTGATAGTATGAATATAATATATTGTATGCTTTTACAATTACACACTTTGATTGGTATATATTTTTTGTTAAATAAATAGCCACAAACAAAAGTTTAAGCAACGCTTTAATGTTCACGGCGATATGTTGACTGACTGGTGTTTGATTTTTATCTTCTATCTTCTTCTTCTCCGAATCAATTAATAGTAAGCCCCAAGTGTCAAATCTAAACGATTTACCTGGTTTAATGAATGAAATCGGATAAGAATTTAATGAGAAAAAAATTACCCTTTTTGTGAAGTTGGTAACAGAGGGGAAAACGGGTGACAAAATGGACGAGAGTTTACATTTCACTTTGCAGGAAACCTCGGATACGCGTACGGAATCCATTTTCCTTCCCGAGTTTTAGCACAAGCCGTAACAAACATATGAATGGAAAACGTCAACAACCCGATAATTCGCTAGTCTTGAAGCATAAATACCTCACACATAGATGGGGTTGAATATTTTTTTATTATCGGAAATTATCTGTTGTGAAATGAGTGAGTGCATGTAGAAGTACGGCAAGCGCCTCTACATAGTTTAAGAGCTATCAAACCCCATCACTAATTTTCTTCCTACATCTAATTTACCCATTAACGAAGCTATCACTTCAGAAATTAGAAACACGCACAACTAATCCAAAGTGAACGCCCGCCAAGTAATATATAAGTAGAATATTGTCCAAATTTCATCAAAATCGGAGGAATATTCAAAATTATTATTTTTCTATCGATATTTTTGGAATCGCCTAATACATATTTATTTTATTTTGTATTTAATTTATATATCGTTTTTATATTATTTTTTTTTCACATAAAGTGTTGTAGTCATCCACATTTGGTGATAAAACCTTGTAAGTGGAGGGTAAATATATAGACTTTAACCTTTCCTTACTTGCTTTATATAATAAAATCAATGTTCACTTAAACTACCGTATCTACTACGGCATATTACAGCTGATATAACTTCTATAATTGACCTGTTATTTGTACCGATATAAGTATAGTCAGTGTGGAGAAACCTTTCCTGCAGAATTTTAAAAAATAAAAACTTATCCATAAAAAATATTTTCAATTAACGTTTAGATTGTTTAATAAAAGCCGATTTCAGTTGAACGGACGTGTGCCTTTTTAACGACTCGTTTATTCCGACAAACTTATTAACGAAGCATAGCTTTTTAAATTGTGTAATAGAGTGTAAATATCCAAATATGTACATTGGACCATATGTATCTTGAAAAATGTTACAAAGATAAAATAACAAAAAATTAAATAATTTTTCTTTTTTCGTTTCGCTTTCTTTCTTTTCATGTTACATCGTCACATCCTGTATGCGAATACTTCGCTGGATGTGTGTTTGGATATACCCCTGCATCGGTTGCACTCGCCCTCGCCACTTACATCATTTGTCACATCAAATGCATTGGCTCTGGTGATTCCTTCCGTGCACCACTCGGCTTCCCGACGATGATGCCATTATGACAATACAAACACCCTGTTTTTAACATGCATGTGTGGGTGCGGTGCGGTGATGCATACGATGAAATAATCTGAAAATTACAATCTTCTGTATCTCAACGCCTTCGGATCCATGGAACCGTGCAATCCCAAAACCAATGGCCTTTTACCCTCATCTCCGCCCCATTAATGTGATCGCTGACAACGCTGTCGCTGGATGTGCGACAACCAACGTTTTGATGCTGCTTCTCTTGTCTGAATCGTAATGTGCTCGTTATGCTGCTGCATGCAACGGTTCCTTTGCTTGTGTTCGGTGATTACAACAAATGGGGACACTGAACAACACACACACCCATATATATATATAAACATATTTATACTTCGTGTTGTGTGTTTATCGACTGTGGTTGATGAATGCTGAATAAATGCTAAATGCTGTGATGCTGTGATGCATGCGGGATATGGATTTTTCATGAACTCTTCGTTCTTTTATATTCACCGACTTTGACCTGATTTATATGTTTTCTGTTGGTTTTGGCTTTGGCGTTGGTGCCGTTCTTCACATGTTGGCAACGATGCTGTCTATGTTGATCCTGATGATGATAATAATGATGGCAAATATTGGGCATGCATTGGCATGGCGAACCGCTGCATCTGATTGCACACCATTCTCCTGTCATACCTGTTACACCATTTCGAAATGTAATTGGACAATACGACGTATGCGTGCAACACACGTCATCATCAAACGAACATGTTGGCATGGACTCATACAAAATTCACGGTCATCACGAAATGTCACAATCACGTGGATTCGGCCGGATGTCACCTGACGTACGACACAACATACAGCCTTGCTGTCAGCCACACTGCGCACATATCAAAAGGCGGCCTGTGACACAGATCAAGTTGTAATTGCATGTCCACGTGGCACAAGCATATCGATTGAGTTTGCACAGTATAATAAATTTATAGCGAAAGGTAAGTGTCGTACAACCAAAACATAGTACATACATACATGTTTGTAATTGCGTATGCATGTATTGGCATACATACTTATGTACATTAGAGTGGCTTCTTTTGTGAGGAAGGGAGAAATGTTGTTGATGATCCCGACTAAAATGAAAGATTGGTTTGTTGTATATATTCCCAAAAAAAAAACGCTAGAAATTAAAACCGACCCCTTGTCAAAACGTATAAAAAACTTGCAATATGACCGATTATGGTTTTAAGGGCTCGTTGAAGAGGTATTGATAACCAATTGCAATTTTAAGTATTTTCTAACCAGTTACTTTGAGTAGAATGTGTTTACGATGCAAATAACACCATATTTCAGTTTTTACATCACATTTAAACCACTGAGAACCAACAATAATAAAAAATGTCGGTCCTTAATGGGTTAGGAAGTTATAAAAATTGCAATTGGTGATCAATACCTTTTCAACGATCCAACAAAAACACAAATCGGACTAAAAATATGGAAGTTATTGCGGTTATTACAAAAAATGCACAAAATGTAAAATTCTACCCTCTATTCTTGGTTAAAATGCAAGTTTTTGATATGGTTTGATAAGGACCAGATTTTAATTTCTAGCAGGTTTTTTCTAAATACAATTCTCACCGTGAATTAGAGATGGGAGCGTGAGTGATTATTGGCTCACGTTCACGCACGCTCACGAAGGAAAAAAATTAAATCACGCACGAAGATTTTTTCGTTCCTCACGTTCACGCACGTTCAAGTGAGTAAAAAAATTTTGCTCACGATCACGCGTGAATCACGTGATTCACGTTTATCACGCAAACAATTTCCACAAAGAAAATAATATATCCTTTATCCCCCTTATTTTCTATTCTAAATCGAGGTGAGTAACGAATCGCAAATCCGAAAATTATATTATTTAAATCACTGAGGTGTCTTAAATTCATATTTTTAAAGTAGTATTAAATCTTGCAGAGTTAAAAAATAGGACACTGACATAAAATCCAAGTAGAAAACAAAGCATATATCCCAATATCACTTATGTGAGTTTTTAAGTGAATTATTATTCGTGCATTGAAACACTTTGTTTTAGAAATAAATATATGTATATATATATTAATTTTATTTTGAATGGAAAATTTCGGATTTTTAAACGAAATAAAATGAAAAAAAAAATAGATAAATATGTGTCACTCACGAAAAAATCACGCAAAAATTTGGCTCACGCACATTCACGCACGAAAATTTTTTCGTTGCTCACGTTCACGCAAGCTCACGTGAGTAAAATAAATTTTGCTCACGATCACGCGTGAATCACGGAATTCACGTGAGCCGCGCCCATCTCTACCGTGAATTTTATTCAAGAAATGACGTGATTTATAGAGGTTATTTAGAACGCGTCCAGCTCACGAACGGACAGTGATAACAGCGAAATATTTTGGGAGAACACAAAAAACAAATCAATCTTTCATTTTAGTCGGGAACATCCACAAGTTTTATTTTGAAGCCACTCTAATGTACATATGTGTGATACCAGTGGCAACTGAAGTAGGTAATTAAATTTCCTTTGTTGACGTGATACGTAATCGAAAATATTATACGTGTAACCGCAGAAGATTACCCGTTGTGGAAAATACAGTTAATATGTACCAATATGCAAAGAAAGACGATTTACCTGGTCAAGTAAAATGTTAGGAAACTGAGCATAAATCAGTACAATTAAAATTGGATTGAAGCAATCAAAATTGACGTTTAGTTCGGCAGAGCCGAATCTTGTCAGCAGACATAGCGTATAAATACATTACATATTTGTTTATGTTAATTTTGATTTTTGTATTCTACTCCCAACTTTGCCATACCAAAAGTATTATACAATACATTTGTGCCAGTTAGTAGGATAGTGGTCTAAGTCACACTTCAGCCCTTTTGAAATATATAATGGTTTGTGCTTAATTGAAAAATATTTGTTCGCCGAAGCACAACATTTTCTACAGGTGTATCGAAGAAGGATGTAAGTTTCAATCCTTAAAAACCGACTTATACAAATATACCCTCACTTTAAGAGATCATATTTATGGAAGGACTTAAATGTTACTTAGCGTCGGATTGTAAATAATTCTAAAAACATGATCGAATATGAAGTCATAATGGATTTCAGGCACCGGCATAGGAGTTGTAAATCATATAATATTACCTATGTTAGAGACAATTATATAGGAGGGGGTGGCTGTGTAGAAGGGGCATAAATATTTTTTAGGATTAAAGTGACTATAAAAACATTTTCAAATATCAAATTGCTACTGATTTAGACTTCGCGTATGGAAGTTATGTCGGTTTTATGTTAACCCAGGGTTACACCACTTTGTGTTGGAAGTACCAGAAGCGGCGTGACAATATCACCCGTATTCCAAGTGTATGAAACGGCCATATAAGCATTGACAAAGGAAACATTTCAGAGCATTCCGATCCTCCGTATATAATTCATAACATCTTTAATTTTACGTAGGTTAGGGCGATTTGTGTGGGTGGTACTAGAAAGGGCGTGGCATTATCCGCCATACTTTATAAGCTTAAAGTAATTATAAAAAATGTATCAAGTGGCAAAATATAGCTAATTCCGAACATCCGTTTGGAAGGTATATTACTTTTAATTTAAATAGTAATATAGACAATTTGTGTGGGAGGTATCAGAAGGGGCGTGGCAATTTCGCCTTCAAACTTAAACTAACTTTGGGAAAAATATTACCATGTGCAAAGTTTGAATTGATTCCTTAACTCCCTTCGAGAGTTATCGTGTACACCAGTCAGCCATGACTCAAACAGCTTGAAAAGGATTTGGTCCAAACATACTTAGGGTCTTAAGTCACTCTTTCAATGAGTTACACTTTTTTTCTGCCCCAAATTATATATACCTTCCTACTCTGTAGTGTGAGGGTATAAAAATCAACAATGTTGGTTCATAGATAGATACTTCATATAAAAATCGCACAATTCCCAAAATCGGGGAAAATCCCAACAATCTGATTTTTTTGAAAACTAACCGCCATTCGATAATTTCGATCGAGGATCAGAAGACAAATATATTTTAGCAGCTGTGTCCGTAGGTACAATTAGGTTTTTAGTCTTCAAACCGGTGATTTGGGTTTCGAGAATTAATTGTTAAAATAAATAATTTTTTATGAGCTAGTGTAGTCCAGTTCTATTTCCTGATTTCTTTTGCGGTTATCTACACGAAGTGTGGGCTTATTTAAGTAATTATTGTTGGCAAATTTGACTTTGCTTCATAATATACACATATCGCCAAAAACAAAAACCGTATAATGTACTGGGGTATTATACGGTTTTTGTTTTTTTACAGATTTACAGCGCTGAGAATTTTCATCGGGCTTAAATATTTCTCCTCTGGGGTAGGCCCAAAGCAGGATGCTGAGAGTGAAAGATTTTTGCATTGTAAATATGTTAGGTTATTTCATTGGGAGTTATTTAATTCTTTAGAACCCCGGCAATATTTCATTTATTTGAAATAATACAGAATACGGACTTATTTGTCACTTCCCCTATGCGAATGTGGCGGTTATTGGGCATATCTGTATATTAGTAAGTTAAAATATGTTATGTGCCACCCCTTATAAAGGACAGGCTTAATGCAAAAATGACAATAAAAAATGTTACGCCCCTGGGACCACGCCTACCCGTTTCGAGTTGTGACTGAAATATTATTAAAAAACACTAATATGGCATTATGAACCACAAAGTGAAGCGGCTCTTCTCTCCAATTTCTATGAAATTTTCCAAATATATTTTTTATATGACTAATTAAGCTGTTTCCCCGGTTTTCATTAATATGACACTAGGACACTAGGATTGATCGAAACTGAACACCACAGGGTATAATGTCTTTGTGTATTTGTTTGTAACGCCCAAAGGAGGCGTAACGCCCATCGTTTATTATACCGATCGACATAGAATCACTTTTTGAATCGATTTAACTATATGTTCGTCTTTCCGCCTTTCTGTCTGTTCATCTATACTGGTAATCACGATACAGGTCGAAATTATTGACCGATTCTAACAAACACGATTTTTGCACGTCTTGGACGGATGTTATTTAATTTGAAGCAAATCGGTTCAGATTTAGATATAGTCCCCATACAAATATTGCTCCTGATTTTACTTGTTTTGCTCTAGAAGCCACATAATTAAGGAGATTTTGATCAAATTTTGGACAACACCATATACTGGCTAGAAATATCTGTGGTGAAAATGGGTTAAATCGGTTCAGATTTAGATTTAGCCACCATACAAATTTCGCTCCCTATTTGACATTTTCCGCTCTAGAAACCGTAAATGTTAACAGATTTTCTTCAAATTTGGCGTAACACATTATATTTCAACTAGAAACATTTCGGGTGAAAATGGGTCAAATCTGCTCTAGAAACCACATAATTTAATCAATTTTGATAAAATTTGGCACAACACCTCATATTTCAACTAGAAACATCTGGTGTAAAAGATGTCAAATCAGTTCATATTTCGATATAGCTACCATATTAATTTCGCTCCCGATTTAACTCTTCCCAGTCTAGAAACTGTAAATTTTAACAAATTTTCTTCAAATTTGCCACAACATCTTATATTTTAACTAGAAACAATTGTAGTGAAAATGGGTAAAATCTATTCAGATTTAGATATAGCCACCATACAAATTTCGCTCATCGGTCTATGATGTGCCGAAATCCTCACCGAATTGTAATGGCGTAGAAAGTGGAGGGTATCATATAGTCGGCGCCGCCCGACTTTAGCCTTTCCTTTCTTGTTTATCATAAGGTAATTTAAAAAAATATATAACTTGTTTGTGGTAAGAGATAGAAACATATTTTTTGTCTAATTTCAAGCAAAGTGCTTCAAGTTGAATACAAAATTATAAAATCTTAAAAAAGATTTCTTTATAAAAATGTATTTTTTGTAAAATAGATTTAAAAATAAATATAATGAAATGCCTTTTCTGTGAGCACTTTAAAACACACATCTGGCCACAAAAGTGGAAGTTATGTTACGGATTTTATAAAAAATGCATAAAAAATAGCAATAAAAGTCGGCGCTGGAAGACGTGATCCCTGGGGCGTGAAATTTTTTGAGAGTCTTCTTTCCATCAAGCCACCATTTTGGACTGTTTGAAAATAACGGACGCCCTAATGTATATCAGGGATGCAAAAGTTGGTATAATTGTACCATTTTTGGTACAATTACGACCTTCAAAATACAATGGTACTCCAATGAAATTTTTGGTACAATTTCCAATTATATCCTAATTATCGTTTCAAGCCAAAAACAGACTTAAAATTAAAATTTTTAATTTTCAACAACAAAGATTGAGGCGATGTAGCGACAAATACAAGCACTCAAAAGGGAATATGTGAATTGATAAATCTGCATATATTGTTTAAAAAATTATCACTTAAATAATCAAATAATACATTTTTACGGACTTCACTTTCATTTAGGAAGTTCTATTGTCTCCGCGATTTTGCAGTTCCAGTAGATTGTAAAATATGGACAAATCTCACCGTATTGAGCACAAATATTGTAGCAGTACAATATTTTTAACATATATTAATAAATATTTACATTTATGTACAATATTGGTCGAAAAAGTACACTTTAATAAGGTCGATGGTACAAATCTGAAGTTGGCAGGGAAGGGAAGCAAATCCATCATAAATATGTAAGTTTTTGTAAAAATTTAAAGGTATATGTAAAAAAGCTCCCATGTCAAATAAACTAATTTGGTTTGTATGGGAGAAAAATAGTTGATGTTTTTCGCACCTAAATCGAAGATTGATTTGTTTTATGCATACTCCCAAAATATTTCGGCTATACCTCGTACCTTCGTGCTTCTCAAAACTGGCGGTTGTGTTTTCGAATGATTTCGTATTCAACGGAGGCATTTGCAATACAAACCAAACTTGCATTTTCAACGTGAGAATATTGGAGAATATCATATTTGCATAAACATTGCGAAGTGAACGAACTGACTTTGTGAAACAGAATCCAGTCGATTTTAAACACTAGTACCTATCCGCATATAAACTGCATATTTTATTTCCAATTATCCTAATTTTTCGGTAAACATCGAATAAATTGATTATGCGAACTTCGCTTATCGACTTGTCTTTCCGCTAAATTAACATTAAATTATTGAAATGGGTTTTTTGTGCTTGCTTTCTCTGTACATCGTAGTAGGATGCTCATGGTGTGTGGGAACCGCCCTGATAACTGTTGTTAACTTTTTTATTGATGGTTAATATTTACAAAGTAATGAAATTAACATTAGCGTACAACGCCTCAGCGCCGCAGAAGCATCTAAATATATATTAGCTTAATGTAATAATCATAAAGTGCAATATATTCACATAAAGGAACGTTACATTAAATTATAAAAATGTCGACGTTATGAACTAGGTCAACTTACTGCTTAAAGGAAATGCTGCTGCCTGACAAATGTTATTTTGATTAATTTTGATTTCAGCGCGGCATCATAGGGTGAAGGATCAAGTCATAAGCCGTTCGCACGTGCGTTTTTGGCAACGTAGATAAAATTCGAATAATTTTAATCCATTACATATTATTATAGATTAATATTCCAGATTCTCCTTAATTATTTTATGTGGACAGTAGTTTACAAAGTTCACAAGCAAATAAGAAATAATTTAGTATATTTCTGATTAGGTTATCATTTTTCATTTAAGTTTATCATTTATTACTTTGGTCGAAATTAATCATTTCTAAGATAGCATGCCACTTTCAACCATTCCTATTTGCGGCAAGGTCGAAATAAATACCTGTTCGGTAGGCGATATTTAGCTATTTTGGATATGTCAGGTACGGAAATCTTTGAAATCTGAATCTAAATTTAGATTAATTCAAATAATTTCTATATGCGCCTCAAATGTAGGTTAAGTTTCTGTTAAGTTCCCGATACACATACTTACATATGAGATGCTTGTAAGATGGCATGTGAGCTTTATTACTTGGTGCGATTTTTTAAAAGTAAATTCGGCCAGTGAGTTGTGCTTCTCGTTCGTTTGTGAGAATCATCTCCTTATAAAGGCCGGGTTTAATGTTGAAAATTCGCTGCGAAGCCACTTGAAAAGACTTTTGGCATGGTCGAAATCATGATCGCGGTAGTCTGCAGCCAAGTAATAAATGTCACCATGCCATTTGTAAATAAATTTGCATTCTATTAAATATAGAAGCAAAATGGTCTTGAGCCAGGACAATATCCCAGTTCAAATCAAATATTAATAATTTATACTGAAGTTTCCATTATAAACAAAAAAGAAGAAACGTTCTGACTTGTTGACTAACCAATCAACACACACCATCATTGCGAGAGTCTTTCCATTAGTATGCATTTGATCAAAATCAGGGTAAATACTCATGTCGATTTTGATTTCTCGCTAAAAGTGGCGAATTTTAAATATGTTTGGCGACATGCCGATTTTTTGGTGATTTATAAAATAGTTGGCGACTTTCTTGGCTAATTTTAGAAAATTTTAAATCTGTCCTCCGATTTTATTATATTGATGTTACTTCGTAGAGAAATATATTACAGTTTGTATGTAATATATAGGGTCCGCCTCAGGCCACAAATAATAGTCCAACGGCTGAATAGTTGAAAAAAAAAACGTTAGATGGCGGACCCTTACGTTACCAAATAAATTTGAAAATAAATTTTTGAAAATGCTATAAGAAAAAACTACTGAATATTTTCTCAAATTTCTTTTTTTATTTGAAAGTACTATCCTTCCGGTTAATAATGGAAAATAATTTCATTCAAATGGCTGCCTCGGGCACCCCACAAGTAATAGTCCAACGGTTGAATAGTTGAAAAAAAACGTTAGATGGCGGACCCTATATTTGTATTTTTCGTGTCAAAGTGAACACTTTTTAAATTACCATTTGCGATTTCTTTGCTCTTGTAGGATAACTGCACTCTATAAAATATATGATTTATAGAGGACGAAAAACAGAATTTTTTTAAAAGATATGACAAACTGAGAGTTAGGAAAATCAAAATAAAAGGTTGTTCCTAACATTGAAAATGGTATTGTGTGAAAACGCACAGGTACAGTTCAAAGAATGGAGGCTTATTTAAAAGATAATTGTATTTTGTTATGTTTTATGATTTCCTTAAAAAAATAAAAAAAATTGGAGTATTCCCGTCGAAACCATGTACATTTTAGAATTGAGAAAAAATAATAATTAGAAAACTGTAATAAATGCAGACGACCTTAAACGCTGTTTTTATAAACGAATGTAAGCATTGACTTTTCTACTAAAACAGATTTTTCAAAATGCATTTATGCTTTTATTGATATTTGTTTATTTTCGTTCCATTAAAAAAACTGAAATAATATTTAGGAGGCATTGGTCCATGAAAACGGGAGAATGAGATCAACTCAATATTAAAAACTGATTCGTAAAGGAGAAAAAGTATATTATTTAATGTTAATGTTTTTAAACCAAAAAAACAACTTTTATTAAGAATAATAAATACCAACTGAAAATATTCAAATCAAATGTAATATCTGAATTTCATACATTTTTTACAAGAACTAAATATAACATTGTATTTGTCGATTTTTTAACAAAAACTGATGATGTTTAAATCTGGCGATTTTTGGCGATATCTCAAGATTAGATTGATGTGGCGATAGAGGTACAAAATAATCTAACAACCCTGGTTGTATGAAACATTTCATAAAAACTATGAAATCCTTCATTATAATTATGAAAACATTTCATTATAATTATGAAAACATTTCTTAAAGCAAACTTTTATTGGTTATGACATATTTCATAATAATTAATATTTCATAAATTATGAAATCTTTCTTTGATTTTGTTTCTGAAATATGAAATGTTTATGAGAAAAATTTCATCAAATTTATGAAAAACCTCTTATGAAATCGCTTTATGAAGGGAGTTTCTTTCAGTGTAGTATAGCAAATTATTGGGGTTGATAACTAGAAAGAGGGAGGATCGTCTCGTAATATGTGTAATGGGTCTGATTTACGTGGACGCTATCGTCAAGCGTTAAGTGGTGTCTTAAGGCTCAATTTTGAATATGGGTGATATTATTAGGTCCATCTACAGTTAATATCACCTAAGTGCATACACCGTATTATCGATTTAACAGCAGTGTTTAAAGACAGAAACATTAAATGAGCCACTGATCCGGACATTCGGATTTCACGATAAGTGACAAAAATTCAGGAAATTTGCATCAAGCAAAATATGACGATAGCAAACTAATTAATAAAAATATGAAGATACACCGATTTGCTTTATTCAACGAAAAATGTAGCGAAACTAAATTCAACAAAACAAATTTAAATAAGAAAATAAAATAAAAATCTATTATTTTCATTTAAATTTTTATCAATTTTGATTGTGTAAAACGAATCACAACATAATCATCCCATAATCATGTTTCCTCAAACAGCAGAAATTATCCCATAAATTCTCAAGATTAGATCGGAGTTTATGCACCAAGTTTGTTTAAAATGCGTTAGTATTAACGAATTTGTCTTAAATTGACATAATTTCTTTACCAGAATGTAACAATTCTAATAATTGGAAAATCCACCAAACAAGTTGGAAATATCCAACAAACTCTTTTTTTATTTTTTCCCGAATATTCTAAATATAATTTATTTTTCGACATAACAGAATATTCTTAAAAAAACTTATCTCCTGCAAAAAAAACTGAAATAACTAACTTGTGTTATGAATTCGTATTAGTTACAGGCTAGTTGTAGATACGGGTGGGCAATTTAAAATTTAAACTACCTATTAATTTGACTTTGAAAGGTATTTTCAGGTTTATGTTTAACATCTGTAAAATGTGACGCTACACGTTCAAACAAAATTGGCAAATATTAGGCCTGTACGATTGGGCTTACTACCTAACAATCAAGAATCTTGATAAGGTGGCAACATTGTTACCCATTGCTTGTACTTAAATGGATCAACAAGAAAAATCTGGCAGGACAACTAAGAGAGTAGAAAGCTACTTTCGTGTTAAGCGAATAAATTCCATACAAATATTAAGGTAGTAAGCCCAATCGAACAGGCCTATTAAATACTTACTTCCAAAGTAGACTCGTTAAGTAGTGAGAAATTTATATGGAAAATTTTCGAGATGAGATCAGTTCAGTTTGTGCGTCAATTTGTGAAGCGAGTTCATGAAAGTGGATCGTTACTGGACAAACCAACCCGTCTACGTTCTTGTTCAATCGAAAGCATTTCCTGCTGTGGCTGAAAATGTCCAAGAACATCCATTAACATCAACTCGTCATCGTTCTCAGGAATTGAAAACTTTTCGCACTTCTTTGAGAAGAATTTAGCAACAAAATTGGTTAATCGGATGAGGTACTGCCACTGTGCTGCTATTGTGTTCCATTATTAAATGACAAAGTTTAACCTTTCCAATAAAACCAGAAATTTGACAAAAAATTCAGTACTTTTTTACAGCCAATTCTAATTTAAAATTTTAAATGGCCACCCTGTATAAAATAATCCAACTTAGCTTTCATTGGGGCTAATATTTGTCTATTTTATTTTATAATTTTCCTCATATGGTAGTTCACTTGTAAGTTATGTCAATACCTTCTAATCTACCGATGATAGTGGTGGATGGATGGCATACACGATTCAAGCCGGCCGCATTTAAGGCTCTTCTTCCCTCTGTTTATGGTTTTGCATATATTATACGGTTGGCGTTTGATAACTCGTATTTCTATAGATGTGTGAAATCGTATGAGAAATATGTTTCTGATTGATTTTTTTAATATTTCTATTTCAATAGATGGCATAAGCATTGACGAATTGTGTCCTGCGAACAGTGATGGCAGCACTGAGAGTCGCGCCAAAGCGAAACACCTATTGCGTGGTTCCACGTTCGGCTCGCCCACACAGAAGGTGCCTGCAAATCGTTATGTTAACGGAGCCCATTTATCTGAATTGGCAAGCACGGGTGGATACACCAGCCCTGTTGGTGTTTCTACGGCTACATCGGATTCGGCGGCTACAACAAGCAGCAGTGACAGCGATGACAGTGTTCCGGATAACTGCATGTGGCCCAATGCATTACAGGTATGTAGATATGTATTTCCATTGCGTATACCTTTATTCTTCCATATGAAGGCTGTGAGTATAAAAGAGCAGAAAACATTTAAATTCAAATGTGATGTTAGAAAATAAGTTTTTTTTTTTGAAAATATTATCTATATATGTCTTAACAGTTCACTATCAGTCATATCATGGAATAAATTTTTGTACGATTTTGAAAACCAAAACGTATTTAGCTTTATCCTCCAACGATTGGAAATTCTATTCAAAATTAATTATGATATTTATTAATTATTTACTTCACTAAAAAATAAATGAAATATATTTATATTATTGTTAGTCGTACAAAGTATTTGTCAAAAACTGTGAGATATGATATGTTTTAAATAAATACAAGTAAGGAAAGACGGGCGGGGCAGACTATATAATACCCTACACCACTCCCTGCCTATATACCTCGCTTTGATTACTAAACCCAGGTGTTCATGAGCAATTTTATGTAGTTTATATAAATTATACAGTTACTAAAAATTCATCTTTATTCAAATTTAATGAATATGGTAAATAAAAAAGTAATTGATCCAATTTTACAGCAGATATTCCGAGTAAAGTAAATATAACATGATCTGGAAAAATTGATCAAGATCCAATGATAAATACAGATTAAGGGATGAATCGGACGGACATTTGAAGGGGGCCTGTAACAGTAGGTAGAGCAGAATTGGGCCCCATTTGGGTTATACCAAAGTATGGACATATGGGCATCTCCCAAACAAGTAAGGATGGGCTAAAGACGGACGGAGCCGACTAAATGATACACCCCACTTTCTATCTCATTACAATTCAATTCGTTAAAAAAGTAAAATCGCGAAGGATTTTTGCATCATGTAAATGTATGTGTTTGTTATTGTTATTGTAAATGTTAAATCGGAAAGGACATTTGTATGTATGTTTATTGGTGAAATATAATATGTAAAGTTTGGCCAATATCGGTTAAACATTCGGGAGCAACATTTGTATTGGGGCTGTATATAAATCTGAACCGATCTTACCCACTTTCAGTATAGGTGTTTCTAGTTCGATTGTGCCAATTTTTAAGAAAATCGGGTACAATATGTGGTTTCTAAAGCGGAAAAAGTGAAATCGGAAGCGACATTTGTATGGGGACTATATCTAAATTTGAACCGATCTAACCCGCTTTCGTCACAGGTATTTCTAGCTAGATTATAAGGTGTTATGGAAAATTTGAAGAAAATCGAGTACTATATGTGCTCTATAGGGCGGAAAAAGTGAAATCGGGAGCGACATTTGTATGGGGACTATATCTAAATCTGAACCGATTTCCTCCAAATTCAATATCGATCGTCTTTGTTAAATTTCATGATAATCGGACACCAATTGCGATCTGTAGAGTGTGAACAAGCTTAAATGGACAGCAGACGGACAGACAGATAATTAGAAAATTACAAAACCAACTTTAATTTTGAGAATGTGAGTTTCACACTTCCTCCATCACTGCAACAGTTGGAAAACCTGGCATACTTTTCTTTAATTTAATTTGTTTGTTTAGTTTCTTTTAATTTATTACTCAATACCGCCATGCACAGAGTGTGGAGCCGAAAGAAATTATTAACGGCGGCGGTTGAATCAGTTGTTTCTGATGATCCATTTTTTCCGCTTTCATAAAATCATACAAGAGTTGAAGGAGGCAAAGCAAAACGTTACGAATTGGAAATACGAAATCGAATCAATTTCGTGACATGCCTTCATATATAGATATATTATGTATTTTTTTCTTAAAGAAAACACACTGTACAATAGTAACATACATCAATATGAGGCTTTTCTATAGGCGAGAAACAAATATGACATATGCAAAATCCTCTTTTCGATTATTCGAGCGCTTTGTTAACAAAGGGTTGGAAAGCCACACTGACAGTTACAGCAATGAACGAACGACATTTTTGCACACTTCCATCAGCATTCAATCAGAAATCGTGGTGAGCTCCCTGAATGACATTCGAAATTATCATAACTCAATTTAAATCATTTCCATTTCTGTGCAAAATGTATGCAAATCAAGCCATGTTTATTGTAACTAGGGATGGCAAACGGGATGACACAGGGATTTCTCATGTTCAGGTACCAGGAGCAAATATCGTCAAAAAAGCATTAGTATCGATACGATTAACGGATAAGTGATGTTATTGTGTTGCTTAAAATTAAGTTATTTTAATTAAGTTGAGAAACAAATGTTATTGGAAAAGAAAAGCTCATATTAAGAAAAGCAATAAACACTGTCGAAATGGAAGTAATACACAGTCGAGCCTGGATAAGTGACAAGTTAAAGAGATTTCCCACTTACCCAGTTTCACATTTATCCAGGTAATTTGTCTATTGTCTCATATAAAATGGCAAAGCTTTCTCATTTTTCCTCACTCCTGCTTTAAGTTTTTCATCTATAGAAACGAGATATTACAACCCATTTTGGTCACAATTTATTTTGCTAAAAAAACATCTGAAGTGAAGGTGGGTAAAGAGTACCATCGATGGAGATACAAACTGTTGCAAAAACTTTATATAAAAATAAGTTTGCCCAAACATAGAAATTCTTAGTACAAAATAAGTTTTGACGTAAGTAGAAAGATGTGTTTCCAGCAATGCGGCTGGAGACAGTATCATGAAATTTCGGGACTAATTTGAGTAGACGTGGATAAGAAGTGATTTTTCGAAATTCGTAATTTTAGGGGATAAAATTGGGCAAAAACGGATAAAATATTCATAACATGCGAGTGAAGATAAACTCGGAATACGACTAGGAAATACACTGACCATTATTACTTAAACATTTAATAAAACTTTTGAATGTGTGAGACGATAAAATGTGTGGGTCCACTGTGCACAAATGGAATGGTTAGTAACACCAATGATGAGTACTATCTTGTTTCAACATCTCATTTAAAAAAATCGCTATTTTATTTTTAAAGAAGTCGAATTTAGTTTGTTCGTTTGTTTCATTTTGATCTGTAATAAATATTTAATTTGAACTGCAATATTCTCCTGGCTCAAGGCCATTTTGCATCTATATGGCATGGTATTTGTAAGTAAATTTCCATTCTATAAAATATAGATCAGTCAGTAGAATATGCCAGTTCAAATCAAATATTGATTACAGAACAAAATAAAACAAACGAAAGGACTAAAAGAAATAAGCGTTGACACGACAGAAGTATAGCTGGGTAACTATACTTGCATATATGTGTGATTTTTTACTTGGTGCGGCTTTTTAAACGGATATTCGGCAAGTGAGTTGTGCTTCTCCTTCGTTTGCGAAAATCATTTACTTAAAGAGGCCGGGTATATTATTGAAAAGTCGCTGCGAAACCACCTGACGTAGCCTTTCACAGGGTAGAAATCGTGATAGTGGTAGTGTGCAGCCGAGTAATAAATGTCACCAGGCCATTTGTAAATAAATTAGCCTTCTATAAAATATAGATGCAAAATGGTCTTGGGCCAGGAGAATATGCCCTTTTCAAGAAATTTCAACAAAGAAAGAAGTAATCACGTTTTGCATATTTGGTTCATGTCAAGGTCTCATATTCTCTCTACTTCGAAAATAATTCTTGACACGCGTCAAATTAAATTTTTAAAGGACATTCTTCAAAATTGAACGTTTTTCCACAGATTATCCTATTTAATTTGATACGCATATTAATAGGAAATCACGGACATAAATACGTTGAATATTTTTTTAAACCCAGTGCTTTAAAAGGGAGAAATGATCAGAAAAATACAAACTGAATTCGGTTTGCAGTTTTACGTGTATATACTGTATGTGCCCGCAATAAATGTAAAGCTTTACATAATTTAATGTCGTTGTTTCCAATTGTAAGAAACAAAAATTGCCTTGAACCAGAACAAATATTCAAGTTCTGTCACATAAAAAGAAGAAACATTTAAAGGTGTCGCACAACTCAATCTATAGAATGCAAATATAATTATTTTTGATAATTTAATTTTGTTAAATTTCAATAAACTTGACACGGCATCCCTAATGATGACTGGCTTATGTCGTACAACCGAACCCCATTCAACATGCCGCGTCACATACATCACGTATATAATTCAATTCATCAATTGGATGGTAATTCGTGAATGTGATGTTTCACTGTTCGCAATACCGCGACACAGACATTATGAAATTTGTTTCAATTTATATTATAACATTGAGCTACAATAATAGGAAAAATTAATGAAGTTATTGGAACTTTTCATAAATTGTTTATAATTTTAAAGAAATTTAAATTATTACTGCAGATATTACTTACTCTAAATCATTGTGGATTTATGTTCTGGCAAAAATGAAAAAACGTGTTATCGGCACATCTTCTAAACCTAATGTATGAAAGGGTGTAATGCTCGGCCAATCCGAATCGTATATAAATATACCGTCAGACTGGATGCTGCCGACTTTAGGTATTTACAAGTGCAGTACCATATTAGGTAAGAAAAGGTAGCAGGAACAATAAGTCCTTTTAAGATCATAAGTTTTGCATTTTTGTTACAAATAACGTCTACGTCACTAATAGTATTTACTCCATATAGTTACATGTAAAATACGGCAATTTTCAGAACTGTTTTTAATATTTTTTAATTAGAGTAATACTGTCAAATTTTAATAATTTAAATGGTATAGTCTTCGACTAAACATATCAAAATAATCCTTATAATGTACCACTGATTACCATGTTGCTTGTGACAACAGTTCAGTCCCATTTCCAGTTAGTCGGCCTCGTCCATGCTTTCCAATGTTGAATTCTGTGTTGACTGCGCGCCCTTGTGCGAAATCTGGCTTTAATGATCCTATCGGAGTACGGTTTCCAGTCAGAGCCTTCCTTGCTTCACGCGAAAGTAAAATGCCAATTCCATTGGACCGAGGTTTCCCTGAATGCAATAAGGTTAGACCATCGTGAATTAACCGGAATTCACTAACAGGTCGATATTTCAAGGTGTTACAAACGGAATGTCATACTCGGATAATCACAGGAGTTAATGCATGAAACAATATAACCATCCTGTAAAAACACATTTAACAATAATTAAATGAATAACAACTGTGGCCATGCGAGTGCTTTTGTGAAGAGCGCCATGCGAGCCGTTGCAGTTTGTTTCACTTGTGTGCCCTTCCTGTTTGTTCTAAAAGAGCTATGTCAAGAGCAAAAGAGCGATTTCAAGCACTGTAAACTCTCATTTAATAGCACTCAATTAAAATATATGAATAAAACCTTTATTAAAAGCACAACCTTTTCTAATTACACGTCTAATTGAAAATTAATTAAATTCTGGTACTCCATGGAATTGAGAAAATTCCAATGGCATGCGAGTCATCACTTTATCTTCAACTTAAACCACTGTACACTGAGTGTTGCACGATGGTATGAATACGGTAATAACCTCGGCCAAAATTCTATTTTTTTGTTTTCGTTAAACGATTTAAACTCTTTTTAGTCATACGTGAATTTTGTGAAAAATATTAAAATATTAAAAGGAAAAAAATGTGTTGGTCCAAAGTTAGACATTTGTTCAAAAAGGATATTTTTTACAATATTGATAACAAACAAACTATATTTGGCACAAACATAGTTTTTGCGTCATAATAAAGCTGAGAAACCACAATTTCTAATAAAAAATTAAATGCAAAATCCCTTAAAATGTGTGAGAAACAGATTAAAAAGTAAAAAAAAAAACAGAAATTACGTTTTTTCAATTTTCAAAATCTGAAAAACGTGAAAATCTGTAATAAAAAAATTTTCTCCGCATTATGAACAAATACTTGGAAATATGTTCAAAAAACATAACAACAAAAAATAAATATTTTAATTTTCTTTAAAATACGAAAAGTAGTCAAATTTGGGTCGATTTCTAAAATATATCCGATTCCCCAATTTTTAATGTTATTATCTCAAAATATCTCTCAAAATTATTGGGTTCTTGTCTAATTTTGGTTTTTTACAGAACTAAAAAATGTCTACAGAACAAAAGTTATTGAATTTTGGCCGATGGATTTTGATTCTGAACCACTGAGGAGCGGTAATAGTGTTTGTATGACTTTCATAGCAGTTATTTCTAGGTGAAACAAACATGATGTGGGAAATTTGACCAAGATCCGATTTAAAATGTGCATTTTAGAGCAGTAATAGTGTATATCGGAGGTACATGGGCCCATGTAGTCCACTGTCACGTCAGCTGTTGCTAGTTCTGATGTAATATAATCCTGAAAAATTTGTTAAGAAAGGATGTAAAATGTGTATTCTAGATCAGTAATAGGGTAAATTGGCTATAGCTGAATCTGAAACGATTTCCTTCAAATTAGTGCAAAAAACGCACTTCTTCCAAATACCATGGCAATCGGACATCAATTGCGACCTGTAGAGTACGAACAAGCGGAAAGGCATTTTTAATTCGACTCAGCTGATTCAAAGCCTATCTGTATACTTAAAGGCGGATCTAGCTCGATTATTTCTTGGTGTTACAAACATTTGGCGGAAAACTAACTTATAATACCTTATTACACGAAGTGGTGTAGGATATAATTACACATTTATATTATATTATCTATTTAAAAGTATTTGTTACATAAAATACCACTACAATGAATACTAATGTAAGAAGCATTTCACGTTCGTTTACCGAGACTTTCTACTTTAACGTTTCAAACAGTATTCTAAGCAACAGCTGGCTGTCCATCAGCTGTCATGGAGTAATAAAGCTCCACTCTTTATGACACAAGTCCGTTTTTATTTGAGTTGTTTTAGACTCTGAACCAAAATTATTTATTTGAGTATTGTGAGACATTTTTCTCACTTTTGACTATTTAAGTTCACGTTCTTCCTTATATCAAGTAAAGTTTCCTCGGCACTTATTGTGTGATTGTGCTATAATTAAAGATTATTTAACTTTCAAGTTTATATGATACCTAAAACAATAAATAACACAGCAACACATTCGTTTACACATGCAAATATCTTGAATATATGAATATGTGCTATGTATGTAGAAATTACTATATATCATCATGAATATGTAAATGCTCACATAGTCCTTAGTGGTAGTAGTTATTGCGGAGGGTGAATTTTAGATAATTTACACATGCATATGTATGTTCCTCCATACTGTGTACGACAACAGCAATTACTACACTAACAGAAACCATAGCGACATAGTTAGTAGCTCTTTACATTAATTGTTGTTCTTTACATTTTTATCTTTCCATAACACACTCTCCGGCACAATCAAAGTATTCATTGTTGCAAACTGTTGTCGAAGCATGCCAGAAGAAGAAGCATTGCAAATTCAATGCTCGCCCACAATTCTATGGAGTGGGCACCAGTGGCGTCGGTGAAAGCAGCGGATCGTCCAGCACGTATCACAGCACAACTGTCAGCACGAATGTCATCAGCGTGGATCCCTGTCCGAAGAGAAGAAAAATTGTTGAAATTGCATACAAATGCCGTCCATGTAAGTACTACATACAGTGACATGAAAACACATATATTGTTATACACTCCTCGGAACACAAAATACTGATATTGTAATTCAATTAAAAACTGATGTAGAACCTTTAAAGATAATTCCTAACAATCAATAAAAAAATAATTGAACATTTCATGAAGTTTAATTAAATTTATAATACTATTTGAACTTGAATTTAAAATCAAATAATACTATATATTATAATATTATACATATATATTATAAAAAATGTACAAAAATTAAACACAAAAATGATTCAACGAATTTGTTGAGTAACAAAACAAATGTCTAGGTAGGAAGATCGTTCGATCGGTCAGATTAGTGTTAGTTTTTCTACACTAATTTCTGTCAATTATCCTGAGGATGTCTCTCAATGAGAGACGAAATAAATATGAAAAATAAACCTAGATCTTTCAACTGTAATGCCAAGATCGAATTAAGAAATATTTTTTAAAAATGTTAATTTAAATAAATTTGGTATTTACATCAAGTTTTATTCTAATCTTGAGGGATAAGATAAGACTCAAAACGATAATGTTATAACTGTCAAAATTATGTCACAATGCCCAGATATTTTGTTTGGTCCAAATGACGATTTAAGCTTAAACATCGTCATATCGGCCCGTATGCATAAAGAGAAGGCTACTATTAGTAGTAAACATGTGGAGGGACTAAACTACCTTCGACCTTCTGAGTTTATTGTAGCTTATTGATAGTTTATCATGGAATAGACTCAAAGCTAGGCCACAAGCTTAAAGCCAGAGTCACATGCATAAAACAATCACTACAGTGTATGTATTTGTAATAAAGTAAATGAGGGACAATTGACTGATATTTTAATATAATTGCATATGTTAAACAAGGAGCGAATTATATCGATAAAATGTGCAAAAAAGAGAAATGTAATAGAATTTATGTTAACAGTGGGGAAACTACAATTAACGCATTTAAGATGGTAGTGATATTATTTGAATTGAGTGTAAACTGTGTATGAACTGTAAATCAAATTATAAAATGTATTCAAAATGATAATAGCCTTTAATGTCCACTGCAAACACTATAGATTTGGAAATCTTATGCATAAAAAGGAAACACTCTGTCGCAATCACTATTATTTATATGTACACTATTTTCGAAAAACTAATTGCTAAAAATGGTATGTATAAATATAGCTTTCTCTACTTGAATTGAAGTGATTACTTTACTATCAGAAATGAGATGGGGAGTATAGTCTTGGAAAACTGTAATACAAAAACGACTATTGATCTCTAGGGCTGTTTTTCTTTAAGCCGGGATAACTAGCTGCGATAACGAAAACGTTAATAAAAATTTAATTTTTGGCTCAAAATAAAAAAATATTTTTTCACATTGTCGCCAACGACAATATAAATATATGTATCAAAAGAAATTTTCAAAAATATATTTTGTGTCGACTTTAGCCTCGATATCCATAATTTTGACTTACCCTGGATAATTATCCAGGTTAAGTCAAAAAATTTTAGCACAAAGTTTTTTTTTCAAAATTTGTTTTCACGCACACATTGATATTGCTTTTGGCGACAATTTTAAAAAATATTTTTTTATTTGAGTAAAATTTTAACATTTTATTTAGATTTTTGTTATCGCAGCTTAAAGAAAACAAGTAAGGAAAGGCTAAAGTCGGGCGGGGCCGACTCTATGATACACTCCACTTTCGATCAGAATACAATTTAATTGGGTGAAAAAGTGAAAACGGGAAGGATTTCTGTATCCTGTAAATGTATGTGTTTGACAAAAAATGTTAAATCGGAAAGGACATTTGTATGGGGGTATATTGAAAACTCGAACGAAATAGGTGAAATATAATATGTATAGTTTGGCCAAAATCGGTTAAACATTTGGGAGCAACATTTGTATTTGCGCTATATCTAAATCTGAACCGATCTTTGCCACTTTCACCATAGGTTTTTTACTTGGATTATAAGCTGTTGTGCCAAATTTAAAGAAAATTGGATACAATATGTGGTTTCTAGCGCGGAAAAAGTCAAATCGGGAGCGACATTTGTATGGGGGCTATATCTAAATCAGAACCGATCTTACCCACTTTCTGCATAGTTGTTTCTAGTTGGATTATAAGATGTTGTGTCAAGTTTAAAGAAAATCGGGTACAATATGTCGTTTCTAGAGCGGAAAATGTCAAATCGGGAGCGACATTTGTATGGGGGCTATATCTAACTCTGAACCGATCTTACCCAATTTTTGCACAGGTGTTTCTAGTTGGATTGTAAGATGTTGAGCTCAATTTAAAGAAAATCGGGTACAATATATGGTTTCTAGAGCGGAAAATGTCAAATCGTGAGCGACATTTGTATGGGGGCTATATCTAAATCTGAACCGATCTTACACACTTTCTGTATAAGTGTTTCTAGTTGGATTATAAGATATTGTCCCAAATTTAAAGAAAATCGGGTACAATATGTCGTTTCTACAGCGGAAAATGTCAAATCGGGAGCGACATTTGTATGGGGGCTATATCTAAATCTGAACCGATCTTACCTAATTTCTGCATAGGTGTATGTAGTTGGATTATAAGATGTTGTGCCAAATTTAAAGAAAATCGGGTACAATATGTCGTTTCTAGAGCGGAAAATGTCTATCCAACTATCTATCTCCCTTCCTTTTGGGTGTTACAAACAAATGCACAAAGCCATAATACTCTCGTGGAGTGTATAAACAGCCATTCTGTATAGATTTTCGCGAGAAAATGTGCCAAGGATGGTGTTATATTTTTTAGCGAAAATAAAATCTGAGAGGATGCTTTGAGCAACACTGCTCAATTGCAAATACAGTTGAACTTCGATTAACCGTGATGCTCGGGACCGGGCTAATCACGGATAACCGAAAATCACGGTTAAAAAGGTAAAATTTTACATGTATAAATTTTATTATTTTTATTTATTTTTGACAAAAACATGTAAATCTGCGTCTATAAATAACTTATCATATCTCTAGGAAGACATACATTTATTTAAAAAAATCTTTTATGGAAGTCTGTCTTATGCTTTTAGCTTTTGATTGTTCTTCCAACAAATGAGTTTGTATGCGATATATTTGCATTTTATCTGGTTCTGAAATACTTGGACAATTAAAGTTTTCTAAAAAACCTAACAAAATACTACTGGCCTCTATTGCCTGAGCCAATGTAGGCGTTTCGTCCGCATTTCCTCCATCTGATTCCTCGGAATTTGAATCAAGCTCATCTTCTTGGCTTTGGGTAACCATGTCTACGATTTCGTCTTCAGATACACACCATCCACTTTTCGTCAGCATCAATCGTACATCCAGACGGTATGGTTATATCTGTTTGTATCTCAACAAGGCTATTTGGAGCATCTTCATTATGAGATAGTAAGTTATTCCAAACTCTTTTTAAAACTTGTGGAGTTACAGAGTCCCACGAAGCTGCGGCTGCCCACAAACCTGTCTTAATATTCAAAGATTTAACGAACTCACGTCTGTCATTAGCACCAACAAGTTTTTGAACGATCAGTTTACGGTAGTGACATTTGAAGCTCCGAATTACTCTTTGATCCATAGGCTGAATCGAGGACGTGCAATTTGGTGGGAGATATTTTACTGTAACGTTTTCAGATATCATAGCATTTACATCTGGGTGTGCTGGACAGTTGTCTAATAGTAAAAATATTTTACAGTTATTTTTGAGACCGATGCGCCGTTGATGTTCCTTTGCTTCTGGTACAAAATTTTGATTAAACCACTCCAGAAATAGCTGTTGTGTTACCCAAGCTTTCTTATTAGATTTATAAATCACAGGAAAGTGTTCAACGTTTTTTAAAGCTCTTGGATGGACACTTTTTCCTATTATCATCAATTTACACTTGTGAGTTCCTGCAGCATTTGAACAAACTAGCACTGTGATTCTCTCCTTGGATTCCTTGTACCCTTCAATAGAATATTCATTACCACTAGCCAAAGAACTCTGAGGCAAACACCTCCAAAATAGACTGGTTTCGTCTGAATTGTAGATCTGTTCAGTTGTAAGTTGTTCGTTTTTAATGATTTCATCCAAGTCGTCCACAAACATCGTAGCAGACTCATAATCAGCACACTCCTTTTCTCCCGTAGATTTCAGTCGACGGATTCCATGACGTTTTTGAATTTATCCAACCAACCAAATGAATAAGTGCACTCTGAATTCATGTTTAACTTCAAATGGAACATTTTTGCCTTTTCGACAATCATTTCGCCTGAAGTTCAGAAGCAAATTTCAGTTTAAGTTCATACAATATCTCGATTTCAGTTAACTTACCTGAAATTGGAGTTCCCTTAAATCTTTCTTGCCGAAACCGTTCATATGTTGCGAAATCAACTTTTTGGATTTTCGGATGTTTTTAGTGCATATCTGTGTTTAAGGTCAAGCATTGAATCAGTATCGGAGCAAAATCCGATCCGATCTTTGTTTTTTATTAAATCGGATACAGTTTGAATGACAACTCCATATTTTTCAGACAACATTTTAAAAGGTACTTTTCGTTTTGAGTATTCATTAATCAGCTCCATTTTTCTTTAATTGAAAGAACCTTTCTTGCTTTTTTCGCGGATTTAGTTTTTGACGGTGGCATGATGTAAGGAAAACACGCCTTGACAGATCAAATTTCACACTGATGAATGAATATGAAATTTGATATGAAAATTACACTTTCATGAAAAAGGGGAATCACCGAATTTTAATATGAGAGATGTGTGTGTATTATACGAAAAAACAAACAAGCAGTCACATGGACATGTGCATCACGGATAATAGAGGTAAATCACGGTTAATAGAGGTAAAAAATCAGCCACTCAGCTTCACGGTTAATAGATAATCACGGTTAATAGAGTCACGGTTAATCGAAGTTCAACTGTATGTTTGTTGGTCATTTAATGTTTAAATATAAATCTGCTACAGGTGGACGTGAGGGAAGATTTGGCTGTCCATCAAACTACGGTTTGCTGAACTGTATGGGTAGTTTGCAGCGCAATTATTATTACAATCCAATGATTGGATAAAATTCCCAGAAACGGAAAATTAACTGAGCCTGACAATGAAAATATAACGTTCCTAGTGCTATATGTGTCCTACACTACAAACATACTGATAGTTAAGCCCACAACCGATGGCGATGAGTCCATCAACTACAAGGGTTATGCTCCTTACTGAGGTCATTTTCAAACTCGTGTTTTTAATTGTACCAAAAACAGTTTAAATAGTAAAACAAAATCTTTTAATTTCCCATCAATCAATGTTTGTAATCAAAAACACTACCGCCGCACAGTGGGATTTTTTGAGCAATAAGTCATTTTTCGACACATAAAATTTAAAAATGTAATGATGCAGTTTAGCAGAAAATTTATTCAGTATGAAGAATCCATAAATTGTATCCCAAAAAACGTTTATTTGTCTTTGAAATAATGAAATAGAGTCGCAAGTAAATTTTGATTCAAAATATTGAAAAATGTTTACGCACTTCTGTAGTGTTTGTACGTAAGATAATTTTATTGCTCTGATTTAAATACAGATTATTTTAATATAGCCTTTTCTGCGTATTTAAAAAATATATAAAGTTCGCTCATATGGTTTAAAAGATATAATAGTGATTGCAAAATAAATAATTCATAATCTTTTATAAAATAATAAAATGTGTATCCAAATTCATGAAATTTTTAATTAAAAAAAAAATACAAAAAGATATAGAGAAAGATAAAAGATTATAGAAATTATAGATTAAAGTTCTCCAGAAAGTGTGATAGAGTTGCAACAAATACAGATGTTTTTCATCGACTTCTAGTATCGTCAGATCCTTTTATAAGTAGCATTAGATGTTAACCCAGTAAACAGGCTCTGGAACTTGATGATATAGTCACAGAAATGATAGATGATGAAATTTCTAAATTTCAAAAGGTTTGGGCCAAAAATAAATTTGGGCTCTATGGGCGTTGGGTGGTGGGCGTGTACAATTTTGATGAAACCTTATTTTATTCTTAATTGAAGTAATAAAGGCTCTGTGCCAAATTTCAAAAAGTTTGGGCCAAAAATAAATTTTCGGTTCTGTGGGTGGTGGGTTCTGGGCGTGGGCAATTTTGATGAAACTTTATATTTTTCTTAAATTTCTACGAGCACTTCTTATATTTTTGCCAAACTTTGTATGAACAAATCCCTCTGTGCGCCGCACAAAAGCATCTACACCTCATATGAGAAAATTATAAAAATGACGTAAGCAAACAAAATGACTATAATAAACGTGGTGAAAACTCGTTACAAGTAAACGCTCTAAATACTCTTTTAGTACTTTTTAAGCATACGGGTCATAGTCCAAAAACGGCAATGTCAGATTACCCAAAAGCGATAGTGGCATAAACCCTCACTACATAATATCAGAAAACACACTATAATGTTGTTAAATGCAATTATATGAGAAAATCATTAAGAATGACTGAATCCGTCAACGCTGGAAGTCTTTAGCCTAGTAAAGGTTTTCTGCGTTACCGGTCTTAAAGAATTTCTACTCTAGGCTATGCCAAACCCGGCTACGCAGAGTCAAGTTATATCATATATATGCCGGACTTCATCAGGGCTTAAAGATTTTCTCCTCTAGGCTATCAGGAATGCATCAGAATCTGTAAAAGATCGATATCGAAGAAATTGTCTGGAATTTAGATAACGACCCTTCCAACGGGCCCTTTTCAGGTGCATCAAAATTAGTAATAATCCCCAAATTATACACCACATGGTCATTCGGTTTTAGGACATGTGACATGTCATGTGTATGACATGTGAAAATGTGCCAGTTATGACGTTGTGGGAGTTATGGCATTTTGTTAATTAAATTGTTTCCTAAACAATATCATTGAGCCAAACCAGCCTATAACTTGCATACATCACTTTTTGGCCTTTCTGACAATTGCGATTTGGGCGAAAACATTTTATGCGAAATAACGTCAATCAATTTATTTTATTTATTATTTATTTATTTTATTTCAAACACTAAGGCAGCTTGAGAAATAAATGCCAAAAATAAGTATCGATTTAATTTGTTACTACTGCTTTCTGAGCGAGATTCAATAAACCGGGAAGAGTCAACGAGGCTATGATCCTAAACACAATCCTGAACAACACGTTTGTATGTATTTCTTAAGGACGAGACAGTTTGGTAGCGAAAGGCCATGACATTAAAATATAATCTAATTCAAAGTCGTTACTCTCACCTACTCTGAATTGTCGTTACTCGCGCCTACTCTGGCTTGTCGTTACCAACAGCTTTGAAAAAAATGTTGGAAAGAGTTGTGCAGGGTGACGTTTGCGTGCAGAATCACGTAAAGGACGTCTACGGATTGTTCGAACAGAAACTGGTACTTGCATCAGCTATATTTTGGTATTTGATAATTTTTAACAAACAAACCACCCTAAACCACGTAAAATTAAAGGGTAGACAAAATCATTTGTAATTTGATATTTGAAAATGTTCTAATAATCACTTTAAACGCAAAAAATATTTAGGCTTTAGCCACGCCCCTTCTTCCAGATCCCACACAATTGTCTCTATCCTAGGTAAAATTAAGTGCTTTATAATTATTTTACCGGTGCCTGAAATTCATTATAACTTCATATTTGATCATGTTTTTACAATTATTAACGAATGTGGAAGCTGGGTAAAATTGGCACAAACTTCTAGTACCTCCCACAAACATACTCCGGCGCTAAACAAAATTTAAGTCCTTCCATACTCATGATCTCTGGGAGTGAAGGTTTAGCCGACTGACATTTTCTTACTTGTTTTTTTATTATAAAAATTAGCAATAATGCGAAATATTTAACTTTTATGAACCTGATATTTCTGGACAATGCCTTTGTATGATATTCCACAAGAATAAGCAGCCTCAAATCATTGACTGAGCTAAGATCCGAATTTATAGCATGCCATTTCAAGACAAACACAATATTAACTTTATACAAATACATACCTAAGCAACTCAATGAGATACTTGTAAGGTGGCATGTGTGCTTTATTACTTGGTGCAATTTTTTGAAAACGGATATTCGGCAAGTAAGTGTGCTTCTCGTTCGTTTGAGCGAATCATTTACTTAAAGAAGCCGGGTATGTTGTTGAAAAGTCACTGCGAGGAAATCTTTGACAGGGTGGAAATCATAATAATGGAAGTCTGCAGGCAAGTAATACATGTCACCATCCCATGTGTAAATAAATATGCATTCTGTTAAATACAGATGCAAAATGGTTTTGCACATAGGCAATATCCCAGTTCAAATCTTCAATAGAAAAAATAATAAAACAATTTGAATATTCCTACAAATTTCTTTACACAGGCTTTTTAACTACTAGTGCGTACAACGATATATCAAAAGAAATTTCAAAAATGCCGTTATTAAAACAAAATTGTAGAGTTGCATATATTTTGTGCACTCCAATTTCTATATTTATCGATACAAATGCTGGTAACAAGAAAATTTAAACAAAATCTGTGCATTCTGATAAATAATTGAAATCTTAATGCTGTATTAATATTTATTTAAACATCATTGATTTCTCTGTGACGCAAATTTACAAACTCTTAGAACCTATTCAAGTAAGTCACCCGCAGTTGCATATGTCTTGGCTATCATCATTTCGCCGTTAATAGCATTTTGCTTCCCAAGCTATCAGGCTAAAATAAGGTAAATAGTAGCTGTAAAGTCAAAAATTGTGGAAAGTATCTTTAAAACCCGCGTAACTATTGAGAATAACAAAATATTTTTTGGCTTGTGACAGCTGATTTCGTGGGGAATATTTGTGTCAGAAAAGTTTCAGAATCCTGTATGGAGAAGGTTAAAATATAAGAAATTGCAACGGCGAATTTTGAATTTTGGACATTAGTTCTTAATACACCATCAATAATTCCGTCAGATGCTTGTTCTAGATCGTGACAAAAACAAAAATGTCATTCATGAATATCATTTTAGCCATATTTTTCGCGAAAATTAAAATTTTCCAAAAATATCCAATTTGTATTTTTAGAGAAAATCAGTTTTTTCGCTCTCCTGAATAGTTGTGTGTTTGTTCATTTTTGAATATATATTTGTTTTTTATATATATTTGTTTTATTATATATATATTTGTTTTATATTTCTCTGTTTTTTCTTTCAGATGAATTTCGTAGCAAGGTGGCATGTCACAACGATGTGGCACAACTAGAATGCAATCCCTACTCTCGCATTGCTGTCTATAGTGCAAGTTTTGGACGAACTGAGTATGAGAGCATCCAATGTCCCCAGCCTCAGGGTGTACGTGAAGAAAGTAAGTCTAATTTTTTTTGTTATTTTTTAGTGGTTTAAAAACTCTTTTCAAAAAATCTGCTGTTTATTTCCATTGCTCCGGGTTGATTTGTATGGATGAAAAAAATTAAAAATCGTATAGCAAAAACGTAATCTACATAAAATTCAAAGAAAATTCTCCGAATAAACCAATCTCGACTCGAATTTTCTATTTTTTTTGGTTTTTTGCACTTTATATTTTTTTACACTCAAAATTTTTTTCATTAAAAAATATTCATCGAAGCATATATAAATTTTCAAGCCGAGAGGCGCGGATTAGGATTTTATTTTAGATTCATGGTTTCTGCGGAGAAATTTTTGTAGATTACATTTTTGCTATACGATTTAAAAAAATAAAAATCAACCCGGCCTAATGTACACGACTCACATTTGTAACATAAATTATAGTTTGTAGTTTCGAATCTAATATGTTAGTGTTTCAAATCTGGAATATCATAATGTTGTCCACTTTTTGCCAAGGAAATATTCATGGTCCCAAGGGAAAAAATATGGAGCAGTCGAATGACTCCTAAGTGTAACTCACGGATTTAAATAAAGTTTAAATTTAAAATTTTAAGTGACCCACCCTATATTTGTATCGCCTATTTCGCCTCCAAACATAACTGCAGTTTGTCAGCCTTTGGATGAAGTTATTATTATTAAGATTCATTTCTGAGGTGTAATTATTAAACAGTTATTGTCAAACATTGAAGCGAATAACTCTACAAGAGATTTGGTAAAAAGCATTAACGTTCTCGATGCATTGTGTTCATTAAAGAATCGTGGAACAAAGTAACACCAGAAACGATTAAGAGCTGTTTCCGTAACATACATTCTGCTGTATCGCAGAATTTAGAATGTACTGCATTTGTTAACGTCGATGAAAACCTTTTAACATAATGTGATAATACAGAGGTGCAATTTGTTCAAGACCAGAATATAAGCAGTTCCGAAGATGGCATACATAACTATCATTACGGAAGATCCTAATAAAATATCCTCTTATAAGGAAGCACTGGAGTAAATTGGCTGTTTGAAGAAGACTACACAGCATTTGAACACATAAAATATTTAGAAAACTACTATGGAGAGCAACTGCCGAAAGAAATACAAACAAAATTGAAACAAAGGAATATCTTAGATTTTTCAATCCTTCATAAATCGAAAATCGTTTTTGTTGTTTTAAAATAAAAATGCAATAAATTTTCCGTTGTCCCGCTCTACTAAACGAATATCTCCTCATTACGGACGACAATGGGTGTCCGTTTATTAGAACTTTCACTATATATATACTTTATATGGTATCAGTTGGATATTTCAAGGTGTCGCGAACATAGTTTATCTGATGATATAAAATTCAAACTCAATTCAGTCTCTTTTCAAAGAAGGATATAAATGTATGTAAAAAAACTCCGAAAGATTATCATTAACAATCATTTCAAGGTTTTCCCCTTCAAAAGTAAAACATGAATAAGCTAAGTAAACTAAGGGGGAAATTTGACAACATGAAACTTGAAGTATTTTAATAGATATTCTTCCCTTTCATTTGATATCCTTTGCATGGCTCACAAGTACGAAAATAAATTCTGTAGTTTGAATTCTTAACAAAAAATTTGTTCTCATGTATTGATCCACTCACTTATTTTATAACGTTTGCAGTTCTGAAGCTACTTCAAACCATGGGCAAAATAGATATTTATGTTGTAAATGTAAAGATGTTTCGCGGGTCATGCAATATTTTTTCGACTTCTTCCAGTTTCTTTTGTCCGTCCTTGCTGATCGTTGGAGTTCTCGTTTAACTTTGACATGCTTTTGCAGCAGTTCTCTTGTATCGGAGTGCAGATGGGATTCTGTATCTCATTCGTTCTGTTATTTTGTCCCAAATTCAGTCAGTATTGGAACTGTTTGTTGTGCCGATGTCCTGGGAAGCTTTTGTTGTGATAATATTTTCTTTCATTTAAATGCATTGCCATATTACCCAATGTAGTTGACAGCCGATCTATCTCGTTCCAAAGCTGTTCACTGTAGCACTATTTTTTAGGTTGGTTACATTAAATTTGATGCTCTTAATTCGTTTGCTATTTTTATTGAATTTCAGTACCAGGGACATTTTGCAAACAACGAAGTAGTGGTCACTAAATATGTCTACACCTCCATTTCCTAATTATTTGAAAAAATACCTGCCTATCCACGTATATATGGTCCGTGTATATTTGTGAATGTTTTTGTGATGGAAATGAATTCACCCAAAGAATGGTCCATGTCTAGTAAAAACATAAATCTATAAGAAGGTCCGTCTGTCTCTTCTAAAAAAATGAGCGAGTTATGTTAGATTAAGATGGAAATACAAAATTAAGGGAATTCTTCCACCGATTTTTTCAGAAATGATTCATAATAAAAGGTAAAAAAGTCGGTTAAACCGACTTATATATATCCTCACTCTCAGGAAGGACTTAAATTTTACATAGTGCCGGATTATGTTTTTGGGAGATACTGGATGTTTTTGGCAATTGCTTCCACATTTGCACAAAATTGTAAAAACATGATCAAATATGAAATCAAAATGGACTTCAGGCACCGGTATAGGAGTTATAAAGGATTTAAGTTTACCTAAGGTAGAGACAATTGTGTGGGAGATACTAGAAGGGGTGTGGCCAAAGCATAACTATTTCTTATGTTTAATGCAACTATAAAAACATTTTCAAATATCAAATTGCAATTGATTTTGTATACCCGTATGGAAGTTATATCTATTTCATTTTAACCAAGGCTGATGCCACATTATGAGGAAGGTACTAGAAGAAGTGTGGCAATATCAGCCATATTTCAACTGTTTCAAACGTCCATAAAAGCATTGTCATAGCTCAAATTTCAGATTATTCCGACCATCCGTATATGTATAAGTTAGAACAGCTTTAATTTTAGATAGCTTGGGGTGGTTTCTGTGAGAGGTGGCAGAAGGGGCGTGGCAAAACACGCTCAAAGGTCTTACAAAAACTTTATCATATACCAAAATATAGCTAATTCCGACTATCCTTTTGGATGTTTCATTGGTTTTTATTTAACACAGGAAGATGGACAATGGACAAGATGGCAATTTCGCCCATCTTCGAACTTAAACTATGTTTGAGAAAAATATTATCATGTATAAAGTTTGAATTGATTCCTTTTTTCTGTCCCAAATGATATATACCCTCCTATTCTGTAGAGAGAGGGTATTAAAATTGAGATATATGAGATATATATATATAAAGGGTGTTTTTTATTGGGGTATATAACTTTAAGTTGGCATCACTTTTTTAACTGGCGGCCATTTTGTCAGCTGTCAAGTGATTAATATTTAGTTAATCAGCTGACAAAATGGCCGCCAGTTAAAAAAGTGATGCCAACTTAAAGTTCTATACCCCAATAAAAAACACCCTTTATATATATATAGCCAAACCAAAACAATTACAAATATTGAACAAATAATACCCAGGGATTATAAGACAAGGCTTTTTACGTTTACATATCGAAATAATACTTCAAATCAATTAAAAAAAATTATATTTATATATTCAAAAAGCTAAACTACCATAAATACTGATAGATAGTAGGTGCTACAGTTGGTTGATTTTCCATTCTATTTTAATTTCAAAAGTATAAGTTTTGAAAATCCATTATCTCACCTAGATAGTGCAAAATAACCTAACTTCCCTTTTTCATATTTTACCCCCTTAAGAGTACGACTTTCTGAAATCTCTTTATTTTTCGTGTCTACACAATTAGAGGGATGTACACACCAAATGTACACTCAACAAGTAAGGAAAGGCTAAAGTCGGGCGGGGCCGACTATATAATACCCTACACCACTCTCTGTGTATGTACCTCGCTTTGATTACTAAACCCAGGTATTTCATGGGAGCAATTTTATGTAGTTCATACAAATTATATGAATATAATTTATATGCTATAAATTCATCTTTAGTCAAATTTAACGAATATGGTAAATAATATGGTATTTGATCCAATTGTCCGACAGACAAATACAAATTATACAGTAGTATACCAAAGTTATACCAAAGTATGGACATATGGCCATCACCCAAACAATTCTCATTGCAATTCAATTCGGTTAAAAATGTGTAAATATATGTGTTTGACAAAAAATGTTAAATCGGAAAGGACATTTGTATGGGGGTATATTGAAACCAGGAACGATGTGACGCGCTTTCACCATGTCTGTTTATTGGTGAAATATAATATGTAAAATTTGGCCACAATCGGTTAAACATTCGGGAGCAACATTTGTATGAAGCTATATCTAAATCTGAACCGATCTTACCCACTTTCACCATCGTTTTTTTAGTTGGATTATAAGATGTTGTGCCAATTTTAAAGAAAAACGAGTACAATATGTGGTTTCTAGAGCGGAAAATGTCAAATCGTTAGCGACATTTGTATACGGGCTATATCTAAATCTGAACCGATCTTACCCAATTTTTGCATACGTGTTTCTAGTTGGATTATAAGATGTTCTGCAAAATTTAAAGAAAATCGGGTACAATATGTCGTTTCTAGAGCGTAAAATGTCAAATCGGGAGCGACACTTGTATGGGGGCTATATCTAAATCTGAACCGATCTTACCCAATTTTTGCATAGGTGTTTCTAGTTGGATTATAAGATGTTGTTCTAATTTTAAAGAAAATCGGGTACAATATGTGGTTTCTAGAGCGGAAAAAGTGAAATAGGGCGCGACATTTGTATGGGGGCTATATCTAAATCTGAACCGATCTTACCCAATTTTTGCATACGTGTTTCTAGTTGCATTATAAGATGTTCTGCCAAATTTGAAGAAATTCGGGTATAATATGTCGTTTCTAGAGCAGAAAATATCAAATCGGGAGCGACATTTGTATGGGGGCTATATCTATATCTGAACCGATCTTACCCAATTTTTACATAGGTGTTTCTAGTTGGATTATAAGATGTTGTGCTAATTTTAAAGAAAATCGGGTACAATATGTAGTTTCTAAGGCGGAAAAAGTGAAATATGGAGCGACATTTGTATGGGGGCTATATCTAAATCTGAACCTATCTTACCCAATTTCGGCATAGGTGTTTCTAGTTGGATTATAAGATGTTGTACCAAATTTAAAGAAAATTGGGTACAATATGTGGTTTCTAGAGCGGAAAATGTCAAATCGGGACCGACATTTGTATGGGGGCTATATCTAAATCTGAACCGATTTCCTCCAAATTCAATACCGATGGTCCCTGGCCAGAACAAATAACTTCTGCTAAGTTTCATGACAATCGGACAACAATTGCGACCTGTAGAGTGCGAACAAGCTTAGATGGACAGCAGACGGACGGACGGACGGACGGACAGACAGACATCGTTAAATCGACTCAGCTGGTGATTCTAAGCCGATCGGTATACTTAAAGGTGGGTCTAGCTCGATTATTTCTTGGTGTTACAAACATTTGTCGCGAAACTAACTTATAATACCCTAGACCACGAAGTGGGAAAAATTTTTGCATTTGGGCCGATTTCGCCCAGTTTCAATCCCAATTGAAATCAATCACTTTGTTTTAGATGCTAGCGTGCTTTCAACAGACGGCATGACGGAGGAACATGGCTAGATCGTCTTAGAATTTTATGATGATCAAGAATATATATACTTTATAGGGTCTCAGGTCGATATTTCAAGATGTTACAAACGAAATGACAAAGTTTTTATACCTCCATCCTGGAGGTGGAGGGTATAAAAAGAGTGTAGATTTTCCCCCTCATTCTTATCGCACGTAACTGTAAGAATTAAAAGAGTCGGACGTCGGCGTTGCCGTTCTTCTTACATTTTTTATACCCTCCATCCCTATTCATCTGAGATTCCATAAAGTATTTATATTCGGGGGTCGTGGAAACATTTTAAGACGATCTGGCCATGTCAGTCTTTTGAAAATGTGTCTTATGGTTGCAGATCGCTTGGGATTGATAGTGGGCGAAATCAGCCCAGAGGGAAATTTTTTTCCCTAACAAAGACTGAAAGTACTCCCTAATATTTAGAATATTATTTTTTAAATTTCTGCTTAATATGCACTTGAAATTTGTTGCGTACATTCCCCTTGTAGCGTAAAAAAGTAAATGCACGTTGTAGAGGGCGAAATGGGGCAAAAAAGCTAGAGACATGAAATACGTAAACTAGAGGAATTTTTCAAAATTCGTATTTTTAAGGGATGCAATTGAAAAATGGTACCTACCAAACCGCAGAAGTTGAAATCATGAAAATCCGTGTGTACATTCCATTTGACTGTGAAGATGCATAATTAAAAGGATTTTATTCGAAATTGTTACTTTTAGCCGGAAATGGGGCGAATGGAGATAAAAATGGTACCAAGCAAACGGCTGCAGCCATAGTAACTAGTAAAAACGGTGTTAAGTTCGACCGGGCTTTATATACTTTATATACCCTTCACCTTGGATTGCATTCCACAGAGGTCAATTCAAAAAATAAATATTCTTATATTTTTTGCAGTTTAGTTTAGTTTTTACTATTTTTATCACTCTGCACCCATTGTATCCCTTGAAAGTACGAATTTGAAAAAAAAACTTTTATTTTTTGTGTCTACGCAGTCAGAGGAATGTATACTCCGAATTTCATGACTCTAGCTGCGATCATTTATTGGTACTATTTTGATCCCCTTTTTCCATTTTAACCCCAAAAAGTACGAATTTCAAAAAATCCGTTTGTACGTGATTACGCAATCAGAGGAATGTATACACCGAATTTCATTATTCTAGGTGCAGCTGTTTGGTTGGTATCATTTTTATTCCTCTATTCCCATTTACCCCTTTAAAAGTGCGGATTTGAAAAAAATACTTTTATATTATGTATCTACTCAATTAAACGGATGTACACACCGAATTTTGTGTTTCTAGCTGTTGTCATTTAATATGTACCATTTTTATCCCTTTTTGCCCCATTTCACCCGCTACGAAAAAAATCACTTTATGGTGCACTTATTTGTTATAGGGGGAATGCGTATATCCAATATCGATTATAAATACACTAAAATATTAGGGATTATTATGGATATTTTTAGTCCTTGTGAGGGAAAAATGTTTCCCTTTAGGCCGATTTCGCCCAGTTTCAATCCCACCCGATCTACGACTATATGACGCATTTACGGAAAATTTGGACGTCCTAACTCCTTTCGTTTAGATGCTAGCGTGCATTTAACAGACGGACGGACATGGCTAGATCGTCTTAGAATTTTATGACGATCATACTATACTTCAGGTCTATATTTCAAGGCGTTACAAACGGAATGGCAAAGTTAGTATACCCCCATCATGGTGGTGGAGGGTATAATAAAATTCGGTGTGTACATTCATCTGACTGTGAAAATGCTAAATGAAAAGGATTTTGTCGAAATTTGTACTTTTAGGCGGAAAATGAGCGGAATGGGATAAAAATGGTAAATGGTAAAAATAAAGATATCTTTTGATATTCGTACCATCAGGATCTAAATGGAATTAAATTTGAATACTATCAAACGGCTGTAGATAGAATCATGATATTCAGTTTTTGCACTCGTCTGTCTACGTAGACGCGGTAAATAAGAGGTACGAATTTTTCTAAATTCGTACCTCTAGCGTCAAAATGGAAAAGGAGTGAAACTGGTACCCCTAAAACGGCTGTAGCTAAAATCATGGAAATAAGTGGAATGCGCCACTCTGAAATATATTGGATCTTCAATATTATAACTTCTCCTATCAAAATGTACAGACATTTAGGCTGTAGGTGGAATCAAAAATTGCAAATGGTGAAAATTGGGCTTGAGGGAAATTGTTTCTACCTAATAATATTTAGGGCACATTTTTGACTAATAATTATATTAATATTTATATATAGAAGAGCGCTATAATTATTATAATAACGAAGATTCACAATTTTCTTAATATGGTAGCGCACTTCTATGTAATGTCGACAGCCTATAATCTACCGATAATACTGTGGAATGCACTCCGTGGTAGAGGGTATATAAAATCGGCCCGGCCGAACTTAACGCCTTTTTACTTGTTTGTAACTAGGTAGTCCTACATATTGCGGCCTTTAAATCACCAATCACAATTTTTACGAATCTTCCTTAATACGGTGTAGAATTTGGCATTAGCTGTCTCGCTGGATACGTCCGTCGGAATCTTGCGGTGATTTTTCTGTCCGAGGTTAGATGACAGTCCATTAATACATTTTTCGCTGCTGTTGACATTAGCAGACCAACACCTTTTATGAGGGCGTTTTCATTTCCACTGTAGATCAGTTTATATCCGTTTCTTTTATGGCCATTTCATTTATGACCTGATCATGTTTCCAGTAGCGTTCTTACGTGTCATGTTCCAAAGAATAGCCATCTGCGTTTGGTTGTTGCCGATATTTCCAGTTCGTTTGCGTTGTTATATCTTGTTATTCAATGTTCTTGCATCAGGGCTATTTTTCGTGTGTAACGTCCGGTCACCGGGCTGCCAGTCAGTCTCTCTATCATATCATAAGTTGTAAAAACTTACTTTGAGGCTTAAGTTTAGCGGAATCCTATTAAATACATTTCGCTACTTAACGAGGCATAATTTAATTTATAACAAATCACTAAAACACACCTTTCGCTCAACCGTAGTTCCAATGTTGCAATAATTATATTGGGATATAAACAGATGTTTGACGATATATTCTAAAATATTGCTATATTTAACATACGATGAATTCCGAAGTATTTCAAACGTTTTTTATTTTCTTTTCTATTTTAGTCATGTTACTGTTGTTTTTGTTTTTGTATGTGTTCTCATAGGGTCTATACAACCTTTTTTAGTACCGCGTGGGTGTTTTTTATTGTTTGTTTCGCTTTTTGGTTTGAATGGTGACGGTTGAAACTTTCGAACAGAAGCAGTGTGCACAGTGTGTGATTTTGGCTGTCTTGATGGAGAAACTTACTTGCATGTGATGTGCTTCAAGAGTTATTATGAGTAATATTGGTATTCACTCAAATGAGTGTGAGGTGCAAAAAATTCATCAGGCGAAAGAGTGCGTGAGCTTCATTTCCGGGTGGGTCACTTGAATATGTGTGTGTATAAGCCATACTCAGGTTACGTTAAAAAAAATTGAGGAGCACCTCTCATTTGTTCGCGCCTTTTGGATGAAGAATATATCTTGTTCGTTGTTGTGGTCTGAAACTCGAGCCATGGCTGAGCGAGAACATTATGTGACAAACAACATATTACTCAAAATTTGTTTTTAGAAATGCAAAATATCTTCAAGAAAATTTAAAATATTCTAATTTATATGGGCATTTCCCTGGTCAAACTCGTACATTTCAAAAGGGTGAAAAACAAGGAAAAACTTAAAGTTATTTTTACCATTGTATATATTCGTTTACAACGTAAAAAGCTCTATAATTACTAAAAAGAAGATAACAATTAAACTGCATTGTCCTAAATATTAGTGACGCGACAAAAATAAAAGTCAGTTTTTTTATTCTTTACCAAAACGCACAGCAGTGCGCATTGCATCGGACTTTTTCGATAAAACTTTACTTTACGTGTCTACGCAATCAGAGGAATGTATATAACGAATTTCATTATTCTAGGTACAGCCATTTGGTTGGTACTATTTTTTATCCCTCTAAAAAATACTTTTATATTATGTATCTGTCTACTCAATTAGAGGAATGTACACACCGAAGTTCTTGGTTCTAGCTGCCGCTGTTTTTAATTAAGACATGCTTTGGACTCTTTAATTTAATTATATTTTCATTCACTAATACAAACCAGACAAATATTTTCCAACCTTTATTTTTTCGAGCATGGTGGACCTTTCTGCGCTCATCCTTTTTTGGGTACGCACGGTTTAAACTTTACTTGATCTACGTTAAATATTTGGCTACGAAAAAATAATGCGTAAAGTGACTTCATTCGTAATTTTTAAATAAATACATATAATTACTTTGCCATTCGGTTTGTAACACCTTGAGTTATCGTTCTCATTTTATCGTTCTTAGACTGGGTCACCACTCGGCAATAAAGTTTCGATGTTTATAATATTTTTGTGGGTTTCAAAGTAAGAACGAAAATTGTAAAAAAAATAACAGAAGGATTCAATACCTTTCGAAAGAAGCCTGAATGATGAATCTATATAGGAAATCAAATTTCAGCAACGTCGATTTCCTTCATTTGTTGTAAAACCGATTCTTGCGAAAGTAATTGCAATTGTTTGGCTGTTTGGTTATGGCTGAAATTTTTCACAAAATGCGAATAAGTTATTATAGTTGAACTTTAAGAACAATAGACGTCCCATGATACTATCAATAAGGTATACTGAGATAACAACAAATACTATAATCGAAGTCCCAGATAACATTGCAGCATCAACAAATGTACTTAGCCGCGCTTAGCTCACTGATAACTCTGGGACAACATTTATTGGAAATAATGTTTACACCATTCCAACATTACTTCTGGGTGTAACTGGAAATTATTTTTCTAACAGTATGGACCATGAGTCACGGTTTGCTTTTCCCGTACTTTTTATTTGATATTTGAAAATGTTTTTATAATCGCATTAAACCTAAAAAATATTTATGCTTTAGCCACACCCCTTCTAGTATCTCCCACACAAGTGTCTCTACCCTAGGTAAACTTAAATCCTTTATAACTCCTATACCGGTGCCTGTCCATTATAACTTAGTATCTGCCGGTCCATTATGACTTCATATTTGATTCTATTTTTACAATTATTTACGAATGTCGAAGCTGGGTCCAATTGCCAATAACTTCCAGTTCCTCCAACACACATAAACCGGCACTAAGTAAAATTTAAGTTATTCCATACACGTGCTCTCTGAGAGTGAGGGTACTGAGGTACTCACTTGTTTATTAGTTTTTTGTTGTAAATTTATATTTCGTTCGGAGAAATTAAAAATTGATTCGATATTGAACAACCTAAAAGTCGGGTTGCTGCATGTCAATTTTCGAAATATCGGTATAAACTGGGGATAAATAGCAGATTTTTTTAAATAAAGCATTATTGAAATTGTGTAATTGATGGCGCTGCAGCTAAAGGCACCACAACTGAAATAACCATAGATCAATTTAATTAATTCAATGTTCTCTTGTACTAAATGTGTTTTTCTTTCCTTTTTTCCATGCTCTGCGGTTCAGCTTGTTTGGCGTCGTATGCTACCGAAACCGTTATGCAAATCTGCCATGGACGTCGTCGATGCAATCTGGCCGCAGATGCCAATACATTCGGTTCGCCATGTCAACCCAATTCACGGATGTATCTGAAAGTTGTTTACACTTGTGGTAAGTAAATCGTGACTTGTGCACCAGTATGCCAGTTGTTATGCCCGCACCCAGCATCACGGAGTCCTTGATTTGGTTTGCTTGTTTATTGCTCTCCAAACACCAACACAAGCAAACATCCATCCATACATCTATAGTAAGGTGGAGTGCATCAAAACGCGTTGCATGAACGTACTTGGACAGTAAGAAAATCGTACTGCGGATGAGTAAATATATGCACATAAATACCTGGGATGCAAATGTAAAAGGGACATTTTATAGTTTTTTTTTTTCGATTTACATACACATATTTTCAACTGTTTAGGTCTGCAAACTCGCTTCACGCAGTAATTCAAATATGCCTACTCCAGGCAGTTGTATTAGAGGTAGTAGTTCTCTTACTTAATCCCAGCCTTGAGAAAATGTTGGTACTGATTCCAAAATCGTTGCTCCTACCAGGCCTTCTCTACGCCTGCGATACCATTCTGACTTCACTTCTTTAAAGAGGCAGGTCCACAATATGTATTCTACATATGGGAGGCTACAAGCAGAAGAAGACCTCTGCCTCCATAAGCTTTTCCGTACAAGGGAGATGTGCAGGCTAGCGTGGCCCAAAATTATATGGAAAAGCACAAAAGTGCTTTCTATTATTTCAGAATTCGAAGGTACCTCGTTATCATAGTTGACAATAAAGAGTGATTTTTTTGAGGTTAGGATTTTCATGCATTAGTATTTGACAGATCACGTGGGATTTCAGACATGGTGTCAAAGAGAAAGATGCTCAGTATGCTTTGACATTTCATCATGAATCGTCTTACAAACGAACAACGCTTGCAAATTATTGAATTTTATTATCAAAATGCGTGCTCTGTTAAGAAAGTTCATTGCGCGCTTCCATTTTATGGTCAGTTTAATCGACCCACTGAAGCGGCTATTCGGGCTATTGTGACTAAATTTCGCACCAAATTTACATTGTTGGACATTAAACCACCAACACGCTTACGTAGAGTGCGAACTGAAGAAAATATCGCAGCTGTTCGCACCAATTGGGTCTCTGTTACTCAAAAACGTGGAAATGCCAAAATTGGACTAAGCGGATGGACCACCTAAGACGCAGCCGCGGTCAACATTTAAATGAAATTATCTTCAAAAAGTAAATGTCATGGACCAATCTAACGTTTCAAATAAAGAACCGATGAGATTTTGCAAATTTTATGCGTTTTTTTTTAAAAAAAAGTTATCAAGCTCTTTAAAAATCACCCTTTATTATAAAAACGAGTTTATTGAGCCACACTAGTGCAAAGCCTACGCTCCCTACGACAGCACGTGTTAATTTGCAGAGGTGTTTGCATTTGTATGGAAGGTCTTTTGACAGCCTTCCCAGGTCTGCTAGTAGTCATACAAAACCCTCTCTCTGCTGCTGGGTTATGGTGTGGCGACACACAAACAACCCTATTTTTTGTACAAGCTTCGTACGTGCAACGTGTTCTTTTTCACGATATCTTAATATATACATATATACATAAATACATCCATAGGCAGTATACGAGTACATACAGACATCTTTTAATACATTTAAAGTAAAAATACATAAATTTTGTGGAGCTTTCGAACGCAATTTGTGGCGTTCCAAAGCAAATAAATCACATATGCTGCAAAACAATTCTAAACCGAATTGGAAGTCCGCATTTTTGGCTGTTACGAACAACCTTTAAAGGTCATAGCGTTTGAAGTGAACACGAAAATCAACGAAGAAATATGGTATCGCTATACGCACTTAAAGAAAAACTTCGACTTGAATTTTAAATGTAGGTCGGGTGATTAACAGCCATTTTTGTTTATGTTATCAAAGGAATTAAGTAAAATTAAGTAAAAACAACGCCAGACTAGGTGGAGTCGTTATGAGAAAAGTGTTTGAGCAAATTGAATTGTGAATTGAATTGCTGAAGGGTAGAGTAATTTTGTGGTATCGTCCAGTAGAATATTAAAATACATAAAGACAGCGGATGAAATCGTTCTTTTGCTTGTGTCACAAATGAAAGTTCAAGTTCAGGAGACTGCTTCGACACACTAGAGCCCATGCGTTGTGTCAATAAATCGAGGCTATTGTGAAGATATCCGTCTACGAACCTAAGAGATCCAGCAAATTCGAGTTCCTCTTAAAATAGACTCGAGACACGAAACTGAAATCTACGGACAAGTATTTTTATTTCAAATTATATTTTTAAAATTTTTTTCTGAAACATTCCGTGGACTAAGCGTATTTTTTTTTACTGAACCAACACTCTGGTGATGTCCCCTATAAATGCAGTGCATTGCGTTGGCTAAAGGAAGATAAGGGGTAGGATGGAGGAATAAGGGAGAAGTATTTGTTGACATCTGTTTTGAATCACAGGATGTCAAAATTGGCGGGAAAGATATTTGCCGGAAGTCGATTGCACTTACGATTTGCTCCAGCAAAGAACGAATTCATTCTGTAATGTGTAGTGCGGCCAGCTGTCCAATCGACAACAAATGGGTGAGAGTTCCTTGAAAGTCGCGTATCTCTATCGAACGTCCTCAAGTCCGGTATGAGATCACGAATATCCGAGGAACAAACACCATAAAAGTGTCGATAAAACAGCGACACACATTCCACAATAGAATACTGTCACCTATCAACACCATCACCCTCCTCTGAACACGGTCAAGTAGCTCCAAGAAAGATCTTGGAGCACCTGACCATATATGGGAGTTATATTCCATCTTAGGTCTGATGTACGTAATGTAGATATTGCGAAGATCGGAGGGAGTGAATAATTTCTTACACTGCTTTAAAAAGCCAAGATACTTGAATGCTTCTTTCGACACATCAAATACATGCTATGTATCTTCATGCCCAGAACATCAAGAGTGTCCAATTGCACGATATCTACACCGTTCGTAGAAATCGACGATACCATTGAATCAGTGAAACGCTTGTGAGACAACAACGAGAACTGGGTCTTAGGTTGAAATCCACACTATTCACTTGACCCCATTTGGAAATGGCCAGTAAATTCTGGCTGAGTGACTCAGTTTCTTGCCGATTTGGTCTATGATCGAATGAGTATGAATGACAGAGGTTGTTGTCATCCGCGAATGAGTAGATTGGATTTGTAGTCCGATCCAAGAGGTCGTCGATGAAAATAAAAAAAGGAAAGGGGAAATGGTACACCTTCGGTTAACATATGCTCGTCGGATGAGAACCCACCTACAACAACTCGTAAAGCGCTCGATATAAATCGAGAGAAGTCACAACTAACACCAAAAGCAATGAATTTTGATATGGGCGCGCCGTGTCAAACTCTATAAAAGGCCTTGGAGACATCTAGAGCAACGACCTTACTCTCACCAAACTGGTGGATGGATCGATTCCACTTTTCGAAAAGCAGTGCCATCAGATCTGCCGTAGACCGATTCCTACTGTCATACTGTCGATCATTAAGTAAGTCATTAGTCTCTAAACACAAGATGGTGGTTAACCATACTCTCCATAACCTTTGAGAGCGCTGAGCAAATCGTAATCGAGGATAGCTAGCAGGGTTATTAGCCTCAACTTTTTTAGGGATGGGCTGTATGTTCGCAATATTCCAACGCGCTGGGAAGACCCTTACACGGTATGCAAGGTTGAAAAGGTTGCGAAGCGGACACCCTTCGAAGAGCACTTACATAGGATAAGTGCTGAAATACCATCCGGGCCTGGAGATTTATTTACGTCGAGATTTACAAGAACCCTTTTAACTCCACGTGTTCGAAAAAATATCTGAGTCAAGGAACTAGATACATTTTCGATCACAGCGAGTGGTTGATTGCTTTCCGGCTAGGATGAATTCCTGACAAACATTTCAGCCAATAGGTTAGCTTTGGTAACCGGGTTAGTGAATATCTGGTCATCTTTAACAAGGGTTGGGATTGATGATGATGAGGAGTTATCCTTTACTCTCCTTAAAAAGACCAAAAGCTCTTACTTCCCCAGGAGAAGAAAGAACTTTGCCACGTATTTTGGCTTTCTAAACTCGAAAACAATATTAAAAAATATTTCTATGGTTTTTTTATAATCTTCCCAATTTTCGGCGAAGGTACCTTGAATATATGTACTCTCATTTTGGAAATATATGTTTGCTAACACCAGGCTATATGTTAAATTAAACGTACATCTACATATATTGCTTTTTTGCTATTAAACACAATACTTTTTTCTGAATTTATTTCTCCATATTTTATGATTTTTTAGATTTAAAAAAAATCCACATTTGGAGGTTGTTTCTAAACCACTGTTTCTATGTGAAAGCATTCATAATTAACTTAAATTTAACATAGCGGGCGCAATATATCAAAAATTATAGTGGAAATATTAAAGATACCTATCAAATTTGATCAAAATTTTAAAATATTATCAATAAAAAAGTTTTTGTGTTGATTTTATGAAACAGAATGACACAAAAGTATTTTTTTCGGCTTGAGTTGACATAGTTCCATCTACAATAAGTAAAGGGTGTTGTAAATACGGAAAAGGCTTCGTAAATTGAGAGATATTCTGACATAGTTCCAACTACAACAAGTAAAGGGTGTTTATTTTAGTTGCATATGAACTATCGATATTGATAACTATGATTTGACAACTGATAATGTCAAACCGTGTTGATATTCTTTTCAAGTATCTTTAGCTGCCAGAACAACGCTTCCAAGTTGTGAAATTTTTAGTTGAAGAAATAAATGTGTTCGCGAAATTCATAGAGCGCTTCGTCCATTTTACGGCCAACCTTATGAAGCTCAGTTCTGGTTAAAGGGCTGCGCTAATAAGCAAAATTCTCTCTCTACATCCGCTAAAATAGATTGTTTGAAGCTTCATCATAATTTCTGTTTTGTATTATCATTTTCATTCTCAGACTCTTAAGGTGTTATGTGTGTGTTAATATTAAAAATATATTTTGTGTAATTATTTTATTTACATAAAGATATTAAGCAATAACTAAATAATTTCACAAATTATGACTTTTCTCAAAAAATATTCTTGAGCAGCCTGTTGAATAATATGTGTGGAAACTTACCATTAGTTTATTTAATCGAGGTCGCACTGTATGTATATTCAATTTGGAGAGCTCAAGAAATAATTTTTCCCCAATTTATAAGTCCCTATATGTTCGCAAAAATCGTTCATCGTCCTTAGGATTGACATAAATATTTCCAGTTGTTTTTCTCTCATCACCCACCGTGCAATGAAACAATGCAGCATATCTAACATCGCAGCAACTATAATTTAATTGCCTCCCTTGTATTCTCATTGCAGTGCCGAAACAAGTGCTCATGGATCGCTACGAAACAGAAGTCGAAGCTGATGAACCAGAATACTTTGAGGGGGATGTTAATGATTTGTACGATGATGAATTGTTCTACAAGGAGTCAGAAGCGATTCCGAAGCTGTACAGCAACACCACTGTTCCGGCTGCGCGTAACAATGCCACCATCGCACTCAATGGGACCTACAATGCAGCCACAAGTGTTAATAGAGCCAATAACGCCTCACTGGGTATGTTCGAGGGTGATATGGGTGGTGTTAATCCCGTAATGACACATAGTGCCGACATGACTCTGGAAGGTAATTAAACGCGCCCACTCTCCCAAAGACAAAAGGCAAAAGCAAACAAGAAGAGAACTAGGGCAGCAGCAGTGCAATGGCAAGCTGCCACCAGCAATGACTGAATTTAACAAATGACATTGCAATTAAGTAAAGGATTTATTGCTTTGTCCTCTCTTGCTTAGCAATTGTTTTGTTGTATAGGGTCTGAACTTTTTGGCGTTCTCCAAGGAAGCGTACAACCGAAACCCAAAATAGACCAACTAAAAAAATAACGAACAACATACAAACAGTAAAGTTTGCGGTCATATTTCTTACCATATTTTGTGTGTTTTTCTTCCTTTCGTTTGTACTTTTTCTTTTCTTTCTCCAAATGTTTGCTCGGCCCATATGCAGACGACCAGGAGCGATTGTTTGTTTATCTTCTGACTGCTGGCTCGTTGGGTGTCATACTCTGCATAGTTGCTGTTGCGGTTAGACTAGTGGTACTCAAGCGCCACGACAGTGCAACGGACACGCATTCAACCTCGTCCAGCAAAGGAGGTGCCGTCGCTGGTACTGGTTCGGGCGGAATATCGGGCGTCGAAGGAGTCGCTGAGACTACAATACCCAATGGTTTCAACGACACCATTTCCGAAGTAGATGCTGACATCGATTTGCAAACGCCAATTCCGGTGCCAAGTGTGTCAAAGAACGAGGTAAGCAAGTGACCAGCACCAGCACTAGTATTGCTATGGTTGCAATAGCATTTTCTATGCTTATTTTGTCGTGTCCTTTCGTTATGAGTTTGACCGAATATAAATTTGTTTTATTCGATGCGAGTTCGTAGACTCTGCGGTTGCAATAAATTTTCTGACTTTTTTGGTATATTTTTCGTTTCTTTTCTATTGTCCAGAATTACATAAGCTATGCGCCTACCACAAATATCTATGGCACATTGGGTCCGGGGAGCACACTGTTATCGCACAGCAGCACATCTGGATCCATAACGCCCGGTTTGATAAGCAATACCACACTTATGTGTGGACCTCGGCAATCCCCCGATATTCTAGGCATATCTCAGCAATCGTATGCGCCAACAAGTTGTACGAACACCGGATCAACGACCATTGGCGGTATACTAACAGTTGTTAGTTCCGGCAATAATGTTATAGGTAAGTAATCAAACCCTCTCCAATGTGTGCCTGCACAACTTTGGAGCCTCCTTAGTTTATTTGCCTGTATTTATAAGTTACATCGCACCGTTGAAGTACAGATATTTCATCTACCGATAGACTGAGAATCACTTTCAGCATGGATTTGAAAATGACCGAAGGTTTAAAATATGTAGATAGCACATTTTTTCTGGATATATGGATTCCCGGGAATTCCAGGGAAACCCCCGAGAATTCGTCATTTTCTAAGTTCCCGGGACTTTAATTTCAAAGCAATAATGTATTTGTTCCAAAAAGGAACTTACATTCAAAGGATCATAAAGCAGAGGTTTAGTTTACCATCCAGCTAAGAACACTCTATGGTTGATTCAGGCATAGGGATGTCAAAACCGAAAACTGGTTAACCGGTGTTAATTCCGACACCGTCCACCGTTTTTTTTAATTGGCATTTTCGACATACCGGGGAAACCGGTGTTTTCAAGTCGGTTAACCGGTTTTTAAGAAGCTATTTGATATCCTAGCTTCGTTTAAACTTGATGTGTAAGATCGAAGCCATTGGCTGCTATTCTATTGGTTTATACTTAAAGGAATCATGTCTTATTCGATCCAACATTCACGTCTAAAAATATCGGAAGTATGGCAGTAAATAAGAAGAGACTCGAGAGCATTGATGGAGGTAGAAAAAGTACACTCAGAAAAGACTGAACCCTATAGTGAACTAAAATTTAGGAAAATTGAACTTCGCATAGCGTCAAAGTAAAAGTTCAAACTTTTCCTTGAAAGTAGCTTTGAACTTGATTGTAGTTTAATGTAAATATTTACTCAAACTGAGTTCCAAACCAAAAAACTCGGCGATTTAAGTGGATCTTCATTTAAAATGTGAAAATGAAATTAGAAACTAAGTAAATAGTATATAGTTGAATGTTTTTGAGTTCAATAATCTCAAAAAAATATAAATAAATATAAAATATTCCATTTTAGTTTCTATATAAAAACCCGGTTTCAAATTTTAAAAACTGTAACCCGTTTTTTTAATTCTAAATTGATTTGAACTGGGATATTGTCCTGGCTCAAGACCATTTTGCTTCTATATTTAATAGAATGAAAATTTATTTACAAATGGCATGGTGACATTTATTACTTGGCTGCAGACTACCACGATCATGATTTCGACCATGTAAAAAGTTTTTTCAAGTGGCTTCGTAGCGACTTTTCAACATCAAATCCGGCCTCTATAAGGAGATGATTCTCACAAACGAACGAGAATCACAACCCACTTGCCGAATTTGCGTTTAAAAAATCGCACCAAGTAATAAAGCACACATGCCATCTTACAAGCATCTCATTGAGTTGCGTATGTAAGTATGTGTATATACAGGTATAGTTACCCAGCAATACTTCTGCCGTGCCAACGCTCATTTGTTTTAGTTTTTTCGTTTGCATTTTTTTGGTCTGTAATCAATATTTGATTTGAAATGGGATATTGTCCTGCCTCAATACCATTTTGCTTCTATATTTAATAGAATGCAAATTTATTTACAAATGACATGGTGACATTTATTACTTGGCTGCAAACTACCACGATCACGATTTCGACCATATCAAAAGTCTTTTCAAGTGGCTTCGCAGCGACTCTTCAACATCAAACCCGGCCTCTATAAGGAGAACGAGAAGCACAACTCACACATGCCATCTTACAAGCATCTCATTGAGTTGCATATGTAAGTATGTGTATATGCCGGTATAATTACCCAGCAATACTTCTGCCGTGCCAACGCTCAGTTGTTTTATTTTTTTCGTTTGCACCAGACCAAAAAAAATGCAAGATTTTACCCGTACACTCAGAAAAAAGTGAACCCTATAATGAGTTAATATGAACAAAAATTTAGTTTTCATATGCGCAAAAGCAATATTTCCTCATTTCAAGTTCAAACTTTTCCTTGAAAGTAGTACAGGCATTGAACTTGGTTCTAGTTCAATTTTCCTCAAACCAAGTAAATATTTACTCAAACTGAAGAAAATTCCAGTACGTTTTTCCTTAAACCAAGTACATTTTTATTAAATCTAAGTAAAATTTTGCTTAAATTTTCCTGAATCTAAGTAAATTTCCACCCAAACCAAATGTTTACTAAATTTAAGAACAATTTTCCTAAAACTAAGTAAATTTTTACTCAAACCAAGTAAATGTTAACTAAATCTAGGGAAAACTGAACTTAAAATAAGTTCAATTTAACTAAAACAATTCAAAAAAATGATTTTGCTTAAGATTATGCAAAACTAATACAAAAAATTAAAACATTAAATATTTCTCAAAAGTTTCATGATACCTCTGCCATAAAGAGTTGAGCTGTTACCCCATGATTGCCGTCAAGGCGTCATCGCAGTGATTGTTTAGAGTAATACTTGGAGTATATTGCTTCTTAGATAAATATTCAAGAATTTTTTTGAACAATTTCATGTGATTTTTATAAGTTCATTAATACTTAAATATATGAAGAACACGGCATAAGTTTTAGTCAAAATATTAACTTAATTTTAGGAAAAAAATACATTTTTTAGTTAAAATTTCCTAAATGTGTAGCAGACGGATTTTAGTAATCATAATATTAATTAATCATATATTTTCAATACTATTGTTTTATTTAACTGATTGGATGAAATTATATTTGAGTTAAACTTTAAGTCTATTTCATGTTGTTTCGTTTTCTTATATAACTAATATTTACGTTCGAGTGTACATTTTTTTGCTTTGTCGAAGAAGAAGACATAAATGTCACTCTGTTACTCTTTTGTTATGTTCTTATGTTTCTTTCTGTTTGTCACTCATAATTGTAACAAGTACAAGTACTCATTACTCTCAGTTGATTTAACGGTTCCTTATTTTTGGTCTGTCCTTATTAAAATTTAGGTTTAATGTTGAAGTAAAGTTTCTAATTTTGTCATTCCTGGTTTTCACGTCGACAAATAAAGACCTGTGACGGAAAAAAACTTTGTTTCCTTTCACAGACCAGAAAAACCCAAATAAAATAAAGTGTAGACGAATGCGTCTGTTTCGACATCACTTTCTATAAAGCAATAAAAAAGCATATAACTTCTTGGACGTTTACCGTCTGGAGAGTTGCTTAAAATAAATAAATATATAAATAAAATGCCAACCATAGTTACAAAAACTACATACAACTTTATATTGAGGAATACTGGATTAATCCAACATTCCTACAAATGGAATTTTTTCCATACAAAAAATTACTGACTTATAACCTTGGAAATTATTCACACGAGTATGAATTTACTCAGTTGTAAGATTTTTTCGTTAGTAATGCTATTTTTCTGAGTGTATACGTATGTATGTGAGGTCAAAATGCGGTTTTTATATTACTATCTCTTTGTGTTGTGTAAATATCGGAGAATTGAAAAAAAATCAATTTTATAATACATTCTTAAATAAATAATGTTAAAGAGTTTTGTTCTTTCAACTTAAGTGCAACCAGAAATAAATGTACTTTATTATTTTATTTAAACGGGTACAGTGATTCAATGATAAAGTAAGTCAACGTACACGTATTGCTAATTGACAAAGCAAACACAAAGAAATGCTTCAGCGATTTCGTTGCAATGGAAAGTTCCAGCTGTGTCCTGAAATTGTGTTTCATTGCTCAATTTCAATTTCTGCGTGTCCAAGAATTTGATTTATTATCGAAGATTTCAGAAGAATTACAAAAGTTATTATATAATTCACTACAACTACATAGCGATTTACAGAATTTTAATTACATATTTTCCACCTTTTACGTACAACATTTCAAAATCAATTTATAATTTAAAACAACATCGATATTTGATACTTCTCACCCGTAATTTTGATACTTCTCATAATACATATTTTTGATTACGTTTACGTTACAACGTAGGTCTGTTTATTTCCTACATTCCTAAAATTTTAACTATCATTTTGATTAACGTCAACAAGGTCATGTCATAGAAAAACATTTCAAGAATGTAAGTTAAAACCACTATATTGATTTCAAATGTAAGGTCTGACCCGCGAAGCTGTAGGCTGTTATATAGGATCAATATTTAAAACGCTAAGAACTATTTACATTTGCAAAATTATACATTTTCAATTGGAAATCTCAGTCAATGAGTACGGAAGATATTTGGTATATGGGTGTATGTATTTGTTAAAGATTAACAAATATGTTAAAAAAATCAGCTCATATCTACAAACATTTTACCACAGAAGCAATCAAACATTCTCTTCATATATATAGGGTGATTTTTTAAGAGCTTGATAACTTTTTTTTTAAAAAAAACGCATAAAAAATCTCATCGGTTCTTTATTTGAAACGTTAGATTGGTCCATGACATTTACTTTTTGAAGATAATTTCATTTAAATGTTGACCGCGGCTGCGTCTTAGGTGGTCCATCCGCTTAGTCCAATTTTGGCATTTCCACGTTTTTGAGTAACAGAGACCCAATTGGTGCGAACGGCGACGAATCGAAAATTGGTGGTCATCATTAACACTGGCCGATACAGCTGCGATATTTTCTTCAGTTCGCACTCTACGTAAGCGTGTTGGTGGTTTAATGTCCAACAATGTAAATTTGGTGCGAAATTTAGTCACAATAGCCCGAATAGCCGCTTCAGTGGGTCGATTAAACTGACCATAAAATGGAAGCGCGCAATGAACTTTCTTAACAGAGCACGCATTTTGATAATAAAATTCAATAATTTGCAAGCGTTGTTCGTTTGTAAGACGATTCATGATGAAATGTCAAAGCATACTGAGCATCTTTCTCTTTGACACCATGTCTGAAATCCCACGTGATCTGTCAAATACTAATGCATGAAAATCCTAACCTCAAAAAAATCACTCTTTATATATATATAAAGGGTGCTTTCTTGGCAACACTGGTTTAAACAGCACGTTTCGTGTTTTGTTTCACTGTCAAACATCTTCAGTTTGGTCTATAATTTAACCATGAATCGTCTTACAAACGAACAACGCTTGCAAATTATTGAATTTTATTATCAAAATGCGTGCTCTGTTAAGAAAGTTCATCGCGCGCTTCCATTTTATGGTCAGTTTAATCGACCCACTGAAGCGGCTATTCGGGCTATTGTGACTAAGGTTCGCACCAAATTTACACCAACACGCTTACGTAGAATGCGAACTGAAGAAAATATCGCAGCTGTATCGGCCAGTGTTAATGATGACCATCAAGTATCGATTCGTCGCCGTTCGCAGCAATTGGGCCTCTGTTGCTTAAAAACGTGGAAATGCCAAAATTGGACTAAGCGGATGGACCATTTGATATTAATCTTCAAATATTAAATTATATGGACCGTACTATCGATTAAAATAAAGATTTCATGCATTTTTCTGAATTTTATATGTTTTTTTTTTCAAAAACTTTCCTATAGCTTTTAAAAAATCACCCTTTATATAAATATAAGTGTTGCATGATTAAGTGATTGACTGATCACCCCCAGACCAAACAGTTTGAGCTAAAATCATGAAATTTGGGATGTACACATTTCTCTTTCGAAATTCGTACTTTTAAAGAGGGATAAAAATGGTACCACCGAAAAGACCAAACGGCTGGGCCTAGAATCTTGAAATTTGGTATGGATATTCCTTTTGCGGCATGAAGGCATCCCAAAAGTGGCATTTGCAAAATTCGTACTTTTGGGGGTAGAATGGGGAAAAGAGACAAAAATGGTACCAACAACACTGCTGAAGCTAGAATCATGAAACTTGGTGTGTACATTTCTCTTACAGCGTAGAGATCATGGGCTTGAAAGGGATAAAAATGGTACCACGGCAATGCCCACACGGTTGGGCCTAGAATCTTGAAATTTGGTATGCAAATTCCTCTTATAGCTTCAACTCGCCCAAGAAAATATATTTTTTAAATTGGCGGTGAAATCGGGTAAGTAGGAATACATACATCCCTAATGGTGTATACATCCCTTAAAATGCTAAAAATCGTAAAATTAAGGAATTTTTCAAAATTCGTACTTTTAAATGGTAAACGGGAAAAAGGAGATAAAAAATGTACCAGTAACACGAATGACGCTAAAATAATGAAATTCGGTTCGTTTTACAGCGCAGATCTCTGATAAGAAGCGATTTTTCGAAATTTGTGCTTTTAAGGGATTAAATGTGATAAAAAATTGTACCACTGCCCAGACCAAACGGCTGGCCCTTGAAATTCGTAACAGACATTAGTTTTACAGCACGAATGCGACTAAGAAATTATTTTTCAAAATTCGTACCTTTTGTGGGTGAAATTGGATAAAATGGTACCAATTAAACAGACGGAGCTAGAATCATGAAATTCGGCGTATACATCCTTGAAAATGGGTTAAAATTTGTACCACTTGAAATTTAGAACGGACATTACTCTTATGGCACGAATGCTACCAAGAAATTATTTTACAAAATTCGTATTTTTTGGGGTTGAAATTGGGTAAAAAGGGATAAAAATGATACCAATCCAACAGACTGGAATCATGAAACTCGGCGTGTTCTATCCGCGAAATGCTTGTAAAAATGAAGAAAAACGCCTGACGCTGTGTATATTAGTTTTACAGCATAGATGCCAGATAGGAATAAATTTTTCGAAATTTGTACTTTTAAGGGATTAAAATAGATTGTTACAACGCCCATTTGCAAAATTTGTACTTTTTAAAGGTGAAATTGTGTAAAAGGTGATAACAATGGTCGAGAAATTCGATGACCTCTAAAAGATTTTTCGAAATGTATACTTTTAAGTCGATCTGAACAAAAAGCGATTACAATGGTACCCATTAATATATCGAATAAGGTATATACATTATTACTCTGACTTGCAATACAAATGTATTGTATCAAAATGTTTACTTTAACCGTAGCAACGGTGTGTACATTTCTCCGAGTACGTAGAAGCTTTCGAAATTTGTACGTTTAAGGGCGACACAAAACATACTTACTAACATAAATGAATTTTTGGAAATTTGAGACAAAAAGATTTCAAGTCATGCACCGGTATGGAAGATATGTGTAAATGATTTAATTTTACCTTGGATAGGCACTACAAAGGGCGTGTCAAAAGCATACATATTTTCTAAGTTTAAAGTGATTATAAAAACAATTTTAAATCTAAAATTGTTACTGATTTCGACTATCCGTATGGAATTTATATCAGTTTTATTTGGACCAAGGCTTATGTCTCATATTCAGGAGTGTGCAGCTTATATGAAACATTGCCAAATATCAAATTTCACACGGATGATCGGAATAGAAGTTATAAAAGGTTTAGTTTTACGTAAGTAATGGTGATTTGTGTGGGAGGCACAAGAAAGATCGTGGTAAAATCCTCTATATTTCGTACGCTCAAAGTGATTCTAAAAACTTTAACAAATATCAAAATATAACTGGCTCCGAATATTTTACTAGGAATATGGACTATATGTATGGGGCTGCCACAAGGGGTTTATCAATTTCCCCCATCTCACAATTTAATCTAATACTGGGAAAAGTAATACTTTGTTCAGACTTTGCATAAATTACTTGATTCTCTTCGAGAGTTGTGTACCAATCAGCCCGACAGACGGATGTGTAAGGGATTTAGGATATACTTAGGGTTATAAGTCATTCCTCTAATGCGATACATTTTTTTTCTATCCCAAATTACTCCAACTCAGTAGAGTGAGGGTATAATTATCACAGCTTAAAAACGATTATCAGTATACCTATTGCTAATTGACACAGAAAACAAAGTTCGTCGGAACTAAATATCTTTCAAAATACTTTCAATATCCACCAAAAATCTCCGAAATATTTTATAATAAAGGGTGATTTTTTAAAAGCTATAGGAAAGTTTTTCAAAAAAAAAAAAACACATAAAATTCAGAAAAATACATGAAAACTTTATTTGAATCGATAGTACGGTCCATATAATTTAATGTTTGAAGATTATTTCATGCAAATGTTGACATTGACTGCGCCTCAAATGGCCCATCCGCTTAGTCCAATTTTGGCATTTCCACGTTTTTGAGTAAGAGAGGCCCAATTGCTGCGAGCGGCGACGAATCGATATTTGATGGTCATCATTAACACTGGCCGATACAGCTGCGATATTTTCTTCAGTTCACACTCTACGTAAGCGTGTTGGTGGTTTAATATCCAACAATGCAAATTTGGTGCGAAATTTAGTCACAATAGCCCGAATAGCCGCTTCAGTGGGTGGATTAAACTGACCATAAAATGGAAGCGCGCGATGAACTTTCTTAACAGGGCACGCATTTTGATAATAAAATTCAATAATTTGCCGGCGTTGTTCGTTTCATGGTTAAATTATAGACCAAACTGAAGATGTTTGACAGTGAAACAAAACACGAAACGTGCGTCAGCTGTTTAAACCAGTGTTGCCAAAAAGATAATAGCTAAAAAATCACCCTTTAAATGGATTTTATATTTAAATAGTAACATCCCCAGCGTCTGGGATGGCAAGCATGCCATCTCCTGTTGAATATTTTTAGTTTTTAACCTGTGCAAGTGAAAAAATCCTTGTGGCATATAACACCCTCCATTGAACAACTTTGCCTGATTGTCTCGAAGGATCCAACGAACAGCTTCGCTAAAATATTCTTTTCTTGTAGAATATATGTACTACATAACGGACACAATTTACGTTTGACTTCAAATCAATTAAGTTAATAATGCCATTTAACTTCGCAGTAATGAAAAGTGCCAGTCTATTATTATGCCATTTTGTACCCTTGAATGGCTTCCAATAGTCGGCGCTGGTCATAGTCGCTCGCTATTTATGCCGAGCAACGTATTTGTGTAATCAACACATTTCCTTTAATTTATGTTTATACCTTCTTCTCTTTCTTCCAAAGGTACAGTGGTTCCCATAACATCGTTGACACAGTACACCACAGCTCCAACATTCCGCTCTGGTTATATTCTGAACAGCGATAATGTTCTGCAGAGGCCATCCAACATATCCACACCGCCGACTTCACTAGCAAGCAGTGAAGCATACCTAGGACACCAGTACCAACAGCAACAGCAGCCTCCATTGTCAATGCAAACAAGCAGCGGCAATGTCCTAACGTCAGCAACAGCCACATTAAGACGCATGAAGCAAACGATACCCGCAGCAGCAACCGCGGCCTCTCCACCTCATGTTCACCAACAATCTATGGCTCCTGGGTCCACATCAACATACGACGGCATAGCTCCGCGCACCCTCTCCACCGGGATGGCGGTGAATTCGCAATTCTATTACGAATGACAGAATGTACAGGAACACACAGGCGAACATAACAGCACCGTGTACAAGACCAGCACCACCACCCCCACCACTGATGGGGTGAAGACATCCACGCCGTCCTGTACCGAGGATAGCTGCAGAAGCAAAATATCAGAACCTTTGTAAAGGAACCTGTGTGAACGTAAAAAGATATAAAATGTCGATTGAATTGATAATAACGTGGTATGGACTGGGGGATACAAAACGAAGGAATTCTTACGCATCGGGGCCGTTGTTTTAGTTAATGTAGTGACGGAGCCAAAGACAATATGTATTTTTAAACTACGAACCAAGCAGCATTTTAGCCGATTGGAGTCGCATCAGCGAGGCCCACTTCCTCCGTCTTCCAGTCAAATCAGCAGTGAAACCGGCAGAGCCCAACGACAACATTGGTCACAATGCCAATTGAGAAACATCCTTTGCAGGCTACTTTGTTGGCTACCGCTGTCATATTAACAACTATAGAGTGAGCATATTGCTTTTAAGTATGGACGAGCTTCCGGTAATGTAAATAGATATAAAATCAAATATGTATAAGTCAGGCATACACCCATACATACATACATACATACAGTACAACTATATACTCATGTACATTAGGCTGGGTCGCGGTCCATACAAATGGAAAAACAATTTCTAGTCACCCCACAAAAATAAAGGTTGGATTGTTAAATCATGATTTGCAAAATATTTCGTCCCTAGATCAAACCGTCTGTGAGCTAAACGCTACTGAAAATACCCCTAAAAATCATGATTCCTCCATGCAATTATTTTGTGCTGCATTTTTGTCACTTTTTTCTGAATTAATAGACTCTTGAAAGCATTTTGATTCTAATCTTAGAGTAACTTATTGGACCTTTATAGTAATTTTGTTTCGTACTTGGTGTTAGTACTTTAAAAAAAGTAAATATCGGCAGTCAATGCCTCAATGATGAACATCGGAAGGAAATTGACACCTGGAAAAATCGCAAAAAATCGAAAAATATGACCAATGAGTTATTCTACGACAAGAATAACTATTTTTATTTAAAGTGCTTCCAAGTGTCTATTAATTAAGAAAACAACATTGGATATAAATCGAACATAAAAAAATGACACGGAAAAAACATGATTTTTAGCGTGCGTTTAGCTCACAGATGGCTTGACCCAGTGACGAAATATTTTGCAGATTATCATTAAACAATCCAATCTTCATTTCCGGGCGTGACTGTTGCAATTTAATTTCGTGACCCATCCTAATGTACATACATATATGTATAACCAGTGATGGACAGAGGAGAATTTTCAGAGAAGGCAGTCTAAAATCAATAACTTTAAAAGTACAATATAGGCTTCTTAATCTCTCTAGAATACCAAATAATAAAGTATGTGTTCAAATAACTCATCGTATGCACCGCCATAATAAAAAAACTGGCACTTTTTCAGCAACAATTCCAATGGGCACCTGAAAACCATGTACATTATGTGGCGCCCAGTGTATTATCAGCGGCAAACACTCCGAAACTTAATTTTTCAATTGAATTCTGAAAAGAACATTCCGACAATTCCGTGGCAAAATGTTGCTGTGGATGAATTTAAAGTTTATAAATGTTCAAATTGTTGAAAAGTTTATAATGTTAAAGGTTAATATGTTGGTATGTATATATCTCAGAGGCAATGTAACGCATTGGAAGTTCATTTAGTTCATGGAATGCAAGACGTGTTCGTTGGCATTAAAAAGAGTATAATGATGTCTTTCCTTTGCATTATCTCCGCTATAAAACGGTCTAGGTCGAATATTGTTAAACTGGCATCACAGTTAATCATTGTTATATAGCTCCAAATATCGACTTAACCAGAGAATCAAACAAACATTCTCTTCATTAATAGAGATATTTATCTGTATGATGAGCATACTTTAGAGATGTGATTTGGGAACTAAAATTTAATCGACTGAAACTTATTTAATAATTGTTTGATCGCTTCAAAGATACATATTCCAATCAATTAATAATGAAATAAAACGGATGGCCAGTGCTGATTTTAAGCAAATGTTTATCTGATGTATTAGGTTTTATTGATTTGTTTAGTTTTAACTAACATTGATCAAAAGATGGAGAGAGTTTTATCTGTGATTTTAAAAATCGTAAAAAGCTAAACTTTACAATGAATAGTATAATTGTGGATTCAAATGCAGTCACTGCTATCGAATTCAAGTAAATAAATATGAATGGTAAATAAATAGGAGTTAAACGTGGTTGTTGACGTATTGCAACAAAAACCTAATTTTAGTCTAATTTGACAAAGTGAGTGATGTGCGCGAAATTCCAAAGAGTAGTCCTTCCATTTTTTGTCGGCCGATCTAGAATGAAAATATTGCAATGTGAGACGGTGAGAAGGAATACGAATGTCTTCAAATAAACTTAAGAAATGCATGTCTTATAACTGTAGATCAATTGGGATTTCAAATGGGCACAATCAGCAGTGAATGAACCATTTCCATTCCATTTAATAATAAACAAGTGAAAAGACATTAAGTACAGTCCATAGTTTTGTCGGCAGATTAGAGGCAGTCGACATCAAGAACATGCGCAGCGACATATTATGAAAATTATATTATTTGCTAATTGCGATTTTTTTAAATAAATTGTGATGTTTCATTATTATTATTATGAATTAAAATTAAGAATTTAATTTTAAAGACTACTCCCAAGCGTAATAGTCATTGACTATATGGAAGTATATCACAACAATACTTTATGTGTATTCATCTTCAAAACAATATGCTTAAATATCCTAAAGGTTAGAGATTATTAGAGGTATATTCATTCGTGTTTGGGACGAAGTTTTTCTCGCCCACACAGTCAGAGGAACATGCAGCTATAGCCGATTGATTCATTTTAATTCTAAAAGTACGAATGTCGAGAATCCATTATCTGCCGCGTTCACAGCGGAATACCCATACCAACTTTTACGATTCTAGCCACATCAATTTGCTTGGTCTCAGTTTTATGCCTTTTAAACCATTTTGTTCCAAAAACTCCGAATTTAGAGATAGTCTTTAACATATTTCCCCCACTACGGCTCAGTTTATTATGCTTAAAAGCTGAATGTGGATGTTTTTTATTTTACCTTTTTACTGCAAGCAAAACATGCACAGATTCGTCTCCATCCTAATTTTCAGTTCCTGCATGGCTTTGCTGCATCAGAATCATAAACAGTTTAAACAAAACCATATAACAATTCATTAGCAAGGGATTCATACATATTTTTCCTTTGTATATAGCCGAGCACGCTACCAACTCGACTACCGGGACGCTCTGTATATATATATTGGGAAAACGGATGAATTTTAGAGAAAGTTATACCCATTTACACTTTCCACTTTTCTGCAATCGCAAAGTAGTTCAGAATCAAAATCCATCGGCAAAAATTCATTTGAATTTTGAATTCAATATAAAAAACCAAATTAGACAAGGATCCAAGGTTTATTTTGAGATATTATCATGAAAAATCGGGAAATCGGATATATTTTAGAAATCGGCTCAAAGTTGACTACTTTTTGTATTTTTCGATTTTAAAGGTAAAAATCTGTAATACAAAAAAATATTTTTTTTCTTCGTATTATGAACAAATACGTAAAAATATGTTAAAAGAACATAAAATCCAAAGAATAAAAATTTTAATTTTCTTTCAAATGGGAAAATAATCCTTGGGTCCTTGTCTAATTTTGTTTTTTTTTTTACAGAACAGAACTATAACAAACCTTATTGAATTTGGCCGATGGATTTTGATTCTGAACCACTGTGAATCGGTCCTTTAAGCATACGCATTTTATGGCCGTCCGATATTATATCTCACGATCTGACAAACAAAATATTCAAAAAATAGCTTAAATGCGCTGGTTAATACATATTACGTACTTTTGAAATATTAACTTCGTTGAAGAAAACTCAAATTAAAATTAACATTAATATTTTCATATTCATATGTGGCTTTTGAAAACCGTGTGACAATCTCCTTCTACATTCAAGACCAAAAACTCATCGTTGTCAACCGTGTTGCTTTTGTAAATATTTAAATGAATATTTGTAAATTTAATTAATGTTTACAGATCTATTGAATGGGTTTTCACTTAAATGTTCGCTGTTTGTGTACATCAAATGCAGAAACATTCGTGTAAATATGGGAAAGTGCACAACTGTGTATATAAATGTATGTATGTATGAATTTATACGTACGTACTAGCGATTCTTCTTCTCAAGGAAATATTTCATCATTTCCCGGGAATTCTCGGTGAATATAAAATATATGAATAATTGTAGCTGTAGAAATTATTATGCGTTTCAGGCAATAGTGGACGAAAATCAATATTTTTAATATTTATATTAATATATTTTTTATTTTAATTTTATATTAATTTACCTATTGAAAGTTTTTTTACATAAACATAATTGGTCTGATTTTATGTTAATTTGAATAAGCGCTAACCTTTGCCCATATCATTATTATGATATGACCATCAACATTGAAGAAAATTGCCGGAAACTCGGAAACCGATGATCCCGCGAGGGAAACCCTAGTGCGGACATATAAACACATACAAATGTATTTGTACATATTTAATATGCCTGAACATACAAATAAGGGCCACAATAATTATTATGATACGAATCATTATGTATGTTTTAATTGACAATATTTAATTTTAAAATTTTATGCTCAAGGCAAAATGTGCTGTGCAGAATCCATGGAATTATATAGTTAAAACTAAACCTTAATATGTTTATTATTAACCGACGGTAATTTGGTATTCTATGACAGTATGTCTGTTCGATTGGGTTTACTAGCTTACAATTAAAAGAATTTATAAGGTAACAGTATTGTACCCAAACAAATATTAATGTAGTGAGCCCAATGGGACAGGCCTAATATGCCATGGCGCACAGTGGTTCCGAATCAAAATCCATCGGCCAAAAATTCAATAACTTTTGTTCTAGTAGACAAATGAACTTCGATTGTTATAAAATTTAGCACGAGGATATATTTGGTTAAAGGCTTTTGAAGGAAACAAGTTGTGTTGTTCCAAAGTCAGACATTTGTTCAAAAAGGATATTTTATATTTTGGCGTCATAATAAAGCTAAGAAGTCAAAATTTCTAATAAAAGAAGTTGAGTGCAAAATCTCTTAAAATGTGTGAGAAACAGTTTGACAATGTAAAAAACGAAATTACGTTTTTTTCAATTTTCAAAATCTGAAAAACATGAAAATCTGTAATACAAAAAAAATTAATTTTTTCTTCGCATTATAACAACATATGTCAAATAACATAAAAACAAAAAAATAAATATTTTAATTTTCTTTAAAATCGAAAAATGCGAAAAGTAGCCAATAGTATCCGATTTCTAAAATATATCTAAAATATTTCCCGATTTTTAATGTTAATATGTCAAAATAATCCTTGGGTCCCTGTCTAATTTGGTTTTTCAAAGAACTCAAAGATGTTTACTAGGACAAAAGTTATTGAATTTTGGCCGATGGATTTTGTTTCTGAACCACTGTGCGGCGTAGATAATGTAAATTTTAAAAAATAGAGTCATCTGTTTATTTCGTCCAATAGGCTGTCTACTATTTTATTTGTAAATCCAAATTTTAATGTACGCCAATATAAATAAATGTATTTTGTTTTTATAAAGCAATATTTAAGTTCCGGGTTTTCGTAACGGGCATTCGTTAAAATTTCTATAAACGGCACGCCTTCGAAATCCTTTTAGAAGTGAAGTACTTCTCTTTCTCTGCAACATTTTCAAATGTTATTAAAGGCTATTCAACTGAAAATAAATTATTTAAATTGGCTTGTGTTTGTTTTCTTATTTTTCAATTTGTATTATATTTCAACACTTGGAAAATTCTCAAGTCTTTAACAAAAAACGACGATGATAAAATCAGAGTCGTTTGAGCACAAATCGACTACAATTTTTCTTCAAAGAAAATTAATCAGCTACATACCTGTACTATAAAACGCGCAAAATAATATTTTGTGTAATAATTATTTCTGTTCACAGACCTACACACAATTACATACTCACCACTCCCTCGAGAAAACATAAACATGCATTAATTATTACTTTATAATTGTGGACATGTGAAATTATTCAAAATGGTATTGATTTTCTGTTAATGCCCTTTGGTTTAATATTTATGAAATACTAAGTGCCTTCCTTTGAGAATTTAATTGATTTTATTAAATATTATCTATTGTTATGCAGTTTTTAAATTTGTTATTCAAAAAAGTTGTTCATACATTTTCGCCTTGTCTAATTATTACTAACAAACAGTGGAAGAGTTCGGATTTTTTTTAGAAATAAATATTGCACTTGTATCAATTCCGATTGGAATGATATTTCACATAGACCGAGGTTAAGCCTAGAAGGCGAGTCCAATAGGGTTAACTGTGAATTTTTAGATATGAGGCACAGTTTATTACAATATCAACAATTGTGTGACTTTCCTGATATACCCGAAATAAGTAGAAAAGAATGAAGTCGGGAATTATCTTCGTTGGAAGGGAAAATATAATGTATTTTGAAAATTTACTTTAGTGCAAAAGTCCCATGAATGTATAGTGGAAAGGAGTGTTTTCAGTCGAATACATTTAGTAATATATTTGTGATATATAAACCGTCATTTCTCCGCTCTAAAATTTACTGATTTTGTTTACAATCGATGTGCATTTTTTCTGGTTTTTAGGGTTGTGTTTTCACAGTGAAAAACACAGAAGACGATGAGAATCCCAAAAATATCAGCAGCGCTAGATAACCGGTAACGAAAAGTGCGTCTAATTACATTTAAAATAAGTCGTCGTTCTTTGAACTGTGGCAACACGTTTTCACACTACACAATTTTCAATGAGTGATACTTGTTTTCTTCATGTTAACATTTTCCTTTTAAAGAAAGTCTAGTTTTTCGTCTTCTTCAAATCAATTCAATGTAAACGAGTTATCGGTCTGGCATGGAATGGTCGTAATATATATTTGTTGTTTTATCGCATCTACATTCTATTCGTCATTGCTGGTAATATGGCGTTTATCTAATGTCAAAGTGGATCGAGTTTAACAGTGGACCAAAGTTGTTACTCTTCGGCGTTATGTGCAGAGAGAGAGTTTCGATAAAGATGTAATATCCGCATCTTCAGATTTTAAAGACATTGGCATCGTCGTAAAGTGTGTCATCTAATCTTTGCGATTGCAAGAGAAAAATAATACGTTCTTGCAGTTCAAGGGCTCCAAAAATTTACAATATCATTAATCCTTGATTATCCTGAAAACGGATGTTTTATTTTTTAAATATTTGGTGATAAAATTAATGTACAATCCATTCTATGGTTGAGGCTATAAAACATATGTTCTTAATGGAACAATTGTTCGTTTAATTGACTACTCCAGATTTTCGAATAACCGATTAATCGAATAAGTTAAACTAAGCCTTGGATGGGTGTGTTCAGTAATTTCCGACCCTATTGCTGGTTGATATAATTACATTAATATGAAATGGATAATATGTTTTATATTATTAGTTAAGCCTTTCCGTGGATTAGTTATTAAATATATTTGACAATTCATATAGTTGGTATTTAATGGCGACTGATGAACGATTATACCCTCCACTAGGATATTATTTCGTTGTGCATTTGTTTGTAACAAATGTCGCTCCCAATTTGACTTATTCCGTTCTGGAAACCGCATGTTTTACTCAGTTTGCTCCAAATTTGACACATTACTTTATAATTCATCTAAAAATATCTGTGTTGAAAGTGGGTCAGATCGGTTCAGATTTAGATATAGCTCTTATACAAATTTCGCTCTCCTTTTGAGTTTCTCTGCTCTTCAAATTGGTCACAACATCTTATATTTCAGCTAAAAACATACAATATGGTTTAGATTTATATATAGCTCCCATAAAAATTGATTTGACTTTTTCTGTCCTAGAAACCAGATACTTTAACCGATTTGTCATGTCAAATAATATTTCAACTTGAAGCATCTATGGTGGAAGTGAGTCAGATCGGTTTAGATTTAGATATAGCGCCCATAAAATTTCGCTCTCGATGTGACTTTTTCTGCTCAAGGTACCACATATAAAGTACCCATAAAAAATTGTTCCCGATATCACTTTTTTCCTCGAATTCAATTGTTTTTATATTATGTTTTTATTAGATTTATTCTCGAATTTTTTTGTAACAAAATTAGTAATTACCACAGATTCACAATGAGATATCTAGAACAACTCTTTAAAATATTTTGAAAATGTTTACATGTCTTAGGAGACGCTACGTGAACATGTATTTATTGTGATTCAAAATGCTTACGTTAGGTAACTTAATTCTTTTTGTCCAAATTTATTTCGATCTATCTATATCTTCTGAACGATAAGCTTTAAACAAAAATAAATATTTAAATATAAATAAATATATTCAGTGGAGCGATATCAACTTTCAGATGTGTTCGACACGGAAAGGGTTAATACTCGAACTTTTTGTTTCGTTACATTACATTATTATTGAAAATTTGAAAAAAGAACAAACCACACGAATGAACGTAATGAACGGTGCAGATTATTTTTTCTCTGAGTTTAAAAAAATCACGACGTTTTTCAAGCGAAGAAAAAGATCAAAGTGAGGATAAAGAAGTGAGAAAACGTTTGTTATAAAAGAAAAATTCAGAAATATATAATATTACAATTGTCCATATTCCATAGTATTAGGAAATGATAGAGAATTTTAAGAAGCATATGAGTCATTGCACTCCAAACGGTACGATTTTTTACATTACTAGCTTGTAAAGTTCGTGTATGTATTTGAAAATTCCTGAATGTATTCTTCTCTTAAATGTTGTATGTGTGTCGAAAAAAACTATTTTTCTTGGTCTATGAATAATGTTCTACACTTTGTATTGAAGGTAACTTCAACTATGTTTCAAATACAGAAGTTCTATGGTATGGGTTGTTGTTGTTTTATTAATTTTAATTCGAATTTCAAATGATTAGAAATTACCTACAAAATAATATATAGTATACTTACCATCAAAGTATTGCAGGAGGCGATTGAATGAACATACCTTTAATACCTTTCCTAATTTCACCGCTGCCAAAATGGTCAGAACTCGTGAAAAATAGTTTTTTGTTTCTTGAAACACGTGTAAAATATTTCTAAGAGAAGAATACACACAAGTGATGTAAAAATCATACCGATTGTCATGGAATAACTCATATGCAGACTGAATTCATAGATACATATATGATTGTACTGTATTTATGTATATTTCTAGGAATGTAAACAATTCAATAAAATCCTATATGTTTATTGAATTTGGCACACAAACTCATAAATCCATATGTATATGACTTCCAGAAAAACCGAAAAGTTAGCCTCTGAAAATGAAGATTGATATATTTTATGAAATTTCGCTTGTAGCAACGTCAGCTGGTGGGCTTAAACTATATCTAAATTGTTTAAAAAGTAAATATAAATCAGACGTAATTACAGATTCAGCGATCTCCTTGTATCTAACCGAATTCGGTGATGAAATGGTGGAGTTTCATGGCATTTTCTCTCAAAAGTAACATAATTGATGAATAATTCTACTTCAGTGGGAATGTTTAACATTTCTATTATATCATCATATCCAAAGGCATCAGATGATGACACTTTTTGCCACAACTTTGAGGTAACAAATAAATTGGTTTAGCTTGTCGCAGACATATCTAGAACCGAGATTTTTTTGGAATAATCCTAACACATATCAATCTTCATTTTCAGGAGGTAACCTTCTTTTGCTATGTTTGGCTCCATTCAAATTGAGTCGGTTTGATGTGTATGTACTGTACTACCTATAGATGCGGAAAATAAAAATAAATTTGTAACTATTAATATAAATTAATACATTCTTGTGTATGTATGTGTGTTCTTGTATATATGCGTACACGCATGCATACCATAACTAGGGACGTTCATTCTTGTGTATATTCTTAGCTACATATGTATATGTAATATATATATATAAAATAAAAAATATTAGAGCGAATTTAACCTAAGGATACAATAGGATCAAATTGTTCTTAAAATGTACATATATACAAACATAAATAGACATCTCCAAACGTATAATAAGCATACTCGATAGTAAATATTAAGGTATCTTACCGACATACATGTAATCCTGGTAAACAACCACAAATATTTAATATTTCATTCTGTCTCATACGTCTGTAACGTAGATATGTGTATGTGTGACGTCAGTGCGTATGCCGCGCAGGGTCGCGTCGACACATCTAGACATACGTACATACATTTGTATATAGATACATACATATATGGATAAGTATAGTGAATTATGTATTAGAGTTATGATAATATAATGGATGGAAGCAAACAAATGTTTTTATCCAATTGGTTGAATTGATAGATTAAATTTGCATTAATACATATAACAACAATTACAAGATATGATAGATAACCGAAAGTCATCACAATGTGTGTATTAGTTTCGAGTTTACATTTTGAAAATAATGTACCTTTTGTAAATTTGAATTCTTTAGTAAGCGATAAACAAATAATATAAAAAGAACAAAAAATAAAAAAGAAAACAATTAATAAAATTGATAATAACATTTCATGGATTTTACAAAGTTCTCTTTCATTTCCAACGCAATCCCTCTCCCCAGAGAGAAGCTGGGTAAGTATTCTATCAGCAAGCATTCCAAGAGATGTTCGTCCACTGCTCATCTGCGTAATGCAGTGTCATGAAATTGTTGTTTCTTGTATCTTTGTGAAGATATCAACATTTTTATGTCACTACTCGCACTTAACGGAAATTATCCACTCCTTCATTCCACCTGGAAGAAAATTGCTGAAAAGAAAAAATTCAACGAATCCGTAATGTCCCTGGTGTCCTTTATGTCATTCGCTACTACTTATTTTTCCCGAAGTATTAAACGCTTATCTCAGTTTAAAAAAAAACAATGCTTAGCGAAAACGGAGAGGTATGCCTTATTGTAAGAAATGTTATCAAGCAACACACAGTGTTTTGGGAATACATTGAATGAACGTACTTTTTAGATTTAAAACAGCATCATACAAAGGAGTGGCAATACTGGAGTATGCTCGAAGAAAATGTCAGCAATCTAAATTAAATTTAGGAATTACTGACTACAAACTACTTGTGTATCCACTTTGCGTAAGCACGATTACTCTGATTTAAAATTGATTCAGATTGAATAGATATTCAACAATATTGGTTGGCCATGGGATTGTCTACACAACTCTGAAAGTAGACACCAAGCATATCAAACATTTTCTGGCTGAGTTCGTGTTCAAACGGAATTGACATCTTTGGAGGATATTATTCTGAAACACTTTGTAATTTTTTGCTATTCATAAAAACGAGATACTGGTACCAAATAAAATTGTGGGGACGGAAAAAAGTCGAAAAATGTCATTTGAAAGCTTAATCCATCATTATCATTCAAAGCATACTGCAGAACATATCCAAATTATTGTCCTTAAAAAGTGTCCAGTTCTGTTAGGGGCAAACTCCGATAAACTATATACACAGCTTTGTTATGTTTCGTATCAGCATTCAGAATTTTATAGACATTATCATGACCTTTCAATGTTTTCACTTTTTCGCATGGTGTTATAATTAACACAACAATTTTATAATCATCGCCTTATTTATATGTATTTGTTTACATCGCCAAAAAACGAACGATACGAAAAATGTCAACGAAATTTATGAAATTTCTGTTTCGTAGCAAAATTGTATGGAAAGTGGGTGAAATCGGCACAAAGGAACATTTTTTCCCTAGAGTTTTTAATCCTAGAGTTGTCATTTTGTTTTTTTCACAAAAACTAAAGTTGTGCTAGATTTGTGCCCAATTGTGCCGCAAAGAGTTTTCCAAACAATGAAAATTGACTGAGATATAGCGAAAAAAAATTTTGCAACAAAAATCGCTGAAGTTTTCATTTTAAGTTTTTTTGGACAGCAAAAGGTGAGCTAGGTTCTTCTAGAGGAGGGTGTTATTGTGCCGGGCAAGGCTGCCAATACGAAATAATAAGTTAATTAAAAAATAAATATTCTTATATTTAAAATTTCAGAAAAGCAGTTCCCATTCTATTTTAATTTCAAAAGTAAAAATTTTTGAAAATACATTATCTCAAGTATATAGTGCAACCTAACATAACTTCATGATTCAAAAATTTGTTGACGTAAAAGTAAAAAGTACGAATTATGCAGTCTGTGCAGCTGCGTCCATTTGGTTGGTACCATTTTGATCGCATTTTAACCTCTTAAGAGTATGACTTTCTAAAATCTGTTTATTTTACGTGTCTACGCAATTAGTGGGATGTACACACCGAATTTCATCTTTCTAGCTGTAGCCGTTTAGTTGGTACCATTTTTATCCCTCTGTTCCCATTTTATCCCTTGAAAGTACGAATTTGGAAAACCCTTCTTATTTTTCGTATCTACGCAGTCAATGGAATGTTTACTCCGAATTTCATGACTCTAGCTGCGGCTATTTGATTGGTCCAATTTATACCCCCTTTTTCCATTTTATACCCAACAATTAAAAACGGCTTTAAGTTCGGCCGGGCCCTTCACCATGGATTGCATTCCACAGAGGTTGTCGGTTTTCGTAGAAGTGCAGTAATAATAATAATATAATATTTTAATTATTTCAAACCATTATTTATTTCAAATCAAAAAATAAATATTCTTATATTTATATTTTCAAAAAGCTTAAATACCGTAAATATTGGTAGATAGTGGGTTGTACAGTTGGTTGTATTTCCATACTATTTTAATTCCAAATGTACAAATTTTGAAAATCCATTATCAGACGTACATAGTCCAAAATAACCTTACTTCATGATTCAACCAATTTTTGCCGTAAAAGAAAAGGTACGAATTTGGAAAAAAACTTTTTATTTTGAGTCTCTATGCTGTCAGAGGAATGTATACACCGAATACCATGATTACAGCTGCGCCCATTTGGTTGGTACCATTTTTACCCCCTGACGTTTCTACGCAATCAGAATTTCATCATTCTATTTCGAAAAATCCGTTTATTTTCCGTGCCTACGCAGTCAGAGAAATGTATACTCCGAATTGCATGACTCTAGCTGCGGTCATTTGGTTGGTACTATTTTTATCCCCTTTTTCCATTTTAACCCCAAAAAGTACGAATTTCGAAAAATCTGTTTAGTTTAAGTGTCTACGCAAACAGAGGAATGTATACACCGAATTTCATTATTCCAGGTGTGGCCGTTTGGTTGGTACCATTTTTATCGCTCCGTAACAATTGTATCTCTTGAAAGTACGAATTTGGAAAAAAACTTTTATTTTTCATGTCTACGTAGCACAGTGGTCAATTTCGCGAGATAGCGGTCAAAACTGTATAACTTTTGGCCGGATTGGTATTTTTTTACGCAATTTGTTTTGTTCAATAGGAGGGACTTTAAGCTTCAATTTGCGTGTTCAAACGTAAAAATCGATGATAGGAACGTAAGTAATGTGGAGTTAAAAATGCATTTTAATTTTTTGTTGAGTTTCCATGTAAAAGTTGAATATTTTGACATTTTAAATAGGTATATTTTTTATAATTTCTTATTTTCTTCAATCGTATTTTACAACCAATTCTTATTTATTATTCCTAACTTAATTTTGGTCAGAAAATGCCAACATTTGGCCCCTGACATTTATTTAGTCTCAATATTCACAGGGGCCAAAGGTTGGTTTTTGTGGAAGAAAGCTAATTCTTGTGAGGATTAAACTGAAAAATAACACTGAAATTCCCAACAATATCAATACCATTTGGATATATTATATACAGAACACAACATCGATAAAATTTTAAGTAAACTTTTACTATTGATTTAAAGTGCACATATATTTTATTTAAATGTATTAATAAAAATTTATACTAAAATTAGAAACAAATTATAATCTTTAAACTAGTGTTAATTAAACAATATTAGTAAAAATTTCTTCCAAATAGCTTTGATTTTCATTTTGCAGTAGTTGTTTAGCTTCTTCATCTAACTCTAATGAGGTTGATTTCCATTTTTGTCGAATACTGGACATATATGGGTCTGATGTGCACAACAAAATATTAATAAGATCTTCATTAGTACAATATCTGGAAATTTTTCTTGTATTGTGCTCGCGAAAGAATCTGTAGTCTTTGTTCCTTTTTTCTTGCGCTTCTTCTGAGAGATCTCCAATTGGAAGCATATTGTGCTGAATTATTTGTTCCCCATGGAACAAAATTTTGTGAACTGTGGTTGGCATATGTCTCCAAGAATATTTTTGGTTACAAAGGGTTGCTGTCTCATTAGCATACTGACCAAATTTTTTTGCATCTATCTTTTTGCTACATGCTATAACTTCTAATATGATTTGGAATCGTCGTATTAAATCATAATCTACTCCAGTTATAGAAGCTGCAGTTTCTGGATCGGAAAAAAATCTCCTTGTTGTGTTTCCATCATTAGAATTTCCTTCTCCTTGCTTTGGCTGGTCAATTATAAGGCCTATCTCACGGTATTTTTCTTGAATATCTTTTTTTTTGCTTTCTTTTTCCCAAATTTTCTTTGTTGTTTCTCACTGTTTCGCCTAACGGGCCAAATTCCAAATCGTATCCCAATTTAAGAATATGCTCCATAAAACGAATTCTAGCATGAAGAGGTGACATTCCAAATTCATATGCTTCATTAAAACTATCGTCTTGTGTTGGTGGTTGGCTCAATTGACTTGATGTTTTTTGGCATATGGTGCAGCTTGACGAAGACTTTGTTTCGGTTAAAGCTTGTGCAACTTTTCCATCGATCATTGTAAGTGACATTTTAAAGTTAACTTCGATGCATTGGTCATTAAATTCAAATATCACTGGTTGAAGTTCTTTACTTTCATCTCTTATTTTGCCAACTTCTTCAGTTATGACATCTTTAGTTTCTTTTTTGTAAGCAAACTTTTTTGGTCTACAAAATTTTGTTGGCGACGGAATTTCATTCTTCCATACATCTATCTCTGCAGCTCTACTAGTTGACGGCTCTGAACCAATATAAGTTTTTGTTAAACGTAATGGAACGAAAGAAATCATGAATAAATTGGCATCTGATGAATTTTCCGCATTACATTGTTTGTATTGTTTCTGGCCAGAAATTTAGAAATTAAAGTCATGCTGCAATTTTTAAACTTCTTTAAATAGTCAGCATCAAATGTCTTTAATAATCGTTCTGCAGTGTGTTCAAGAAGATCCTGCAATTTTATTTCTGCTGAACTTGAAGTTACACTAATAGCAGTTGGTGAAGGTAAGCAATCTTTTTTGGCAGAAACTAAATCTCGATATGATGGAAAAATTCCACAATTTTTTTCATTGGTTCGCTTCCGCAATTCTGTATATTGGTTTTTAGTCATTTTCAAATCCAAAAATAGTGCAAATGCTTCTTCTGGAGTAAATTTATTTTCTTCAGTTGGTGTCGGCATACTTTCTAAAATCCTTTTTGTGCGTCTGGGGCTTGCTTCCACTATTTTTTCAATGATAGCAATTTTACTCTTTTTAGTTTTCGATGGTTGAATTTGATGCAGAAATGAATCCTTTGTGATGCTACAACAAACTTCTTCATTGATATGTTTAAGCTTGCGTCTTCGTGATCTTTCACTACAATTATCAATTGGCTTTGCTGGTCGACCACCTTTTCCAGTTTCCGTGGTAGTTACTGATGGCTTTTCAAAAATAAGTTTATTTCTTAGCCATTCTTGGTTGCGTGAGTAAAACAATTTCTTGTTTCTGGAACATTGATTTACCGTTTTCTTAAAGTATTTAAAAAGTTTTTTATTTTTAACTTATGAATTTTAATTTCTTGTTTGTCGGATATTTTGAAGAATGGATTATTCATTATATGTAAAATAATGTCGTTTTCATCTTTCCGTTCAAAATATATATCAAATAGAACACTATAACTGAATTTAGCCATTGTTTAAACAATAATGAATAATAATGACTTTGGATGATATGTACGTCAATCGTTTCGTTTGTTTTCGTGCACTGGATAGCACTAAGTTGTGACAGTGCTGTTGTCTCTTTCATTTTTGTGATGTCCATTTTATGTTCTTTCATTCTCGTTTCTATTGTTCTCTTCGTTGTGTTCTGTCGTTAATGTTGGTAAAAATTGAATTTAATGTTCTATTTGGTTTGTAAGCAAAGCGAATGTTGTCAGATTCCATTGTCATTTTTGTCAAAATTTTGATACACCCTTCTATGTGGACTAGGTCCAAATATGGGCCAAATTCTCCTAATTTCAACAGAATTATTTTTTGGGTCAATAAGAACTCTTGTACAAAATTTCATCAAAATATATGCATAATAGCCACTTTCACATACAAATAACTTCTCAAAAAATATGACGTGCATTTGTACCGAATATCTTACCTTGGGTCAGAAAAATTGCTGTAGCTCAAAAAGTGCAGTCCCGATGCATGGACATGTATATATAGGAATGTAGGGGAGGGTTAGGACTACAAAATAGTAAATTTGTGTTTTGACTCACAGGAGTTGTACTCTATGAAGTAGAAAATTTCCGATAAATTAGACCTTTTTTAAAAAAAATATTTAAATTGTTCTGAAAACAGTAGAGCTTCAATTTTTTCTACCAGTGATAGGAAATAAGTTAAGTTACAACACAAAATTTATTTCGTCCAAAAATCTTGAAAAACAAAAAAGTTATGATCATTTCAACTTTAAAAATTAACTAAAAATATCATAATTACTAAATTCTGAAAAAGCCCATTTTGGACCACCCTGTTCTCAGTGAAATAGTTAAAATAGAGTTCTAATTTTTTGGCACCCGAGGTTTACTACTGTCTACTTTCATATGAGTCTAATAACTTTAAAATCGGAAAACAAAAGCCAAAAGGAGTTTTGGCCGCTATCTCAAAATAATGACCACAGTGCGTAGTCAAAGGAATGTATACTCCGAATTGCATGGCTCTAGCTTCGGTCATTTGATTGGTACTATTTTTATCCCCTTTTTCTATTTTGACCCCAAAAAGTACGAATTTCGAAGAATCAGTTCATTTTCCGTGTCTACGCAGTCAGAGGAATGAATACTCCGAATTTCATGACTCTAGCTGCGGTCGTTTGATTGATACTATTTTTATCCCCTTTTTTCATTTTAACCCCAAAAAGTACGAATTTTGAAAAATCCGTGTATTTTACTTGTCTATGCAATCAGAGGAATGTATACACCGAATTTCATTATTCTAGGTGCAGCCGTTTGGTTGGTACCATTTTTATCCCTCTATTCCCATTTTACCCCTTAAAAGTACGAATTTGGAAAAAATACTTTTATATTATGGATTTACTCAGTTTGAGGAATGTACACACCGAATTTCGTGTTTCTAGCTGTTGTCGTTTAATATTTACCATTTTTATCCCTTTTTTGTCCCATTTCACCACCTACAAATAAGAATCACTTTATGGTGCACTTTTTTGCTATAAGGGGAATTCGTATACCAAATATCAAGTAAATATAAACAGACATATTCTAAAAACATGCTAAAATATTAGGAATTATTATGGGTATTTTTAGTCCTTGTGAGGGAAAATTTTTCCCTTTGGGCCGATTTCGCCCCGTTTCAATCCCAACCGATCTACGACTATAAGACGCATTTATGGGAAACTTGAACGTTCTAGCTCCTTTCATTTAGATGCTAGCGTGCTTTCAACAGGCGGACGGACATGGCTAGATCGTCTTAGAATTTTATGACGATCAAAAATATATATACTTTATAGGGTCTCAGGTCGATATTTCAAAGAGTTACAAGCGGAATGCCAAAGTTAGTATACCTCCATCCTGGAGGTGGAGGGTATAAAAAGTACGAATTTCGAAAATACTTTTTTTACGTGTCGACTTAGAACAGTAATATATACAATTTATAGTGTCTCAAGTCGATATTTGTAGGTGTTATAAACGGAATGACAAAGTTAGTATACCCCCAACCTGGAGGTGGAGGGTAAAAACTGGTGCCAAGCAAACGGTTGTTGCTAGAATCGTGGTGGATGGTATATAAGATTCGGCCCGGCCGAATATATGTAGTGTAAATATAAGAAAATCGGTTAAGGTATGTGGATTCTACAGCTGTTAACCTCAAATCGGGAGCGAAATATGAGAGCTATATCTAAATCTGAACCGATTTTACACATTTTTACCACAGATGTTTCTAGTTAAAATATAAAGTGTGTTGCCAAAATTTGATCAAAATCGCTTAAATTATGCAGAAAAAGTCAAATCTGAATCGATTTGCTTCAAATTAAATAGCGTCCGTCCTCGACGTGCAAACATCGTTTAATCATTTAAGTTTACCTAACGATCCGACATTGGCTGATATCCGACTAGTCCGCACATTCTTTAACTCTTCCTTCAGATCTGAACGGTTTCGGAACATATTCTTAGCTTTACGATTTAGGGATTTTTGACCAGGGATTATTTTTTTGCGCACTTACCATTTTCCGACATGTCTGTACGATTTCTCATCGTATATCTGAGCCATTTGTTATTTTTGTTTTCTGTGTGCTGTTTGTTTTCTGTTCAGTGGAAGGCTGCGCCCATTGCAGCATCGTGGTGCTGAGTTAGACTTCCAGCCGGTGCATTTAAAACAAGTAAAAAAGGCGTTAAGTTCGGCTGGGCCGAACTTTATATACCCTCCACCATGGAATGCATTCCACAGAGGTTGTCGCTTTGCGTAGAAGTGCAGTAATATTACAGTAAAATAAAAATTTTTTAATATAGCCAAACCAAAACAAATACAAATATTGAAAAATAATTTTATAAATATATATAATATTTTAATTATTTCAAACCATTAGTTATTTCAAATCAACTAGTAAATCAAAAAAAAATTCTTTTTTCAAATCCATGCTTTATGCAAGCAGAATTCTATTGGGCCTAGAAATTATTTTTTAGTTATCTTTTGTAGAAGGAAAAATTACTGTTACGTTAATAAATAATAACAAGAAAGAAGGCGTTAAGTTCGGCCGGGCCGAATCTTATATACCCTCCACCACGGAGTGCATTCCACAGTATTACCAGCATATTAAAGGATGTCGACTTTACATAGAAGCACAGTTCCATATTACGAAAATTGTGATATTTTTATGCACATTACTATATTTGTTTACTATTTCAAACTATAATGTATACTTATGCGCACTGTTTAAAATCGACAATAAGTCGCCATTAGAAAGAAGCATATTCAGATACAGACAAAGTGATAAGAAAAGTATAAATTTTAAAGATATCCCCATCGCCCAATTCTCCGCCCAAATGTACAAATTTCGAAAAAAGCCCTTTTTCGAGTATTCAGAATGTATACACCGAATTTCATGATTTCAACTTCAGCTGTTTGGTAGGTCCCATTTTTATCCCTCTTCTTAATTATATCCCTTAAAAGTACGAATTTCGAAAAATCCCTCTATTTTTCGTGTCTATGCAATTAGAGGGATGTACACACCGAATTTCATGATTCTAGCTGTTGTCGTATCATTGGTACCATATTTTATACCTTTTTGTCCCATTTCGCCCGCTAAAACTTGCTTCCAAGCTACAACTGGAATGCCCGCAACAAATTTTAACTGTATAAAAATAAGAAATTTAATTAATAAGCCAAGGCTACCAATATTTTTATACTATATATATAATGGATATAATACTTCAATTCATAAAGTAAATATAAGGGAGCAATCATAAATACCCTAAATATTGGGGGATAGAGAGTGTATTCTCAGCTACAGTCGTTGTATGTACATCCTATTTTAAATTCAAAAGATAGATTTTGAAAATACCTTATCTCTCACGTACGCAGTACAAGACAACTTCATGACACTACCATTTTTTGTCGTAAAAGCAACAAAATAAAGTACGAATTTGGAAAAAAATATTTTACGTGGCTATGCAGTCAGAGGAATGTATACACCGAATTCCATGATTCTATCAGCGGCCATTTTGTTGGTACCATTATTTATCCCCTTTTTCCAATTTTGCCGCCTCAAGAGTACGAATATCTAAAATCTCTTTATTTTACGTATCTACACAATTAGAGGGATGCACACAGTGAATTTCATCATTCTAGCTGTATTCGTTTAGTTGGTACTATTTTTATCCCTCTATCCCCATTTAACCCCTTAAAAGTACGAATTTAGAAAAAATACTTTTATATTATGTATCTACTCTATTAGAGAAATGTATACGCCAAATTTCGTGTTTCTATCTGTTGTCGTTTGATTGGTACCATTTTTATCCCTTTTGTCCCATTTCGCCCCCTACAAATAAAAATCACTCCATGGTGCTCTTTTATGCTATAAAGGGAATGCGCATTGCAAATATCAAGTAAATACAAGCTAATATGTTCAAAAAACATGCTGAAATGTTCTAAATATTAAGGGTATTTTCAGTCCTTGTGAGGGAAAAATTTTTCCCTCTGGGCCGATTTCGCCCACTTTCAATCCCAACCGATCTACAACCATAGGACACATTTAGGAAAAATTTGAACCTCCTAGCTCATTTCGTTCGGCCGCTATCGTGCTTTCAACAGACAGACAGACTGACAGACGGACATGGCTATATCGTCTTAGAATTTTACCACGACCCAGAATATATATACTTTATGGGGTCTCCGATGAATATTTCAAGGTGTTACAAACGGAATGACAAAGTGAATATACCCCCATCCTGGAGGTGGAGGGTATAATAATAATAATAAATAATAATAATAATAATAATAATAATTAATAAAAAAAATATTTAAAAACGTAACAGTAATTTTTCCTTCTACAAAAGATAACTAAAAAAGAATTTCTAGGCCCAATAGAATTCTGCTTGCATAAAGCATGGATTTGAAAAAATAATTTTTTTTTGATTTACTAGTTATAACCTTTCTTTACTGTTGTGCTAAGAAAATCCACAGAAAACGTGTAATTTTACAAAGTTCGAATCAAAAATGCGCCTTTCAAATCCCGCCCATTTGCATATTGTCTAAGCAGGTTACAACTAAATAAACACACACAACAATATAGGAAGATCGTTGTAGAATATACTTAAAAAACTGGTTTTAATTTCGTATGGGAAGGGTCACGGCCACTTTCCGCCCATCTCGGTGTCGAAATACTCTAAAACCGGTTTTAATTTCAGATGGGAAGTGTCACGTCCACTTTCCGCCCATCTTTGCACAACTATTTACACCGGATCAACTCACACAAAATTTCAGCACTCTAGGAATATGACACCTACTGACCATATTCGATTATATGTTTTAACTTCGTATGTGAGGTACCACGCCCACTTTCCCAATACCGTCCATTTCTGGCACAACTACGCAGGTTTATGCTAGATGCACTTACACAAAATTACAGTAGGTGTAATTTTGGTTTTATCTTCATATGGGAGGTGCCACGCCCACTTTTGCATTACCGCCCATTTTAGGCGCAACTACGCACATTGATGCTAGATGCACTTACACAAAATTTTAGCACTATACGTGTCATAGAACTGACACTATTCGATAATATGTTTTAACTTCGTATTCCAATACCGCCCATTTTTGGCAGAACTACGCACATTGATGGTAGATGCACTTACACAAAATTTCAGTTTTTTATCTGCCATAGAACGGCATATATTCGAAAATGGGTTTTAACTTCGTATGGGAGGTGCCACGCCCACATTTCCATTACCGCCCATTTTTGTCACAACTACGCACATTAATGCTAGATGCACTTACACAAAATTACAGTAGGTGTAATTTTGGTTTTAACTTCATATGGGAGGTGCCACGCCCACTTTTGCATTACCGCCCATTTTAGGCGCAACTACGCACATTGATGCTAGATGCACTTACACAAAATTTGAGCACTATACGTGTCATAGAACTGACACTATTCGATAATATGTTTTAACTTCGTATGGGAGGTGGTACGCCCACTATTCCAATACCGCCCATTTTTGGCAGAACTACGCACATTGATGGTAGATGCACTTACACAAAATTTCAGCACTCTAGGTGTCATAGAACTGACAATATTCAATAATAGGTTTTAACTTCGTATGGGAGGTGCCACGCCCATTTTTCCAATACCGCCCATTTTTGGCACAACTATGCACATTGATGCTAGATGCACTTACACAAAATTACAGCACTCTAGGTGTCATAGAACTGACTATATTCAATAATAGGTTTTAACTTCGTATGGGAGGTGCCACGCCCACTTTTCCAATACCGCCCATTTTTGGCACAACTATGCGAATTGATGCTAGATGCACTTACACAAAATTTCAGCATTCTAGGTGTCATAGAACTGACAATATTCAATAATAGGTTTTAACTTCGTATGGGAGGTGCCACGCCCACTTTTCCAATACCGCCCCTTTTTGGCACAACTATGCGAATTGATGCTAGATGCACTTACACAAAATTTCAGCACTCTAGGTGTCATAGAACTGACAATATTCAATAATAGGTTTTAACTTCGTATGGGAGATGCCACGCCCACTTTCCCAATACCGCCCATTTTCGGCACAACTATGCGAATTGATGCTAGATGCTCTTACACAAAATTTCAGCATTCTAGGTGTCATAGAACTGACAATATTCAATAATAGGTTTTAACTTCGTATGGGAGGTGCCAAGCCCCTTTGTCCAATTGGTCAAATTTTTCCATTTCCTTGTATTGTCATCGAAAATGATTAAGTGTGCAAAATTTGAGCAAAATTGGTTGAGAAAAAAGCTTTCAAAAATTGATTTCAAATTTTGTGGCACACAAACATATATAGAAAGTAACCTTATATAAAGCATGGAAAAAATAAATATTCTTATATTTATATTTTCAATAAGCTTAAATGCCATAAATGTTGGTAGATAGTGTGTGCTACAGTTGGTTGTATTTCCATTCTATTTTAATTCTAAAAGTAAAAATTTTGAACATCCATTATCAGACGTACATAGTGCAAAATAACCTAACTTCATGATTCAACCAATTTTTGCCGTAAAAGAAAAATTACGAATTTGGATAAAAACTTGTTATTTTGCGTGTCTATGCAGTCAGAGGAATGTATACACCGAATTCCATGATTCCAGCTGCGCCCATTTGGTTGGTACCATTTTTACCCCCTTGACGTTTCTACGCAATTAGAATTTCATCATTTAAGCTGTAGTCGTTTAGTTGGTACTATTTTAATCCCTCTGTACCATTGTATCCCTTGAAAGTACGAATTTCGAAAAATCCGTTTATTTTCCGTGTCTACGTCAGAGGAATGTATACTCCGAATTGCAAGACTCTAGCTGCGATCATTTGTTTGGTACTATTTGGGGGGATAAAAATAGTACCAACCAAATGACCGTAGTCATGAAATTCGGAGTATACATTCCTTTGACTACGTAGACATGAAAAATAATTTTTTTTTCCAAATTCGTACTTTCAAGGGATACAATGGGTACGGAGGGATAAAAATGGTACCAACAAAACGGCTGTACCTAGAATAATGAAATTCGGTTAACCCCAAAAGTACGAATTTCGAAAAATTCGTCTATTTTCCGTGTCTACGCAGTCAGAGGAATGTATACTCCGAATTTCATGACTCTAGCTGCGGTCATTTGATTGGTACTATTTTTATCCCCTTTTGTCATTTTAACCCAACGAATTTTGAAAAATCCGTGTATTTTACTTGTCTATGCAATCAGCACCGAATTTCATTATTCTAGGTACAGCCGTTTTGTTGGTACCATTTTCATCCCTCCGTACCCATTGTATCCCTTGAAAGTACGAATTTGAAAAAAAAATATTTTTCATGTCTACGTAGTCAAAGGAATGTATACTCCGAATTTCATGACTCTAGCTGGGTATTCCTAACCTGACTAACAAACTGCTGCACATGAGGTAACACATTCCTTTTATCAAAACCAAACCCTGGTTGTGCATCTCTTCATTCATCTCAATATGGGGATTAGTTACTACGCTTATAACTCAAGAACGCCAGGACCGATTTCGATGATTCGCACCAATTCGGATTGGTCTCCGGGCTTATATTCATAAGTGGCTATGAACAAAAACACAACTATTCAGGAGAGCATTAAAACTGATTTCCTCCCTAATATTAGAGTAATTTTTAATCATTCTTCTACAATTTAATCTAACATGGATTACTAATTGCTATGATTAAGTTGTTCTAAATTTCCTATTATTCGCGGTTTTATGGTTCAAAGCCATTTTTGCAGTCACAAATTAATGTGTGAGTTGATAGCCAAATCAGAAAATTTTGAAAAAAAGTGGTTTTAGAAAAAAATGTTCTTCTCCAAATTTTTATGGCAGATGACATCCAAATCTGAGAATAGTTTGGCATCAAAAACTCATTTTCGAGAAAATGGTTCATAGCCGCTTATGAATATAAGCCCTCGATATACTTTTCATCACTTAATAGTTCATATATTATTCACATTTTTTTTTTTTCAAATAAATATGAATTACCTGCACTGGTCTTCTTTAAATATTTGCATGTACCTGTATTTTAAACATAACCGCAACAATAAAGCATTAAATGTCTAAATCAATACTTTTCAGTCAGTTATGAATAAAATTTGAAGGCAAAACAACGTTTGCCGGGTCAGCTAGTTCATAATATTTCACAAAAGTCATGATAAGGTTTTCAAAACAAAATTATTAAAAGTCGCTACGACTAGGGATGTCAAAACCGGAAACCGGTGATATGCATCGCCACCGTTTACAGGTTTTTAAAAAATGCTAATATCGACAAACCGGTGTTTTCATGTCGGTTGACCGGTTCTTTAAAAGTAAAAACATTTGAATTTGTTGGATAAAAAATTTAATATGAAATTAGTTTATTAGCTGTGTATGGAACAAGGGTTTAGGGTTTAGATTAATCCAACAAAATGATTTGTGATATGGAATTAGAGAAATGATTTCAAAATTTAAACTTTTAAGGAATCCACAAAAAGCAACCGAAACAATACAATATTAAATAGAGAGGTACGACGACAAACAGTTTCGTTCGGCGCTTGAAGTGAAACGCCGCACTGTGGGGCCTTTGTCAGGAATCAGTGGCAAAAATAAAAAAATTAATAACTGCTTTTGGTTAAACTTATAATATTAGTTAATAGAGAACTTATTATCGACCAAAAATCCGAAAACCGATTTAAAATCAGACAAAAATTGTGGTTTATAGAGCCGCTCAAAATTGATTAATTTCGTCAGAATTTACGAAATAACAAAAAGTGAAAAAAAATTGTAAGATTCATAATTGAGTTACACACAAACTATCTACCCAACTTTTACGTCTTTGGTCTCCTTGAAAGATACGTTAGATGAAATAAGAAAAAAAACAATAATTGGTTTCCAAGCCTTAGTTACCCCAAAATCGCAGTAGTAAAAAAACACTATACGTGTGTCAGAAAAGTTCCAGAATCCTGGATAGAGAAAGTTAAAATGTAAGCAATTGTAACCGCGATTTGAAACAATTGCAGCGATTTTCGCGACTGGCTACATATATGTTACAAGCGACATTGGTTCTTAATAACCAACAAAAATTCAGCCGGATCCGTTGACTAGATCGCGAGAATGTCAAAAAACAAAAATGTCATGAATGGAAATCATTTTGGCCATATTTCCCGCGAAAATGAAAATTTTCCAAAAAATATCCAATTTGTACTTTTTGTTCCGTGGCCTACCTCAATATACACTTTTTGTAAAAAAGATAAAGAAAATGGTACCCATCTGACGGATAAAGCTGGAATCTTTAAATTCGCTTTATACATCCCAGAAAATGCGTTTTCTATACAACATTGCCAATATTTCATAAAAAACGTTATCGATTTTACAATAAATCTTATTTATATATTTGGGCATTGAAGGCTATGAGCGTACTTCAACATTCATAGTGTTAAATTTTAAACATGCAAAAGTGGCTATGAACCATAAAATCGCGAATAAGAGGAAATTTCGTAAACTTTTTAATCGTAGCAATTAGTAATTCTTTTTAGATTAAACTGTAGAAGAATGCTTAATAATTACTCTTAAAATTAAGAAGAAAATCTCCTGAAAAGTTAGGGTTTTGTTCATAGCCATATATGAATATAAGCCCTCGATATGTTGTGCAGGAGCAAAAATAAATGAAAAATGATTAGTTTGGTAACAAAAAGTAAATGTAAACTAATTAGAAATATAATTTTTTGAAAAGAATGAAACACCATTTTAAACGTCTGCTTATAAAGCTCCCAGTAAGTCTAGGGTCGAATATCTAGTGTCACTTTTAAATCTTATGATGCCTTCTGTGCAACAAAATTTTACTTTTGTAAATGTGTTCACTAGTTTAAAAGTTATGATTTTTACAACGATAAAGTCAAAAGGTCCCACTGTGCGCCGGTGGCTTAGTTTTTATGGGTTTTTGTAAAAATATAAAAACCGGCTTTATGAAATTGTGATTTTTTTGTGAACAAACCGAATCTGGTCGGTTTTTTACATCCCTAGCTACGACGCGGAGGCAGAAATATCGGAATTTCTTCAGATGTCGGATTTTCTTCAGAAATCAGTATAGCACATCGGCACTATATTAGATTTTCCTCGGTCAGACTTCGTTTTTTTAACGAAGTCGGTCCGATTGACCCGAAACGTTTGGTTTGTTGAAAAATAACAAACCACGAACGACACACATTTCCATATATCTAAAGAATTCCAACCCTGACCTCTCCTCTTTTGGGTGACTTTTAAACAAAATAAATGCACTTGTTTGAATTTGTACATCTCTAATATTACTGGTCTGCAATTTAGTAAGATGTTCTCAAAGTGTTAACTACGATTATAACACTGTACTACTGAATCTCTGGTTCGGAGACATAGGAACCAGAGATTCATAAAAAACATATAATCAATAGTTCTGAGGACACTAGTGGATTCTCAATGACAAGGAAATGTTAAATTGCCTGGAATATAGGTGTTCAGCCATACTGGAGGCAAAGTCAATGGTGAATACATTTTTACTAAAATCAAAAGTAAGCGCATTTATTTTACTTTGATTTAAAATAGCTTCGTTGTGATCTTCTCTCCTTTTTACATGACTTCTGTTTTAAGGATATAAATATATCTAAAATTTATTTAAAAATTTCTAACCATCGGTTTATGTCAGTATGGGTATCAAATGAAAGAGGACAATCCCTAGAAATGAAAATCCATTCTGAAAAATTATGTGTGACAACTATGCATAGTTCACTACCTACTCAAATTTTATTCAAGCCTTAGCAAAAAATCATATTAGGCCTGTTCGATTGGACTTACTAGCTTATTTTTTGTATGGAATTTACTCGCTTAATATGAAAGTAGCTGTAACTCTCTTAGTGTTGCTGCCAGATTTTTCTTGTTGATTCATTTAAGAAAAACCAATGGGCATCAACATTGCCACCTTATCAAGTATCTTAATTGTAAGCTAATAAGCCCAATCGAACAGGCCTATTATTAGTGCAATATTTAATCGATTATATTAGAAATATACTGGACTGTAATTTTTGGACACGTGAAACTAGAGATCGTATATAGATGAACTGTGTACTTATTTTCCATTTGGTGATCTTTTGACCTCGATAGCTGCGATTGTTTTGAAGTTTTGAAAATTTGTGTATGCATTCTTCTCATAAAAATACATCTTCTCATACATAATAAAGAAGAATAAAATGAACACGTTTTCTGCGTCGCTTGTGTGGAGCAGAGTTACATTTATCGGCGAATTGGTTGGCCGCGGCTGGTTTGCCGGCTTGTTTTGTTATTCGATCACCCCTTTTTATTTGACAATTTAGGGAAATGAGAAGGAACAATTTTGGGAAAAGAGAAGGAACAATTTGTAATAGTTTATTTTTTTGTCAATTAATTCAATATTCGTTAATGTTAGCCAATATTAGCAAATGTTCGCATAATTTCATATTATTATCTCATACAATTATTGGGATTCCATTCCCAAAATTTATAAAATGGATGAATTTAGGCATGAGGCATATTTTACAAGACATCTAGAATATCATAATCCTTCCAAAGAAGGGTAAAGCTGAACCTACTTTGACACACTACAGAAGCACAATAGAGTAACTGTTGTTTATTGTTTTTATAGGCGGCGGCTTGTCGGCTTAAAATCGATCGGCTTGTATCTCTGGTGTGGAGCAATCGATTAAGCGATTTTCAATAGCTGCTATGTCATGTTTGCCATTAAAATTACCCAAATCATGGGGAGAAATCTAGGTGGGTATCTAAAAACTATTTTTACCAGCGTCAATCCTCGCTTAGTTCAATTTGGGAAAAACGCTTTTTCATGTGCGCAATAGCAGCAAACTCCAACAATTGTCATAACCATAGCCACATATATATCTGTGATATTATTTTAAAGATATTTAAAGTTCCCTTAAATATGAAATTCGGCTGGACCGAATCTTATATGGAGTGTATTCCACAGTGTTATCGGTAGATTAGAGGCTGTCGACATTAAACAGAAGTGCACTGTCATGTAAGGAAAATTGTGATTCTTCATTATTATAATATAAATAGTCCTCTACTATATAAATATTAATATAATTATTAGTCAGAAATCTTCAAAAATGTGCCGTAAGTATTATTAGGTAGAAACAATTTCACTCAAGCCCGATTTTCCCCATTTGCAATTTCTTGTCTAAATGTCTGTACCATTTGATAGGAAAAGATCTAATATTAGAGAACAAATATGTTTCAGAGTGGAATGTACACCCTAATTTCATGATTTTAGCTACAGCAGTTTTTTGGGTAATCCGTACCTCTTATTTTCCGCGTTTACGTAGACAGGCGAGTGCAAATACTGAATATCATGATTCTAGCTACAACCTTTTGATTGTAGCCAAATTTAATTCAATTTATATCGTGATGCTACGAATATCGGAAGATATCTTTATTATTCGCGTCAACACAGTCAGGGAAGTGTACACAACGAATTTCATTATTATAGCTGCAGCCGTTTGGTTGGTACCATTTTTATCCCAATTCCACCCATTTGCCGCCTAAAAGTACAAATTTCGACTAAATTCATTTTATTTTGCATCTTCAGAGTCAGATGAAAGTACAACCGAATTTCATGATTTCAACATCAACGGTTTGGTTGGTACCATTTTTATTCCGCTTTTTTCAAATTGTATCCCTTAAAAGTACGAATTTTGAAAAATCCCTCTATTTTACGCAATCAGAGGGACGTACATTCCAAATTTCATGTTTCTAGCTGTTATCGTATCATTGGTACCATCACTTTTTGTCATATTTCCCCCGCTAATACGTGTATTTACTTTTTGGTGCTTTTACGCTACAAGAGGAATGTACGCAACAAATTTCAAGTGCATATAAAGTGGAAATTAAAACAAATAAAAAAGGCGTAATACCCTCCAGCATGGATTGCATTACACAGAGGTTGTCGATTTTCGTAGAAGTGCAGTAATAAAACAGGAATATATAAGTTTTTTAATAGCCAAACCAAAACAAATACAAATTTTGGAAAAATAATTTTATAAATAAATATAATATATTTGTTAGTTCCAACCACGATTATAAGGCACGGATCCCAATAAATTTAAATATCGAACATAGTGCAAAATAGCCTAACTTCATGATTCAACCAATTTTTGCCGTAAAAGTAAAAAGTACGAATTTAGAAAAATCTTTTTATTTTGTGTGTCTATGGTTGGTACCATTTTTATCCCCTTTTATGTTTTAATTAATTTAAATTAATTAAAACATAATTAATTAAATTAATGTTTTAATTAATTCGCAACTTCACAGTCAGATGAAAGTTAACGCCGAATTTAAAGATTTCAACTTCAGCATTTCGAGAGGTACCATTTGTATCCATCTTTTCAAATTGTATCCCTTAAAAGTACGAATTTTGAAAACTCCCTGTATTTTACGTATCTACGCAATTAGAATGATGTACATTCCAAATTTCATGCTTCTACCTGTTATCGTATTGGTACCATTTTTATCCCTTTTTGTCTACAAGACAAGAGGAATTACGCAAAGAGGAAATTTAAAAAAATGCTTAAATATTATAAATATTATGGAGTAGTTTCAGTCCCTGTTAGGGAAAAATTTTCCCTCTGGGCCGATTTCGGCCAATTTCAATACCAACCGATCTGCAACCATAACACACATTTAGGGAAATTTTGAACCTCCTATCTCATTTCGTTCGGCCGCTATCGTGCTTTCAACAGAATTTTACCACGACCCAGAATATATATAATTTATGGAGACTCCGATGTGTTAAAAACGGAATGACGAAGTGAAAACTGATACCAGGGAAACAGCTGTAGCTAGAAACATGAATTGTTTCACTGTGACGTGAAACAATTGGTCTGTAACTGGTATCGGCCCTGAGGGAACATGTTTCTCTCTAATGACGACTGATAATAACCTAATATTTTTGGCACACTTTTGAAGATTTCTGCCTCATATTCACTTTTTGATTACTCTTGAAGTATTATACTCCATGCCTCTTTCATGGAAGTTATATTGGTCACTTAATAGTGACTTGGAAGTACCGAATTTTCACAATATATTACCACGATCCAGATTTGAGGCTATCAAGAGGTTCGTAGATACTTTGCAACAGGAACTGCAAGAGCAAATAGTATCGGAAGAGCCAAGCTGCCTGAAAATATCCAGAAAGGAGAATATAAAGGAATGTATGAACATTCTTTGTCATGCTCGTTGTTGTTAGATGGATAGATAATGTAAAAGTTACGGTGTTATCAAATCATTCATCCATAGAACCACTTGCTACAGCAAAACGTTTCGACCGCAACAAAAAGTAAAAACATATAAATATAAATGTTCCACGAGTGATAAAGGAATACAATGAAGGTAAGGATACATTATAATATCTTCTCCAGAATGTATTATATATTTCGATCTCATTTAACCCGTTTTCTGTATAAAAATGGTTTCAATATAAACATATTGAGTATATCTAACGGCCCATGGGGTAGAAAACTACCCCTACCAGATCTCGGAAACCTATATAGAAATCAGGTTGCTGTTTTTATAGTATTTTTATTTAGGTCAAAATTAGGTAGTTCTCAAAAAATTATGAAAAAATTCCAACGGACAATAATGGGTTAAATCGATAAAGCATTTCATAAAGTGTGAACTCAATACTCGTACATCGGAGCTTTTCATTTGTAATAACAAACTTTTTCCCAGGCGAACAAAGAACATTTCTTCTAAACTTTCATAAAATTTGTATTTTTGGACTCCCGTTACCAACAAAGTGTGATAATGCTGGTTAATGCTGGTTATATTTTGTCATAGGCGTGGCCCGATCGTCAATTTTAATGTGCGATATATCTGCAAACCTACAAGACTGTTTATATATATTTTTCGAGTTTATTTGGAACCAGTATGGAGACCCAGAAACGCGCTTTGCAAAATGCCCACTTTTCTCTCTTTATATATTCAATTAAACGCAAGCAATGTACACAAGCGCTTTCATATTTACAAATAAGTTTGTTCTTGCGCTTAAATAAGCATAGCCTTAAGTAAGTAAACATTGGCGATTCCCCTGGCGTTGAAAGAACATTTAGTGAATTCGATGTAACTTAGTAATTGTCGAATCTATTTGCGATAACCAAAACAAACCTTCCTTTTATTTGCATATATTTACTCATTTGCTGACAAACACAAATTGCGCGTTTAGACAACTATTGTTTAATATTGCATTCAATTACATGTGTAAACACTAGTTTGAATTTTATTGTTTTTTTTTTATAAAATTTCACACAATTTGTTTAATTTCAATATACATATTTACAAATTATTTATTATAACCTCCACCTTATATTGGGAGTCACTTTGTCATTCTGTTTGTAACACCATGTATATATATACAGGGTTGCGCAGAATGAGCTATATGGTTTGAATTCTTTATAACTTTTTTAATTATTATTCTTTCTTTGTTTTTAGCATTTTGTGAAGGATACTTGGGGAATTAATTATGAATCATTACACGATCGAACAACGTACAAAAATAATTGAATTTTATTTTTCAAACCAACAGTCACAATTTGGTAATGAGCGATGAAGTCCATTTCCTATTAAATGGGTATGTCAGCAAGCAAAACTGCAGGATTTGGGCTACGGAAAATCCAAGAGCAGTTCATCAGCGACAATCACACCCACTTAAGTGTACTGTTTGGTGCGGCTATCCGAATGAATATTTTGAAATTTTGAAAAAAGTTATGGAATATATGCTTAAAAGAGCACGTATGAGCGAAGCAGAAAATGGACATCACATACAGAATATCATTTTTCAAAGCTAAATGCAAAAAAATCCCCATTTCTGTAGGAGATGTAAAAACAGCAGTGCATGCTCGTACTGCAGAAAATATTGCTGCTGTTCGTGATAGTGCGGCTGAAAAGCCGTCCACCTCAACTCGTCGTCGTGTTCAACAATTGCACCTCTCACGCTCGTCGTTGATGAACATTATGCATAACATATTGATGGTCAGGTAATTACTGTGAAGGGTCTTCGCTGAGAATGATAACGAACTTTTTATGGCCTGAATTGGAAGATATGGATGTGGACGATATGTGGTTTCAACAGGACGGTGTCACTTGGCACGCAGCTATCGACACAATGGCTCTTTTGCGCGACAAATTCAACGGCCATGTTATCTCACGTGGTGGCGATGTCAATTGGCCGACAAAATCATGTGATTTGACACCGTTGGACGTTTTTCTTTGGGGTTATTTGAAAGAAAAGATGTACATCGATAAGCCAGCAACAATTCAAGAGGTAAAGGATGAGATAATTCGGCACATTATCGGCATAGAAACTAAATTATGTCTCAGCATCATCGAAAATTAGGACCATCGGATGGAGGAGGTGTGTCGCCGAGGTCGCGGCGGCCATTTGGCCCATATTTTGTTCCATACATAACTGAACCATACCAATATTATCATTATAAAAAGAAATTACAATAATTTCCTAAATAATTTGTATTTTATTCAAAATCAACATCGGCCCTTAAAATTTAATCACCCTATAGTTTATCTTCTCAGTTTTGTTAATAAAGGGTGATTTTTTAAGAGCTTGATAACTTTTTTAAAAAAAAAAACGCATAAAATTTGCAAAATCTCATCGGTTCTTTATTTGAAACGTTAGATTGGTCCATGACATTTACTTTTTGAAGATAATTTCATTTAAATGTTGACCGCGGCTGCGTCTTAGGTGGTCCATCCGCTTAGTCCAATTTTGGCATTTCCACGTTTTTGAGTAACAGAGACCCAATTGGTGCGAACGGCGACGAATCGAAAATTGGTGGTCATCATTAACACTGGCCGATACAGCTGCGATATTTTCTTCAGTTCGCACTCTACGTAAGCGTGTTGGTGGTTTAATGTCCAACAATGTAAATTTGGTGCGAAATTTAGTCACAATAGCCCGAATAGCCGCTTCAGTGGGTCGATTAAACTGACCATAAAATGGAAGCGCGCAATGAACTTTCTTAACAGAGCACGCATTTTGATAATAAAATTCAATAATTTGCAAGCGTTGTTCGTTTGTAAGACGATTCATGATGAAATGTCAAAGCATACTGAGCATCTTTCTCTTTGACACCATGTCTGAAATCCCACGTGATCTGTCAAATACTAATGCATGAAAATCCTAACCTCAAAAAAATCACTCTTTACATACTATATTTTTACTGTGCAGTTAATTTATCCAATAAAAATATAAATAAAATTTACCCTACTCTTAAGAGAGACTATTAAAATCTGTTACTCAATCATTAATAAACACACAAAGCTAATGATTATTTTACATACTATTATTATTTTACATATTCGATAAATGAAAGAAATAGTAATTTAATAAATGTACTTCTTCATTCTGGAAATAAAATTAGAATTTTACTTTATAATAAGAGATGACCTATATTTTAGAAAAAAAATTAGTGTCATTCTTTAGCAGGTACTTCCATTTTTTGCTGGGAATTAGTGTTGAACTATATTTGAGAATGCATTTTGGAGTAATGAAACTGTAATTCATGTTGAACTACTTCAATTAGGGCATATCGATTATGAATGTAAAAAAACACCGAAATCGGACTTTTTTCAATGATTCCTCTAAAACAAGTAATTATCGTTATAGGAGACTTTTGTAATTAATGCCAAAATATAGGTAACATCAGCGGTTATATATAAGTGTAGAAGGGGTATAAGTCACTGTATAAGCCACTTTCCTAGTCATGTAAATACAATTTGAAAGTAGAGTTTGAGACATTTCATTTGATATTAATACTACGATGCCGCGTTCAAAACTTATTTGACTTTTAATAAGCTACCCAAACTATAATTCTGAAAGGGCATGTTGGGTGGATCATTTTTGTAGAATAAACTTAAAGTTCAGCTGGTCTAAGTTTCTTTTTACAGCGTGTCAAAATTTTAACATTATACTAAGTGAGAAAAGAGTTGTAAGTTTATCTCTGAGAGAATACTTATTGTCAGAACTATATTGTGAATCGTATGAGGATTACTTTTGGGTAAGTTTTACCCTTTTTCGAAAAAATCAAGAAAAGTCCTTTCAAAAAAGGATTACAACGTTCTACGAAAAAAAAATTGCGGGAAAAGTTCAAATACACCAAACTTGTAAATAAAACTCTTCGCGGTTAAATGGGAAAATTACATGCCAACTTATACAACAAAATTAATTGGCTTAAAATTAGTCCATGTTTTTTGGAAGATCGATCATTTTCAACAAAAAATTTTTTTTTTTTTGGTAGAACACGGTAAACAAAAGTATAAATTATATATTTTTTGCGAAATTTTCATTTACGAGGGATATATGACTAAAATAATTTTTTGTTATGTAATTTTCTCGCGATCTATCCAACCGATCCAGCGGATTTTTTGCATGTGTATTAAGAACCACAAAAAAGCTGCAATTGATGCAAAAAACTACAAATCGCGGTTGCAATTGCATTTATTTCAACTTTCTTATCATATCATATATTATAGTTACTCGGGTTTATCTAAAGGCATTTTTCACAATTTTTGAAATTACAGCCGACATATATTAAAATTGGTACCATCTAAGCAGCTGTAGAATAATGAAATTTGACAGCGTAGACGCGCAAAAAAGATGATTTTTTAGGATCAAAATGGAAAAAAGGAATAAAAGTGGTGTACCTTCCACTGTGGACGCGAAATATAAGCATGCCTTATATCACAATGTGTAAAGTAAACAGCCTCTAATCTGTCGGTAATACTGTGGAATGCAATCCGTGGTGGAGGATATATAAGATTCGGCCCGGTCTAACTTAACGCTACTTGTTTATTTTCATGAAGTTCTCTTTCCAATATTTATAAACTTATTACATGTCAATATGTATGTACTCTATATAGAAATTCAGAACCATACTTGGAAAATTGTGATATTTAGTTTGCACATTTCGATATTTGTTAACTATTCTAAGTCACACTTGTGTGCACTATTTTAAATAAAATGTGATGTTTCCTATTATAATATTACTTGTCCTCTAACCGAAAATTTTTCCGGGTTTTCCGAAGTTGCAGCTAAAATTTAATATTTCTTGGAAAAATCTTGTCAAATGTGTTATCTATATATATAAAAGAGTTGCGTTACTGACTGACTGACTGACTGACTGACTGACTGACTGACTGACTGACTGACTGACTGACTGACTGACTGACTGACTGACTGACTGACTGACTGACTGACTGACTGACTGACTGACTGACTGACTGACTGACTTATCATTGACCAGCCCCCAGACCAAACGGCTGAAGCCAGGGTCATGAAATTTTCAGGGTAGTTCCCAAATATGACGTAGACGTCGACTAAGAAAGGGTTTTACGAAATTCGTACTTTTAGGGGATAAAATGGCCCAAAAAGGGATAAACATCGCACCTTCGTCCTGACTAAACGGCAGTAGCTACAAACATGAAATTCGGTGAGTTCCTTGCAATGACCATGCAGACTTGCTACAAATAGGGATTTTTCGAAATTTGTACTTTTAAGGGCCGAGCGGGACAAAAAGGGATAAAAATGGTACCAACTAAAGTATTACAGCTAGAATCGTGAAATTTGGTATGTAAATTCCTCTGATCATATAGAAACGAAGTAGAATTTGATTTTTTTCGAAATGTGTACTTTTAAGAGAAGAGCGGGACAAAAAGGGATAAAAATGGTACCAACTAAAGTATTACAGCTAGAATCGTGAAATTTGGTATGTAAATTCCTCTGACCATATAGAAACGAAGTAAAATTTGATTTTTTCGAAATTTGTACTTTTAAGGGAAGAGAGGGACAAAAAGGGATAAAAATGGTACCAACTAAAGCATTACAGCTAGAAACGTGAAATTTAGTATGTAAATTCCTCTGACCATATAGAAACGAAGTAAAATTGGATTTTTCGAAATATGTACTCTTAAGGGCCGAGTGGGACAAAAAGGGATAAAAATGGTACCAACTAAAGTATTACAGCTAGAATCGTGAAATTTGGTATGTATATTCCTCTGACCATATAGAAACGAAGTAAAATTGGATTTTTCGAAATTTGTACTTTTAAGGGGCGAGCGGGACAAAAAGGGATAAAAATGGTACAAACTAAAGTATTACAGCTAGAATCGTGAAATTTGGTATGTAAATTCCTCTGACGATACAGAAACCAAGTAAAATTGGATTTTTCGAAATTTGTACTTTTAAGGGGAGACCGGGACAAAAAGGGATAAAAATGGTACCAACTAAAGTATTACAGCTAGAATCGTGAAATTTGGTATGTAAATCCTTCTGACGATATAGAAACGAAGTAAAATTGGATTTTTCGAAATTTGTACTTTTAAGGGGAGAGCGGTACAAAAAGGGATAAAAATGGTACCAACTAAAGTATTACAGCTAGAATCGTGAAATTTGGTATGTAAATCCTTCTGACGATATAGAAACGAAGTAAAATTGGATTTTTCGAAATTTGTACTTTTAAGGGGAGAGCGGTACAAAAAGGGATAAAAATGGTACCAACTAAAGTATTACAGCTAGAATCGTGAAATTTGGTATGTAAATTCCTCTGACCATATAGAAACGAAGTAAAATTGGATTTTTCGAAATTTGTACTTTTAAGGGAAGAGCGGGACAAAAAGGGATAAAAATGGTACCAACTAAAGTATTACAGCTAGAAACGTGAAATTTGATATGTAAATTCCTCTGACCATATAGAAACGAAGTAAAATTGGATTTTTCGAAATGTGTACTTTTAAGGGACGAGCGGGACAAAAAGGGATAAAAATGGTACCAACTAAAGTATTACAGCTAGAAACGTGAAATTTGGTATGTAAATTCCTCTGACCATATAGAAACGAAGTAAAATTGGATTTTTCGAAATGTGTACTTTTAAGGGACGAGCGGGACAAAAAGGGATAAAAATGGTACCAACTAAAGTATTACAGCTAGAAACGTCAAATTTGGTATGTAAATTCCTCTGACGGTAAGAAACGAAGTAAAATTGGATTTTTCAAAATTTGTACTTTTAAGGGGCGAGCGGGACAAAAAGGGATAAAAATGGTACCAACTAAGGTATTACAGCTAGAATCGTGAAATTTGGTATGTATATTCCTCTGACCATATAGAAACGAAGTAAAATTGGATTTTTCGAAATTTGTACTTTTAAGGGGCGAGCGGGACAAAAGGAATGGAAATGTTACCAATTAATGTATTACAGCTAGAATCGTGAAATTTAATATGTAAATTCCTCTGACCATATAGAAACGAAGTAAAATTGGATTTTTCAAAATTTGTACTTTTAAGGGACGAGCGGGACAAAAAGGGATAAAAATGGTACCAACTAAAGTATTACAGCTAGAAACGTGAAATTTGATATGTAAATTCCTCTGACCATATAGAAACGAAGTAAAATTGGATTTTTCGAAATGTGTACTTTTAAGGGACGAGCGGGACAAAAAGGGATAAAAATGGTACCAACTAAAGTATTACAGCTAGAAACGTGAAATTTGGTATGTAAATTCCTCTGACCATATAGAATCGAAGTAAACTTGGATTTTTCGAAATTTTTACTTTTAAGGGACGAGCGGGACAAAAAGGGATAAAAATGGTACCAACTAAAGTATTACAGCTAGAAACGTGAATTTTGGTATGTAAATTACTCTGACCATATAGAAACGAAGTAAAATTGGATTTTTCGAAATTAGTACTTTTAAGGGACGAGCGGGACAAAAAGGGATAAAAATGGTACCAACTAAAGTATTACAGCTAGAAACGTGAAATTTGATATGTAAATTCCTCTGACCATATAGAAACGAAGTAAAATTGGATTTTTCGAAATTTGTACTTTTAAGGGACGAGCGGGACAAAAAGGGATAAAAATGGTACCAACTAAAGTATTACAGCTAGAAACGTCAAATTTGGTATGTAAATTCCTCTGACGGTAAGAAACGAAGTAAAATTGGATTTTTCAAAATTTGTACTTTTAAGGGGCGAGCGGGACAAAAAGGGATAAAAATGGTACCAACTAAGGTATTACAGCTAGAATCGTGAAATTTGGTATGTAAATTCCTCTGACGGTACAGAAACGAAGTAAAATTGGATTTTTCAAAATTTGTACTTTTAAGGGGAGAGCGGGACAAAAAGGGATAAAAATGGTACCAACTAAAGTATTACAGCTAGAAACGTGAAATTTGGTATGTAAATACCTCTCACCATGTAGAAGCGCAGTATAATTGGATTGTTCGAAATTTGTAATTTTAAGGGACGAGCGGGACAAAAAGGGATAAAAATGGTACCAACTAAAGTATTACAGCTAGAAACGTGAAATTTGGTATGTAAATACCTCTCACCATGTAGAAGCGCAGTAAAATTGGATTTTTCGAAATTTGTACTTTTAAGGGGAGAGTGGGATAAAAAGGGATAAAAATGGTACCAACTAAAGTATTACAGCTAGGATCGCGTAATTTGGTATGTACATTCCTCTGACCATATAAAAACGAAGTAAACGTGAATTTTTCGAAATTTGTACTTTTAAGCGGCGAGCGGGACAAAAAGGGATAAAAATGGTACCAACTAAAGTATTACAGCTAGATTCGTGAAATTTGGCATATAAATTCCTCTGACCATATAGAAACGAAGTATAATTGGATTTTTGGAAATTTGTACTTTTAACTGAGCGACAAGGGATAAAAGTAGTACCCACTAAAGTATTGGAGCTATAGTCGTGAAATGTGCTGTGTAAGTTCCTCTGACAACGTAGAAGCGCAAATCTAATTCGAATTTAAATTAAAATCAAATTTTTCCAATTTTGTACTTATAAACAATGAGCGGGATAAAAATAGTACCAACTAAAATATTTCAGCTATAGTCGTAAAATTTTGTGTTTAAATTTCTCTGACAACGTAGACTTGCAACATAAATGGATTTCTCCAAATTTGTACTTTTCAGGGGCGAGCGGGACAAAAAGGGATAAAACTGGTACCAATTTTAGTATAACAGCTAGAATCGTGAAATTTAGTGTGTAAATTCCTCTGACCATATGGCAGCGCAGTAGTTTTATTTTTCGAAATTTGTACTTCTAAGGGGTGCGCGGGACGAAAATGGATAAAAATGCTGTACAATCCTTTAAAGGGGCATAAATGTGTTACAAAAAAATACATATTTTTAGGGGAAGCAAAAACACATGTTACCTATAGTGATTTTTCAAAATGTGTACTTTTTGGGAAAGAGGTGCAAAAAGTTATAAACTGGCTGGCTGAATCTAGAAACATGAGATCGAGGATATAAATGGTTGTAATTTTTTGTTCAAAACTTGGTAGAAAACTATACATACGAAGTAGTTCAGCTAAAATAGTGCATGTCGACAAGCACATTCCTTTGACTGTGTGTGAGTGCTAGCTAATAGGAGGTTTCCAAATTACTATTTTAGATTTATCTATATCCACCAAAAGAAAATTAAATAAATAAATAAATAAATTACTATCCAAAAACAGAGACGGATAAAATGAACGAATAACTTGCTTTTTCGCGTGCGAAGCAGCGGGTACTGCTAGTGACTAATATATGGAAGGAATGAACGCCTTTCGAATGATGCCTAAATGATGATTATCGAATAAAAAATAACGTCTCTGACTACATTTTGTGAACTAATTTAGTACACGAGAGTCAACATTTTCAAACTCGTTATACAAAATGAGCGCTGCAGCGTCCGACATTCATCATTTAGGCGTCATTCGAAAGATATTGACTACGGCTATTTATTTTTTATAAAATATTATTATTATTAAAATTTTTGAGTTGTAATATGAAGAAACACAAAAAGTACTATAAATGTCCAATAATTCGACCAATAAGTTACAATAATAATACAAGAGTCAAAATTTATATTTAAAGTGCTTTCAAGGGTCTATTATTTAAAAACAAGTAAGGAAAAGCTAAAGTCGGGCGGGGCCGACTATATAATACCCTACACCACTCCCTGCGTATGTACCTTGCTTTGATTACTAAACCCATTTATTTCATGGGAGCAATTTTATGTAGTTCATACAAATTATACAGTTACTATGAATTCATTCTGGGCCTGGTTCAAAACATGGGCCTATATATTTCTCATTCACGGTAGTTATTCCTGGTTGAAAAATATCATGATCTGCAAAATTTGATGAAGATCCGATGTAAGATGTAGTTTCTAGAGCTGTAATAGATCAGAATGGGCCCCATTTATGTTATACCAAAGTATGGACATATAGGCATCACCCAAACAATTCTCATTACAATTCAATTCGGTAAAAAATTGAAATCGGGAAGGATTTTTGCATCCTGTAAATGTATGTGTTTGACAAAAAATGTTAAATCGGAAAGGACATCTGTATGGGGCATATTGAAACATGGAACGATGTGACTCACGTGTATGTTTATAGGTGAAATATAATATGTAAAGTATAGCCAACATCGCTTAAACATTTGGGAGCAACATTTGTATTGGGGCTATATCTAAATCTGAACTGATCTTACCCACTATGGTGAACCATAGGTGTTTTTAGTTGGATTATAAGATGTTGTGGCAAGTTTAAAGAAAATCGGGTACAATATATGGATTTTAGAGCGGAAAAAGTCAAATCGGGAGCGACATTTGTATGGGGGCTATATCTAAATCTGAACCGATCATACCCACTTTCAGCATAGGTGTTTCTATTTGGATTATAAGATGTTGTGCCAAATTTAAAGAAAATCGGGTACAAGATGTGGTCTCTAGAGCGGAAAATGCAAAATCGGGAGCGACATTTGTATGGGGGCTATCTCTAAATCTGAAGCGATCTTACCCAATTTCTGCATAGGTATTTCTAGTTGGATTATAAGATATTGTGCCAAATTTAAAGAAAATCGGGTACAAGATGTGGTTTCTAGAGCGGAAAATGTCAAATCGGGAGCGACATTTGTATGGAGGCTATATCTAAATCTGAACCGATCTTATCCACTTTCAGCATAGGTGTTTCTAGTTGGATTATAAGATGTTGTACCAAATTTAAAGAAAATCGGGTGCAAGATGTGGTCTTTAGAGCGGAAAATGCAAAATCGGGAGCGACATTTGTATGGGGGCTATCTCTAAATCTGAAGCGATATTATCCACTTTCAACATAGGTGTTTCTAGTTGGATTATAAGATGTTGTACCAAATTTAAAGCAAATCGGGTACAATATGTGATTTCTAGAGCGGAAAATGTCAAATCGGGAGCGACATTTGTATGGGGGCTATATCTAAATCTGAACCGATTTCCTCCAAATTCAGAAAAAATTACTTCTGCCAAGTTTCATTACAATCGGACAATAATTGCGACCTGTAGAGTGCGAACAAGCTTAGATGGACAGCAGACGGACGGACGGACGGACAGACGGACAGACAGACATCGTTAAATCGACTCAGCTGGTGATTCTAAGCCGATCGGTATACTTAAAGGTGGGTCTAGCTCGATTATTTCTTGGTGTTACAAACATTTGGCGCGAAACTAACTTATAATACCCTAGTCCACGAAGTGGTGTAGGGTATAAAAAATAATGACAGAAATGCAACTCAAAACAAATTACATGATTTTTATGGGTGTTTTCAGGAGCGTTTAGCTCACAGACGGTTTGATATAGGAACGAAACATTTTGATAATCATCATTAAACAATCCAAACTTTATTTCACAATCCAATTGTTTCCTTGGTACCAGTTTGGGGAAGTACAGTGTAATCTGGATAATTCGCATACCCGGTAATTCGGACAATGCGGTAATCCGGACATTAAATGTCTTTCATTATAGATTCGGTTATCCGGACACTCAATTATTATTTTTATTTTATTATTTCAATTATTTTTTTAGCTCTAAAATCCGGATACTCTTTTTTATGCATTGGGTTTGCTATGTGTTAAATTTTTTCGCATAACAACCCTTAAAATTTTATTTTGGTTACATTTCCAAAGAGTTCGAACTTGTGCACAAATTTGCACGATGCTTTGTTTTAAACAAATATAGTCAGTTAGTGTTGTAGTTGTGAAGTAGAAGGTCGCATAAATTGAGTGGATACATTTGAATAAATTTTTGATAAAGTTGTCCGTCAAGTAATAAAAATAAATAGTTAAAAAACATACAATCTTAACGATTGATCAGAAAAAAAGAAATTCTAACGAAATTGGGACGTGAAAGTCCTTGCGTCAACTGGCAGTGGAATACAAAATGTACCATTTCAGATATAAAATTAAATGGACTTAAGATTGATAAGTAAGTAATGGAAAACATTTTATTGTTAATCTACAAAATTCTGATCTTATGCAGTTACATTGCTAAAACAGAAAGTGGCCTTGGTAAGCGCAAAACAATGCGATCCGCTGAATTCCAGTTGATGGAAGAGTGCTTGTACCATTTGTTTCATCATTAAGAGACAGCATAATGAGCCGATATCATCTGAAATCATTCAAGAGAAAGCAAAAAATTTTGTGGCGACATTTAGGGAGCAGGTAACGGTTGGCTTAATAATTTACGTTCTCGATATGGAATCAAATGTCTAAAAATATCTGCGAGAATCTATCTAAAGATCCTACTGCTGTTCAGCCTTTTATTAAAAAGCATCACACTAAAGTTGCAGAAATGGGCATAACATTTTCTCAAGTGTACAGCTCAGATGAGACTGCACTATTTTGGAGGAAACTGCCAGAAAAACGCTTGCATTGCATACTGAAAAATCCGCACCTGGACGTAAAATTGCTAAAGAAAGAGTTACTCTTTGTCTGTTACAATGCAACGGGGGAACATAAAACTGCTGATGAATGGGAAATCAAAAAATCCAAGAGCTTTAAAAATGTGAAACTTCCATTAAATTACGCTAACAGCAAGACTACATGGATGACTGAACTAATGTTTAAAAACTGGTTTGAAAAAATCATTCGTAAAAGAAGTAAGACGATACGTAAAAGAAAATAATATGTCGAACAAAGGACTTTTACTGCTAGATAATGCGATTTGTCATCCAAAATCATTAGAAAGCATCGACAAGGATATATGCGTCATGTTTTTGCCACCAAATTGCACGACTCTTATAAAGGGTGATTTTTTAAGAGCTTGATAACTTTTTAAAAAAAAAAAAACGCATAAAATTTGCAAAATCTCATCGGTTCTTTATTTGAAACGTTAGATTGGTCCATGGCATTTACTTTTTGAAGATAATTTCATTTAAATGTTGACCGCGGCTGCGTCTTAGGTGGTCCATCCGCTTAGTCCAATTTTTTTTGAGTAACAGAGACCCAATTGGTGCGAACGGCGACGAATCGAAAATTGGTGGTCATCATTAACACTGGCCGATACAGCTGCGATATTTTCTTCAGTTCGTACTCTACGTAAGCGTGTTGGTGGTTTAATGTCCAACAATGTAAATTTGGTGCGAAATTTAGTCACAATAGCCCGAATAGCCGCTTCAGTGGGTCGATTAAACTGACCATAAAATGGAAGCGCGCAATGAACTTTCTTAACAGAGCACGCATTTTGATAATAAAATTCAATAATTTGCAAGCGTTGTTCGTTTGTAAGACGATTCATGATGAAATGTCAAAGCATACTGAGCATCTTTCTCTTTGACACCATGTCTGAAATCCCACGTGATCTGTCAAATACTAATGCATGAAAATCCTAACCTCAAAAAAATCACTCTTTACAACCTCTGGACCAAAATGCCATTCAAATTTTAAAAATTAACTATCGCAAAATTTGTATCCCGTCTTATATCTAGTTCCACAAATGTAATGGATTCTATAAAAAACTTTTCTTTGAAAGATGTTGATTTTCTTGCATCCAATGCTTGGGATAGTGTAGAAGAAAGCGTCCTTAAAAATGTTTTAATAAAATTATGTATGGCGAAGAATGGAGCCCAGAAGATGATCAATGCAGATTGCAATGTTACGCCGCAGTGATTCAACTGAAATAATTGACTTACTTGTCGATATATCTCCGGATGTTTATCTAAGTAATGAAATCAACGAGTGGTTGGATGATGACACTGAAATCACTGATGATGAGATCGAAGAAGAGGATATCGACGATTGCAATCGCAATGAAAATGAAGACGATGATCCTAAAACATTACACTCCCAAGCTACATATGCGTTTGATACCTGTATTATATATGCAGAGGAACCGGACTTTTCCGGTGGAGACATTAAATATATATAATAATAACAATTAATAATTCGACAATTGAAAATTACATATTTTGTTCAAAACCAGTAAATGGTTTATAACTTTCTAAGGATATATTTATTTAAAAGAAAATTCTTTTTATTCAATAAAAATGAGTTTAGTCCGTCTTAAATGGTGTATTTTGGTTTTTTTAATTAATCTCGGTAATCCGGGCATTTTGATATTTCGGACACTGCCAGGTTTTTAATTGTCCGGATTATCGAGATTACACTGTACTCTTATTTTGCTTGTCTACGCAGTAAGACGAATGTAAACAAGGAATTTCGTTTGTTTGATACCAATTTCATCCCGAATATCGAAAGATATCTTTATTTTTCGCGTCTACTCCGTCTGAGCAATGCACATACTGAATTTCACTATTCTAACTGAAACCGTTTGGTTGGTACTATTTTTATCCCCTTTCATGATGATAGTTCAACATTATTACTCCAGTTCAGTTAAAATTTCCTTAAAAGTTGGAAAATAAACTAAGTATGAGTAAAGTTTCTTTTTTCCAAAGCCATAGTAAATAGTTCATTTACTAGAAATAGTTTAGTAAATTTGCTTAAACACATTTCTCTGGATCCAATAAAAAATTCTTACAATTGAGTACATTCATACTTGTGTGGAATAATATTTCCAAAGTTTTAAGTAAGAAAAAAATCTGAAATTTTTTATATTAACAAAAAATTTAATTTAGGAAATTTTAACTAAATATGCGTTTCTTTCCTAAAACGAAGTTAATATGTTTATACTGAAATTTATGCCGGGTTCTTCATACAATTAAGTATTAATGAACTTATAAAAAATCACTTGAAATTGTTTAGAAAATTCTTAAATATTACTTTAAGAATCAATTCTCGTTCGTTTGCAGGGACTTATTTCTTAAATACTTCAAGTATTAATCTAAACAACCAATGCATATCTTGCCTTCGCAGCAATCATGGATTAATACCTCAACTCTTTATGGCTTCACGATACCTCATGAAACTTTTGAGAAAAATTGCATGTATCATTTTTATACCCTCCACCTCCAGGATGGGGGTATACTAACTTTGTCATTTCGTTTGTAACACCTTGAAATATTGACCTGAGACCCTATAAAGTATATATATTCTTGATCGTCATAAAATTCTAAGACGATCTAGCCATGTCCGTCCGTCCGTCCGTCTGTCCGTCTGTTGAAAGCACGCTAGCATCTAAACGAAAGGAGCTAGGACGTCCAAATTTTCCATAAATGCGTCTTATAGTCGTAGATCGGTTGGATAAAAATGGTACATATTAAACGACAACAGCTAGAAACACGAAATTCGGTGTGTACATTCCTCTAATTGAGTAGATACATGATATAAAAGTATTTTTTTCAAATTCGTACTTTTAAGGGGTAAAATGGGAAAAGAGGGATAAAAATGGTACTAACCTAACGGCTGTACCTAGAATAATGAAATTCGGTGTATACATTCCTCTGATTGCATAGACAAGTAAAATACACGGATTTTTTAAAATTCGTACTTTTAGGGGTTAATATGAAAAAGGGTATAAAAATAGTACCAATCAAATGACCGCAGCTAGAGTTATGGAATTCGGAGTATACATTCCTCTGACTGTGTACACACGGAAAATAAACTGATTTTTCGAAATTCGTACTTTTTGGGGACAAAATAGAAAAAGGGGATAAAAACAGTACCAACCAAATGACCGCAGCTAGAGTCATGAAATTCGAAGTATACATTCCTTTGACTACGTAGACATGACTGTGTATACACGGAAAATAAACGGATTTTTCGAAATTCGTACTTTTTGGGGACAAAATAGAAAAAGAAGATAAAAATAGTACCAACCAAATGATGAATAAAAAGTTTTTTTCCTAATTTGTACCTTTTCTATTATGGCAAAAATTGGTTGAATCATGAAGTTAGGTTATTTTGCACTATGTACGTCTGATAATGGATTTTTTTGTACTTTTGGAATTAAAATAGAATGAAAATACAACCAACTGTAGCTCCCACTATCTACCAATATTTATGGTATTTAAGCTTTTTGAAAATATGAATATAAGAATATTTATTTTTTGATTTGAAATAAATAATGGTTTGAAATAATTAAAATATTATATTTAGTTATAAAATTATTTTTTCAATATTTGTATTTGTTTTGGTTTGCCTAAATTAAAAAAATTATATTTTCCTGTAATATTACTGCACTTCTACGAAAACCGACAACCTCTGTGGAATGTAATCCATGGTGGAGGGTATATAAAGTTCGGCCCGGCCGAACTTAACGCCGTTTTTACTTGTTTGTATTAGTTTGCATTCTTTGAAACAAAACCATTTGTTTTTAGTAAAAATTAACTTATTTTAAGTTTACTTTTTTCATCAATCAAGTAAAATTTTACTTGTTTTAAGGAAAAAATCAGAAAAAGTGTCCTCAGTTTAAGTAAATAATTACTTGATTTGATTAAAAATGTACTTAGTTTGTGAAAATTTCAGGAAAATTTTATTTAGATTTAGAAAAAAAATACTTGGTTTGAGTAAAAATTTACTTAGATTTAGGAAAATTTCTGCAAAATTTTACTTAGATTTAATAAAAATGTACTTCGTTTGAGGAAAAACTTACGGTAATTTTCCTTAGTTTCAGTAAATATTTACTTTGTTTGACGAAAGTTTAACTAGAATCAGGTTCAAAGCATATACTACTTTCAAGGAAAAGTTTGAACTTGATATGAGGAAATATTGCATTAGCGCTTTACGAAGTTCAATTTTCCTAAATTTTAGTTCATTTTAACTCATTATAGTGTTCACTTTTTTCTGAGTTTAGCTGTTATCGTATCATTGGTACCATTTTAATCTCTTTTCGTCTAATTTGGCCCGCTAACAATTTTATTTACTTTTTATTTATTTATTTTTTTAGTGGTTTCAGGCTACAAGAGGAATGTATGCAACAAAATTTCAAGTGCATTTAAAACTGAAATTGAAAAAAAAATTTTTAAATTATCTAAATATTAGGTGGTATTTGCAGCCCTTGTTAGGGAAAAATTTTTTCTCTCTGGACCGATTTCAATCCCCACTGATCTGCAACCATTAGACATATTTAGGAGAAATTTGAACCTCCTAGCTCACTTCATTCGGAAGCTAGCGTGCGTTCAACAGACAGACGGGCGGACAGCCAGACGGACATGGCTAAATCGTTTTAGAACTTTATCACGACCCGGAATATATATACATACCATGAATATTTCAAGGTGTTACTAACGGAATGACAACGTGAATATACCCCCATTCTTAGGTGGAGGGTATAAAAATATTGTAATATGTTGTTTTAATAGGGTCAATTGAACATTAAGTAGTCAGGCAACTCTGGGTAGGGCACTATAATGGCCAGAGATGCCAGATGAAATGGCCAGAAATGGGTCCGCTACAGGAATAGAGAAAGCTTTAGGGTCAGTCATGTCACCTTTTATCTCCCAAGAACTTTTAGAATAGTAGAATGCTAGGAATGATTTTTATATAGCCTGCCTCTTAAAAACATTTCAAGAATTAAGGAATGGCGGCGATGGGATCGAAGTACTTCGATGGCAGAACAATCCTATGACAGACTTTTGAAAAGGAGGTCAACCCAAAAATTTTAAAATAAATTACGCCCATTAAACATTTTAAAGATATTTTAATGTTTTTGTGATTTTATCACAGGATATTTTGAATTTAAGACAAATTATTTTCAGTTTTTACAAATTCTACATTTTATAGCTTCAGAAAGTTCAGAAGTATTTAAAAATGTAAAACCATTTTCTTCGATGTATTTGGTCGGCGTTTATTGGTATTACACAATCGCACATATTTTGATTCTGTCAAATGCCCGTATAATTCCATTCGCAACCTAATATTTTGTGAACCAAATACAAAGATGTCATGTCTGAAACACATGTCGCAATAATAATATTAGCTAAACTTGGCCAAAAAAGTAACCTCCGATGCGCCCAACTATCCGATGCATTCAATCGACAGGTGGAATCCAATACAAAAACAATGTGATTACGTTGCATCGCGAGAATAAGTTCTAACGAACGTTCTATTGTTGAATCGCCAACTAAACTATTCTTACTGAACACGCAAACGGCTTATGAACATTTGAACTATCGTGATTTTCTTCTTGGACGCTCCCGGTGGAACATTTTTAGTCGTATTAATTAAAGTGATGCTTGCTTCACCAGAAATTTCAGCTATGTTCTTGGAAAACTGCCGAAAAACAATCAGGTTACAAATTCACGAAACTTCAATAATCTGAGATGGCCAATGTTTTTATCGCTCCTGAGTACTATACTATGGCTCACAATAAGAAATCACATTAGTGGTAATTCCACTGCAATATCCATCCGACGAACAGAATCATGTGTTGTGGAACCGCCAATCTGGAGTATTTTCAAAACAATTGCTGGACATTCGCTATGGAATATTGAATATTATATTTATATTCCTGTCAGTTCGTGTTCATATACGCTCTCAAAATCGTTTTTGTTTAAACGAATTGGATGATTCCGTTTCTAGAGAAAGAATATTTTGTTCGCGTTGGTTTTGGCTGCGATTGAAAAGGTCGAACAGCTCAACGTCTAACTGTCGAAGAACTGTGCCGGTGGTCAAGGTTGTGCAGTAATAAAAATTGATCGTTCGGGATGAATATGAAATGGCTCATATAAAGTCTTTGGAGAAATAAGACCGAATATTGACTAGACAGACATTTTTTATGTAAAATTATAGCTTGAAAGGATGATTATAATTGAATGACGACTTCACACAAATGACTCTCATAATTAAAATTAAAAAATCGATATAACCAATATTATTTTAGCGTATTTTGCATAACGATGTGTATATTTTATGCAAAGATGGATGGAATTTGCATAAAATCCGTTGTCTATTAATGAAACAATCAAAACCGGTCATGTGGTTCAATAAGTAGTGTGATTCTACGGCCTATTCGACCCAATAAACTAATGATTGCTCGAAATTGTGGAATACGTCACTACATTCAAAGTAAGGACGATCAGCAATTTCGAGTTGCAGAAATTATCAATGAGAGGTATTTTCAACTGTCTACTAGGGTATCCAACCGATTAAATTTTGTACGATTAATCGAATAATTGTTTTCAAATATTTGTTCGAATAATCAAAAAATCACCATTTTCGAATAACAAATAATTCGAATAAATTGACTCAAATAATCGATATTATAAGTTTTGCATAAAAATACTGAAATACTGAAGTTAATGTAGAATTATCAGTTGGCTGCATTTGGCGATATTTAACCACGCAATTGCGGACAAACTGTTTTGGATATGTCCAGCCATAATAAAAGCACTCTAAATGAATTAAATCATAAATTTTTATAAAATCCAGAATTCGAAAAATGAAAAATCAGAATACGGTTAGATTATTATTATTTACTATTACATATCAAAATACTCTAAAATGCAATTAGATATTTCCATCGACTGCATACAAATTATGGAAAGACTAAAGTCGGGCGGGGCCGACTATATAATACCCTACACCACTCCCTGCGTATATACCTCGCTTTGATTACTAAACCCAGGTGTTCCATGCGAGCAATTGTATGTAGTTCATATAAATTCATTTTTAGTCAAATTTAACGAATATGGTAAATAATGTGGCAATTGATCCAATTTTCCGGTATACATTCCGAATAAAGAAAATATAAGATGTCCTGCAATTGATCAAGATCCAATGACAAATACAGATTATACAGCAGTATTAGGATGAATCGGACGGTCATTTGGTGGTGGTCTATAACAACACTTAGGGTATGTGCCAAAACATATAGTTCTCATTCACGGTTCTCATTTCACCGTTGAAATATATCATGATCTGCAAAATTTGATAAAGATCCGATATTAGATGTAGTTTTTAGAGTTGTAATAGAATAGAAACGGGGTACATTTGGTTTATACCAAAGTATGCACAGATATATTTGACTTGTATTCTTAGTGAAATATAATATAATCAGCAAAATTTGAAAAACTTGCGATTTAAAATGTGGGTCCTAGTGGGGAATAATAAAATGGCGGCACTATATTACAAAGTGGTCCTTATAGATCACTTTCAAAGTAGGTGTTCTTAGTTAAAATATAACATGATTCAAAATGCTATCAAGGTTAAATGAACGATGTGGGCTCTAGAGCTGTAATAGTGTAGAATAGGGGTCCAAATTGTGTGGTTATACCAAAATATGGACCCATATGTTTAACTTTCATAATATGAATTCTTAATTGATATATAATCTGCAAAATTTGATAAACTATCAAAGTGATTTGTGGGCCTAGATGCGTAAGAATAAAAATGGGGGGCCCATTTGTAAGGACGCTTCATTAAAAAGTGGGCCGTTATAGATCACTTTCAAAGTGAGTATTCTCTATTGAAATACAACATGTAAAATGTGTGTTCTAGAGCGATGATAAAGATCCGATGTAAAATGTACATTTTAGAGAAGTAAGATTGTAAATCAGAGGTACATTTGTATGGGGGCTACATCAAAACATAGACCCATGTTGCCCAATATCCCGTAAGCTGTTTCTAGTTCAAATATAACACGATCCTGAAAATTTGGTCATGATCCCATGTAAAATGTGTATTCTATAGCAGTAACAGTGTTAATTATAGGGATATTTGTATGGAGGCTATATCTAAATCTGAACCGATTTCCTCTTTCAATACCGATAGTCCTTGGCTCAAAAAAATACTTCTACCAAATTTTATAACAATCGGACAACAATTGCGACCTGTAGAGTGCGAAGAAGCTTAGATGGACATCGTTAAATCGATTCAGCTAGTGATTCTAAGGCGATCTGTATAATAACTCGTTTCCTTTTGGGTGTTACAAACATTTGGCGGAAAACTAACTTATAATACCCAGTCCACGAAGTGGTGTAGGGTATACATATATATTAGAATTTTTCGTAAATTTTATATTACATAGATGTAGAGCCAATATAACCGCAAACTCATGTTTTATTGCGAAATGTATTTACACATAAATATGGAAAAGTTTGACTAACATTGAATTACATTTTTCTTGCTATTTAGTTATTTTTTATTTTATTTAATTTTAATTATGTTTTAATGCGTAGAGCAATTATTCGATTAATCGAATAACTCTTCAGATGTTTATTCGAGTAATTGGAAATTCTTTTTTTCGAATAAACAATTAATCGAATATCTTAAATGACCGAATAATTGGATACCCTACTGTCTACTGCCGACAGAATTCTTTTTCCATATAATATTCCCCTTTGATGTAATCTGAATTAAATATCCGTTACCGTATTCTTAAATTGAATATGACAGCAAACATTAATCACTGAGAAATAATTTTTTCCCATTTCATTTTGGGTTAAACATTTGCAATAGCTTTTCAAAAATTCAAACGACGATCACAAACAGCTAGTATCAAATGAAAATTCAGTGTTTACATCCATCTGACTACATAACGCGCAAAATAGGAAGTTGGTTCAGCGACAAAAAATACTTTTATGGTCAAAATGAAAAAATCTATTAAAACTGTTATCCAGTAGACGTCTGTAGCTAGAATTATAAAATTAGGTGTGTAATTCCAGTGTGGACGCGAAACATGATGGGTCATCAATATCAGTACTTTTCGTGTCAAAATGATACATTTAATAATGAATAATGAAGCATCACAATTTATTTAAAAGAGTGTGAATAATAGTTTGAAATAGTAATGTGCAAAAAAATATCAGAAACCTCCACCATGGATTGCATTCCACAGAGGATATAGATTTTCGTAGAAGTGCAGTAATATTGCAGGAAAATATATGTTTTTAATATAGCCAAACCAAAACAATAAATACAAATATTGAAAAAATAATTTTATAAATAAATATATTATTTTTATTATTTCAAACCACGCTTACAAGGCAAGTCTACCAATACCTTTACTCTATATATATCGAAAAAATACTTCAAGTTAATTCAAAAAATAAATATTCTTATATTTGTATTTTCAAAAAAGCTTAAGTAGCACAAATATTGGTCCCTAATGGGTGCTACAGTTGGGTATATTTCCATTTTATTTTAATTCCAAAAGTACAAATTTTGAAAATCCATTATCTCACGTACATAGTGCAAAATAACTTCATGATTCAACCAATTTTTGCCGTAGAAGTAAAACGTACGAATTTGGAAAAATCTTTTAATTTGGTGTGTCTATGCAGTCAGAGGAATGTATACACCGAATTCTATGATTCTAGCTGCGGCCATTTGGATGGTACCATTTTTATCCCCTTTTTCCTAGTTTCCCTTAAGAGTACGACTTTCTACAATCTATTCATTGTACATGCCTACGCAATAAGAGGGATGTACACACCGAATTTCATCATTCCAATAAGTTGTTTACTTGGTAATATTTTTATCCCTCTTTACCCATTTTTATCCATCCCTTGAAAGTACGAATTTCGAAAAAAAATCTTTTATTTTTCATGTCTAAGCAGTCAGAGGAATGTATATTCCGAATTTCATGACTCTAGCGGCGGTCATTTGGTTGGTACTATTTTTATCCCTTTTTTATTTTAACCCCAAAAAGTACGAATTTCGAAAATTCCGTTTATTTTATGTGTCTATACAATCAGAGGAATGTATACACCGAATTTCATTATTCTAGGTGCAAACGTTTGGATTGTACCATTTTTATCCCTCTATTCCCATTTTCAAAAGTACGAATTTTGAAAAATACTTTTATATTATATATCTACTCAATTAGAGGAATGTATACATTAAATTTCGTGTTTCTAGCTGTTGCCGTGTGAAAGATACAATTTTTTTTCATTTTTTTCACTTTGTGGTGCACGTTTTTGTTATAGGGGAAATGCGGAATATTATGGGTATTTTCCTTTGGGCCGATTTCGCACAGTTTCAATCCCAACCGATCTACGACTAGAGGACGTACTTATGTAAAATTTGGACGTCCTAGCTCCTTTCGTTTAGATGCTAGGCAGCTTTCAGCAGACGGACGGACATGGCGAGATCGTCTTAGAAATTTATGACGATCGAGAATATAAAGTATATATATTCTCGATCGTATGGTCCCAGGTCGATATTTCAAGGTGTTACAAACGGAATGACAAAGTTACTATACCCCCGTCCTGGAGGTAAAGGGTATACAAATAATGAAATTTCAGCTGCAAAAACATGGTGTCTTCAACGTCTTTAGACGGGAATACATGTTTACACATTAGGTAAAAATTAAATCATGCAGTGGTAACTGGAATATTTATATTTCTTCTACGGGTGATGAATATGAGTGACACAGAAAACATCCGGAACAATCCAGAAAAATCCAATTTATTCAACAACATGGGTATATGAATAGGGTGGTGCAGAATGTTGATAGATCATTTATTCTGCACCATCAATATGTTCATCCTCAATATGCTTACAAAAACGAAACAAACTTCAATCAACGAAGATTAGGGTCAAAATTCAATTTGGTCTACTGTTGTTGTAAATAAATTAATGAATGTTACATATCTTTGTGGAATCTTATTTGATGTTCACCCCGGCAGACATTCATTTACATTGCTAGAACTGACGGCATACGCATTCGCCGTATATTTTATCATCGTTTGAATTACTTTTCCGCTTATATCTCAAGTTAATTTTAAAAATCGTTTTCATATTATTTGATGCTTTTAATCGCCGATACTCCATTTCCATTAATTTGAAAACTCCGATAGAAATTCACTTGATATTTTGATTAAATTTGTTGACATTTTATTGGGATACTCCCTGCAGCCCTTTCCTTTCCTCCCCACCACTTTCGTGGACGCTCAGAGGGGAAAAGGATACGATTTTTCAATTTTGTCAATCCTTATCAATGTAAACAAATGACAGAAAATGGTTCAAAGATTCCTCCGTTGTTTGTTGCTGCCTTGCCTTTGTTGTTTTTATTTTACTATTAACTACATATACCCACTGCTGTGTGCAGAGCATTAACAATAGAGCCACTTGCCGTCGTCAGTGTTAGTCCCATAGCTGTGTGTATGACTATGGCATTAAAGCTACACACATCTATATATGTATGTATGTATGCCCGTGATTATACATAACTAGGATGACCCCTATGACCTGTCGCCTTAAGGGAAAATGGCAAACGATAAAAGGTTCGAATTCGGTTGAAACTTTCAATTTGTAAAATGATTCAACAATTGACGGATTAAAAGGAATCATTTTACAAAATGCCATCTTAACTTTTAATATAAAAACCCATTGGGACTGAAAACTTTAAGATGATTTCCATCGGCTTCAACTCTACTTTAAGAAGTCAACTCTACTTTTCTCAGTTTTATAAGACTTCGGAGTAAAGACGACTAAAGATGTCAAAACCGATACCGAAAATCGGTTTGTCATTGAATGCCACTGCGTCCGCATGCCGCTTTTTAAGATAATTGCATTTGCGACAGAACGGGAAGATGGTGAGAAACATTTTACTGCCGTGGACATCAGCTATAACATTGAAAGAAAAATGCTTCAGTACATCAATGAAACAGTTTTATTAATGGTGTGACATTAATGCAATGACATGTTTCTTTACCGTAATTGGGGTATCCAACCGTTTAAGTTTTATTCGATTTATCGAATAATTTTTATCAAATATTTGTTCGAATAATGAAAATATCATGATTTTCGAATAACGAATAATTCCAATAAATTCTCCCAAATAATCGATTAATCGATGTTATAAGTTTTTCTAATGAAATTGTCGTCTGATTTGTATGATAAATTGATTTTGATTAACCAGTTTGCTACATTTGGGTAACAAACTATGAAACACCAAATATAAAATCCAATAACCACCATTTTGGAAATGTATTCTCCACAGATATTGAAATAACTCGGGAACGATTTATCCGACTTCATTTAAAAATTTAATTTAAAATTAAATTTAAAGAACTTAACCTGCTTCATTAACACAATGACGATGTTTATTGTATTAATGGCTCTTTACAATAATCTAGCACAAACGAAAAATCATTCATTGATTTTAAATTTAATGAAACATTTTACTTTGTAATAATGAAGCTCTACGTTGGTCCAAAAACAATGACAGATTTCATTAACGCAATGTCAGATTTCATTGAGGGAATGCTGCTTTTTCTTTCAGTGTAATGTGTCTATCGTGAAATATGCAGCAATGTTAAACAAAGATATATTTGACTAATATAGATCGAAATTGTTTTCATGTTACAGTGAAACCATGGGTAGCAGGGTTTGGCAAAATTGGCGACTGAGCGAATTAAAAATATTTTCGTTTGTAATAAAATATATAAAAAATGTTGACAAGTCATCGTTACAATGAATTTGAAATAGATTTTATAGGTTTCCATTTTTAAAGTTAAATTAAATCAGTGCTCAAAATAACCGAGAAATCTGAAAAAAAAATTCCCGGAATTCACGTGAAATTTGGCTTGGCAATTCCAGGGTATAAAAGTTTTGGGACAACAAAAGTCTTGATATCCTGAAACAATTATCATCTTTTTTGAACCAAATTGGTCGGCATAGGCGCCTCTTTGGTTTATGACTGTGTTTACATATCTACAGGATAACGGGAGTTTTTGTCGCTTACATATTTTTCGCCATCACACTATTAAGCTATTTGCAGACGTTGTGGCTGTTACGTCAATAATTGTATTAAAAAACGTAACAGCCACAACGTCTGCAAATCAAATCAATTATAATTTTTGCGATTATTTTTGTTAACATAGTTAAAAAAGTAAATGTAATTGGGATACGTCGTTATTTTACTATCGCTGAAATCATAACTTTGAAAAATCAGTCATCGATTCTTGAAACTATTTAGTAGCGAGTTCGTGAATTTTTATGGCGGTATGGTAATTAATAAATAAACTTTAAATTTTAAACTTATAATTGTACTATTAAAGATAATATTATAATGTGACAGAAAAGTCTGATTGAAGTGTGAGTTCTTCCTTCATCCATAAATTTAACTACTTTCCCAAGAATAGCCATAGCCAGTTAATACTTTGTCTATTTAATGAAACAATATTTCCTCTTAACTGAAGACATTCAATGTTTCCTCATATAAAGTTCAAACTTTTCCTTGAAACTAATACATCCCCGATTCTAGTCCAAATATCATCAAACTAAGTAAATATTTACTCAAATTGAGGAAAATTCCAGTAAGTTGTTCCTCAAACCAAGTACATTTTTATTAAATCTATGTAAAATTTTGCTAAAATTTTCTCTAAAACCTAAACTTCAAACCAATTTAATGTTTACTTAAACTGAGGACGAAACAAGTGAGTTCTTACATAAACTGTGGAAAAATATACTTGATACAAGAAAAAAGTGAACTTAAAATAAGTTCAGTTTAATTAAAAATAATTCAAACAACTGATTTTGCTTCAGAGTATGCAAAAATAATACAAACAAGTAAAAATGGCGAAAGTTCGGACGGACCGAACCACTGATTGCATCCTACAGAGGTTGTCGATTTTACAGAAGTGCACTAACATTACAGGAAATTTTTTTTTAAGTTTTAAGTGATTAAAATTTTCAAATATCAAACAACAACAAAGCTTATGCCACTTTGTGCGTGTGTGTTCATAATCCATGTGAATGCAACTTCTACTACAAAAGCATTACCAAATATCAAATTTCACAGTATTCCGACCATTTCATCATCCGCCTAGAAGTTAAAACTGCTTTAATTTTATTTTACGTAGTTTATAGTGAACAGTGTGGGAAGTACAGGAAGGGGCGTGACAAAATCCGCCATACTTAGTTTTATCAAATACCAAAAGTTACATTACATTTAGTAGATAAGTAAAGGGCGGATTTTGCCACTCCCATTCCAGTACCTCCAGACAAATCATCCTTAACTACGTAGAATTAGAACTGTTAGATTCAAACCCCTGAAATGGTAATTTTGCAGTAAAATAGTGAAAGCACGAAAATTACATAAAAATAGACACTTTCCTGAATTTCGGACAAAGGTTATGACAAATACAAACAAACTAAACGAATAGTGTCAATTTCAAGATTGTGCAGTGCTAATTTCGCTAATGGACACCAAATTGTTCGGAAAATTTTCATTTTTATTAACCGATACCACTTCTTGACATTCGATTAGAGCTATATCTTTTGAACTTTAATTTGTGTACTGCAATAAAAGTTTGGAAATTTAATAACAAAATCGTTTAGTAATTTCAAAAAAGTGTTGATAAGAATCACTATGATATCATAATGAAATCTAAAATATTCTTAATAAAAGCAAATAATTTGCTTGATGCTTGTAGAGCGCTAAGATGTAACATTTGCGATGCGACATTTTTATGGTCCTGTATCTAAATCTGAACCGATATGTCCTATTTTCATCACAGATGCAACAACAACGGTTTATGTTACTTCCAATGTTTTTGGAGTTTGCAATGATAATACAAATCGATTTCGACAAACGAAGAAATGATGTTCACGTGTTTAAAATTTCGTTTCTACGAAATACATTTTTTATCTGCGTGTAGGTGTCTCTATTTTAAAATCTACTTTAAAATTGCGAAACAATAAGAAATGACTTTTAACTTACTAAATTTTTTGTTATATTTATCACTTATGTCAAATATTTTTCAGAGTTAGTATTTTTTGTACATATGTAACAAGTATTATTCAAAAGAGAAACAACAAATTCAGTAACTTGGATCTACGTAGGAAAACGAACTATAAAATACCAATTATTTGGTTTTTTGGAATTAAAATTTCTAGTTGTTTCTTCTTGCATTTAATCGAATACAAAAAAACTGTATTTGTTATTCGAATTTATACATATTTAAGATTATAAAAATGATTGTTATCATCTCATGATAGCGAAGACCATTCACAGTAACTACCAAACCGGCCTCATTTTGAAAAAAATACGGCCAGATGATGTCACCAGCCCATAAACCGCACCAAACAGTCACTCTTTGTGAGTGCATTGGTTTTTCGTCAATCTTTCTTGGATTACACTGTGCAACATTTTTGAAGTCATTTCAAAATAACCATATACGGACACCGCTACATGATAAAAGACCAAAAAAAAGACCCGTGTTTTTTTTTCCCCCAAAGTCATGCACTTTTTTTTTATGGGCCCCCAGAGATTTGAGGCCTCGGTGTAATTTTTGGAAAAAAGTGATCATATTCTCAGGCTCATATCTTGCAAACCGTTCGGAATTTTGATTTACTCTCTGAGGCAAAGTTCTAGCTCTTGTCATAAAGAACAAAAATTATGAACATATAAAATCAAAAAAACTTCATCTTCAAGGTCAAAATCGATTTTTTTTAACCTTTTTTCCCCTGTTCAGGTCCATAGGTAGCAAACCGTTGAAAATTCAGGGAAACAATCAACTACAAAAATGTACCTAAGATCTCAATAAACAACTTTCTAGAACATATGAACTTCCTAGGAATTATTCTTAACACCGTTTAGGTAGCCGCAAAATTGAAAAATTTCCCAAAAATTTTTTAATTTCATTTGTTTTTTCTTTACTTCAACATTGACATACTATGCTATCTAATACAAAAATAATAAAAAAATATTCGTATTATGTTTATAATGTTGATGGCCCTGGACTTGCATATCGCACTCTCTTAAGTTGTGGATCCAAATCGTCCTCCGAATCGTCCGAATCTGACTCTGATTCAGAACTTATGGTGTGCAGAGGCACGTTGCTTCCAGACTGCCCTCCACCATCAGTTTTTTCTTCTTGGCCTTGGTGATACAAAATCTTCAGGTGCAAGCACTGGTAGTGTTGCTGTTGCAGTTGCTTTATTGATTTTGTTCTTCTCAGCATGTCGATTTAGACGACATGTATAATTTACGCATGCATAGCAACTGGTTGCATCATGATCACCTGGGTGATTAATCCAGTTTACCGGCTTACAATACTTCATACTAACATTTCCTCCACTCAACCATGCCATGAGATTGTTATAACATTGACGACACACTGTATTAGGTGTGTAATTTTCACCGGTCAAGTCTACTTCGTCGAAAAACAACTTATATGCTATAATGAATTCACTAGTTAAAAGATTCTTTTGCTTTTGAAATCTTTTAGAATTTTGTTTTCTGATTTGATGACCGCAAACGTAGCAAAATAAATCAATTTTTTCACATTACATATTGAAATTGTTAGTTGCCAATGTTGTGTGTGAATTATGCTGTAGCACTTTTTCTATAACTTTGTCCGCTGAGTTCTCGTCATATGTTCTAGAAAGTTGTTTATTGAAATCTTAAGTACATTTTTGTTGTTGATTGTTTCCTTGAATTTTTAACGGTTTGCTACCTATGGACCTGAACAGGGCAAAAAAGGAAAAAAATCTAATTTTTGGAAAATTTTTCACTTTTGCGGCTACCTAAGCGCTACCTAAACGGTGTTAAGAATAATTCCTAGGAAGTTCATATGTTCTAGAAAGTTGTTTATTGAGATCTTAGGTACATTTTTGTAGTTGATTGTTTTTTTTTTGCGATTTTGACCTTGAAGATGAAGTTTTTTTGATTTTATATGTTCACAATTTTTGTTCTTTATGACAAGAGCTAGAACTTTGCCTCAGAGAGTAAATCAAAATTCCGAACGGTTTGAAAGATATGAGCCTGAGAATATGATCACTTTTTTCCAAAAATTACACCGAGGCCTCAAATCTCTGGGGCCCATAAAAAAAAGTGCATGACTTTGGGGGAAAAAAAAAACACGGGTCTTTTTTTTTTGGTCTTTTATCATGTAGCGGTGTCCGTATATGGTTATTTTTTTCGTGTTGCACTGTGTTATCATTCGCCCAAATGCGGCAATTCTGCTTATTGACGAATCCACTGAGGTGAAAATGTCATCACTGAAATTCTTCGAAAATTGATCATCCACTGTAGCCATTTCTTGCCACCATTCTGACCATTGACGACGTTCGGAATGGTCAAGGGGCTTTAATTCTTGAGTCAATTGCACCTTGTAAGCGTGTTAATGCAAGTCCTTATGCATAATGTTCATCAATGATCAATGATCTACAAACTATTGAGAAAGATTCATGTTAAACTCCAACATTTAAATAATTAAATGTTTTGTTAGCGATATTAAATTCTGGGAGGTTGAAAATATTGTCTGGGAGAGCCGAATCTCCCCAAATGCTTAGGCCTTTGCAATATGCAGTTCGCTCTGTCGGCATTAGATCCTGAACAAAAACCTGTCGCTTGTCGAATTTAGTTTTACCATTGCCATACGAAATTCATGTGAAGATAAATTCGACAAGCGACAGCGTCTTAGCCATTAAGCACAACCTTTTTATAAATCAGACAATGCTGCAAGTGTAATGTAAACAAGAAAATACTGCCATTCCAAGGAAACGGACAAGGAAATCAAATCTAGTCTGTTTCGACGAACAACATCATCTTATACAAGGTGGCGCAGAATGAACTATACGTTTTTTTAATATATATTGTATATTTTGTATTAGCATAGAAAAATGATATCCTGTAGTTGATGTCCATTTTCTGCTCGCACATACATGCTCTTTTTAGCATATTTCCCATAACCGAGGTTGAGACACCACTTTCATTTTCAAAAAAATGGGCTAATTATCCTTTCGGAGGATACACCGCACCACACAATACACTTAGGTGGGTGTGACTTGGATTTTCCGTAGCCCAAATCCTGCAGTTTTGCTTGTTGACATACCCATTTAATAGGAAATGGGCTTTATGGCTCATTACCAATTTGTGAATATTGTGAATTGTGACTGTTGGTTTGAAAAATAAAATTAAATTATTTTTGTACGTTGTTCGATCGTAAAATGATTCATAAATAATTCCTCAAGTCTGCTTCACAAAATGCTGACCAAAAAGCAATGAAAGAATAATACTTAAAAAATTTATAAAGAATTCAAACCATATAGCTCATACTGCGAAACCCTGTACAACATTTTTTGGATTTATAAAAACTCCATAAAGTAGAGTATGAATAATAATTCATTTTAATAGGACAACGTTTGCGGTATAGTGAGGTGGTGGCCGGTGAAAACGATTTGTTCTGGGAGCTGGCTCCGGCTTTAGTTATTCCCAGAAGGAAATATTAATTTAACATAAAACAAGTCAGGAAAGGCTAAAGTCGGACGGAGATACATTCCACTTTCTATCCTATTACAATTCAACATTTGTATAAATATAAAATAATTATATCTAAATCTAAATATCAACCTATCTTACCCACTTTTACCATAGGTGTTCTTAGTTGAATTATAACATGTTGTGCTAATTTTAAAGAAAATCGGGTACAATATATGGTTTCTAGAGCGGAAAAAGTCAAATCGGGAGCGACATTTGTATGGGGGCTATATATAAATCTGAACCGATCTGATCGATTTTCAAATTGCTAAATCGACTCAGAAAGTGATTCTAAGCCTATCTGTATAATAAACGATGGGTCTAACTCGTTTCATTTTGGGCGTTACAAACAAATGCACAAAGACTCTTGTGGAGTGTATAAAAAAACATTTTTGTGTTATATTTTAAACAAGTAAGGAAAGGCTAAAGTAGGGCGGGCCGTATATATAATACCCTACACAACTCCCTGCGCATATACCTCTCTTATATTACTAAAGCCAGGTGTTTCATGGGAGCAATTTTATATAGTTCATATAAATTATACAGTATACAATAAAACTTTATGGTCAAATTTAACGATAGTGGTAAATAATATGGTATTTGATCCAATTTTCCAGCAGATATTCCGAGTACAGTAAATATAACATGATATGGACAAATTGATCAAGATCCAAAGACAAATAAAGATAAGAACGGTAATAGGATGAATCGGACGGACATTTGAAGTGGGCCTATTACAACACTTGGGGTTTGTGTCAATTCTCATTCGCGGTAGGTCTGCAAAAGTTGATCAAGATCGGATGTAAGATGTATGTTTTCGAGCTGTATAGAGTAGAATGGGGGCCCCATTTGGGTTATACCAAAATATGGACATTCATAGTATGTATTCTTAGTTGAAATATAATTTAATCTGCGAAATTTTAAAAACTTCCGATGTAAGATGTAGGTCATAGAGGGACAATATAAAAATGAGGGCCATTTGTAAGGGCGCTACATTAAAAATTGGGCCCTTATAGATCACTTTCAAAGTAGGTATTATTTATTGAAATATACCATCTGCAAAATTGTATCGAGATCCAATGCACGATGTGGTTTCTATGGGCGCTATACCAAAACATTGACCTATATAGCTGGCTTTCAAAATAGGCGTTTCTAGGATAAATGTAACATTGTATGGGAAATTTGATCAAGATCCGAAGTAAAATGTGCATTTTAGAGCAGTAATATTGTAATTCGGAGGTATATTTGTATGGAGGCTATATCAAAACATGGACCCATGTGGTCCACTTTCACTTTAGCTGTTTCTAGTTCAACTATAACACGATACAACAAATTTTGTCATGATCCCATGTAAAATATGTATTCTGGAGCAGTAATAGTGCAAATTATAGAGATATTTGTATGGAGGCTATATCTAAATCTGAACCGATTTCCTCCAAATTCAATACCAATCGTCCTTGGCCAAAAAAAAAGTATTATATATAGTACGATCCGTATAATTAAAGGTGGGTCTATCTCTTTGTGTTACAAAAACTGAAAACTAACTTATAATACCCTAGTCCACGAAGTGGTGTAGGGTATAAAAATATATAAAATAATTTGGAAGCTCGATTAAATTACTAGACTGACTCTAGTAACGAAACGCTGCAAATATAAGACAAATTGGGAAATGCTAACCTATGAAACATATATGCCTCCAAACAAATTTTGAGCAGAAGAAGTTGATGTGTACAGTTTTTTTTTTCAAAGGAATCTCTTATAACATTTATAATACGGTGGCAGGTGTTCAATGATTATGGAATTACGTTCTTATTTTCGAATTTGTAGTTAACTTATTCGTCTGTATGATGTAACCATCTTTTTGAGTTTGTTCGCTTTTAGTGAAGAAAGGTTCCACTGTGAAGGAAAGTGGCTCAATATTATAATGGACTTTGTTTGTAAGAAAGTAATGCATTTTTGGCAACGATTTAATTACAGTGGAATCAATTTTATGATAACCTGGAGATTTTAAGTTATTCAGTTATTTAATTTCTTCAAGAGATACATTTCTTCAAGAGATACACATCTTGTACTGCAAAATGCTTTATTGACATGGTTTGTCAAAAAAATAATTGTTTCATCTTCTTTAGTTTGACTATATAGATAAATCGGAGTGAACGTTTCTTCCAGATGATCTTTAATCTACACCATAAACCATTTAAATATCTAAATGGTACACTCCTTTTCTTCATGCGGGCAATATATTTAATCGCAGTTCAATGTAATATGTACTCCACCTTCTTCTGCACCAAGAACTGCAAATTGATTTGATGAAATATTCAAATCGTTTGAAGTGGGAGTACGTTTAGGCTGGAAAATGTTTGGAGACTCTGTATGCCTTCTTTTAGTTATTGGTGCAAACTGTCATTCAAGAAATGAGATTCAATGTCACGATTCACATCAAAGCGATATTCTTCCATATCAGCTTAATTTGTGTCAATACGGAACATAAATATCTATTTTAAGATTGTTCTAGGGGATTTTAAGGGAAAGATAGAAAGGGAAGGGATATTTAATCCAACTGTTGGTAAATTCTATCTACATGAGGAGACAGCGACAACGGCTCCATGAGGATAGTCTTCATTGCGGACCGCAATTTGATATTAGCAGCACCAGGTTCAAACACCTCAACATTCACAAGACTATGGGATATCTCCTGATCATGTCACGAAAAACCAGATTGATCACGTGATTGTCGATGGAAGGCTTAGTTCCAGAGTATTGGACATGTGATATATTCGAGGTGAAAACATTCATTAAGATTATTATATTGTCACAGCGAAGATACGCATCCGATTGAACGTGGCGAGAAGCGCACGAGTATCCTCGCAGAGAATGTTAGATGTCACAAAGCTGTGCACCGGGGAATCTGCTACCACATTTACGGTGTTACCGCTGAGTGGCACCACATCGCACACTCCTTGGATAATGCAGCCAATTCCAAAAACCTCTTCCTAGGAAACCATGGTATGATCAGGACTGTCGCGACGCTACTGCTGAGAAGAATGTTGCTTACATGACAACGGTGACGCGAAGAATGCGGGGGAGGTATCGGGAGAAAAAGATAGAGGAGAAACGTCTGTTCCAGCGGAAGAAAAAATAAATGGAAATACGAATGTGTGATGAAATAGAATGGGAACAGCAACATTTGACTGGAGGAACACATGCCCGATGATTGGTGCGTTAGAATGTTATATCCTGTGCAAAAAAAGGAGAAACAAGTAAGGAAGGTTATTGTCGGGCGTGGCCGACTATATGATACTCTACACCTAGTCACCCTGTGTAGTAGGGTATAAAAAGGCCGTTACATTTGAACCGGGTGATGTCCTATAAAGCTACAAGAGGAGAATAAACTACAAATTTCATATTTCTATCCGTATTTGTAAGAAAATTTGAATGGGAGCTATATATAAATCTGAACCGATCTGAAATATAATTTGATGGAAATCTGTTAAATATGTGGTTTCTAGTGCGGAAAGATTCAAATCGGGAGTCATTTATATGGGAGTGATTTATAAATCTGACCGATGTGACTCACTTTCGCCGTAGTTGTTTCTATTTGAAATATTTGATTTGATTTGATTTGAAATTCTGATGTGCCGAACTAGAAGAAAATCTGTTCAAATATGCTGTTTCTAAAGCGGAAAAAATTTCGGTGGCGAAATTTGTATTGGAGCTATACATATCTAAACCGATCTGGCCCATTTTCACCAGAACTGTTTCTAGTTGAAATATATGGCATTTTGACAAATTGGAAGAAAATCTGTTAAAATATGCGGTTTCTAGAGCGGAAAGAGATGAAAAAAAGTTACAAAAACCGTATGCGCCATCTATAGAAGCATCAGTCGTCTGCCTGTGAGATAATTCAGTCAGTGAGATAATTGGCCCATACCAATACAGCTTTAGAACTGGGAAATCGTCCACTGACCAAATCTTCACATTGCGCCAAATCTTGCAAAAAAAACACAGGTGAAACAAATCGAAACATACCACCTCTTTGTCGATTACAAGGCCGCTTTCGATAGCCCGATACGAGGAAACGAGTACGAAGCTATATCTGAGTTTTGAATACCAACAAAATTAATACAACTCTGCAAGATGTCCCTATCTGGAAAAAAATAGGGAGACTCTCTCCAATCCCTTCAATACCAAACGTGGATTCAGACAGAATGGCAGATTTTCTAGTGATCTCTTCAATATTCTGCTGGAGAAGATATTACGCGATGCTACAGCAAACAGAACCGGCACAATATACACCAGAAAGCTCATGTTGGTAGCATATGCCGACGAAATCGATATAATAGGTCCTACCTTGCGAGAGGTAACTGCAACTTTCTCAAGTATCGAAAAGGAATCTGCGTTGTTGGTTTGGCAGTTAATCAAGAAAAAAAGAACAGTGACAAGATTGACATATTTTGTCAGAGACAAGATTGGCACATTTAGTCAGAGACAAGATTGGCATATTTTGTGAACGTTGGTGACATGTGTACTTGCATAAACAACGATGTTGCTCTAGGAGTGTTTTAGAGAAAACAAGTAAGGAAAGGTTAAAATCGGACGGGCCGACTATATGATGCCCTCCACTTTCTAACCCATTACAATTGAATTCGAAAAAAAGAGAAATCTGGAACAAACATGAACCGATGTGACCTACTGTCTCAACGTGACATATAACGTATTCTGATAAATTAGATCAAAATCTGTAATACCTTGAGAGAAAAATGTTAAATCGGAAAGGACATTTGTGTGAGGGCTGTATTAAAACCTGAAAAGATGTGGCGCACAATCACTATATATCTACTATATATTGTTGAAATATAAAGTATTTTGCCAGCTTTGGAACGACATCGATCGACCCACAAAATGGTTCCAGTTGAAATACAAGTTGCTATGATAATTTTGAATAAAATCGATAAAAATATGTGGTTGCTAGAGGCCAAAAATTTAATTGAAAATTTTATGGGAGATATATATATAAGGTTTGTTTAAAATATGTGGTCTCTAGCGCGCAAAAATTTAAATGTAGGCCGAAATTTGTATGGGAGCTATATATATATCTGAACCGATCTGGTCCAATTTTACCACACATGTTTCTAGTTCAAATGTAAGATCTTGTGCCAAATTTGAAGAAAAAAATGTGGTTTCTAGAGGGGAAAAAGTCCAACCGGGAGCGAAATTTGTATGGGAGCTATATCTAAATCTGAACCTATCTGGACCAATTTACCATAAGTGTATCTAATTTAATTATAAGATACTGTACCTAATTTGAAGCAAATCCGTTAAAATATGTGGTTTCTAGAGAGGAAAAAGTCAAATCGGCTGCGACATTTGTATGGGGGCTATATCCAAATCTTAACCGATTAGCTTCAAATTAAATATGGTTCCTTCTGGGACCAACAAACTCACTTGTGCCATTTTTTGTTACGGTCGGATAATAATTACGACGTGCAATTTGAATACAAGAATAGGACGGACATGGCTAAATCGATTCAAAAAGTGATTCTAAGTCAATCGGTATACTTTACTATGGGTCTATCTCGCTTCCTTTTGGATGTTACAAACAAATGCACAAAGACATAATACCCCAGTGGAGGGTATAAATAATACGAAATATAAGGATATATAAGATTCAGCTCGGCCGAACTTAACGCCTTTTTACTTGTGTTTTATGTTATAAGAAAAACTGGTCGTAAAAGTTATGGCTGTGTTACTTTTAGTGTAACTAGTCTATTAGTACATACGACAAATATGTACAATTGTGGGACACCTTTTGAATCCACTAAATAAAAGTTAATATTGCTGAACTTGGTGGGTATGTACTCTTATAGCTCAAAAAAATATTGAAATACATAAAAAATGAATAAGTAATCGGAAATTCACGGTCAGAATCGGATATCACTACTCCGAAACATTCTCATTGAACAACGGTCAGTTATTCTGTTTCTTCCCAATTCATAGTATTAAAGCTCTAATACTATCATAAATTAACTATGCTTTGCCACTTTTCGGAGATGCGCCGAAATATCTATTAAACAAGATTAAAGTACTTATCAATCTCAGGGTGCTTTGCGCGCTACACAAAGAAATAATATGCTTACCGAAAGCTACATCCTCCCTATAGAAACAAAAAAAGACATACTTACTACTAAGATGTAAATACAAATCAGTTGTAAATGTCAATTCCAATCCGCTTGCTAAAATCATAAATAGATCCAAGAAATCGGTAGAATACCTTCTGTCATTTATAAAATTAAACAAAATTGTGAAATATTCAACTTGGCTAGCACAAACAAGAAAAGTATCATCATAAATATTCTAAGTATCATCATAATAGTAAAATCTTTAATACATTATTCAAAAGTATGAAAGATCTAAATCTGACCCGATTTGCTTCAAATTAAATAGCGTTCGTCCTGAGGTCGCAAAACTTACTTGTGTAAATCTTTGATAGGGTCAGAATATAATTGTCAAGTCGACTTAGAAAGCCGTTCTAAACCGACCTTTATAATAATTGGTGGGTCTATACCTTATCCTTTTGGGCGTTACAAACAAATGCATGTAATAATAAATACGAAAATTTATTAAAAACAATATATATTTTTTCGAAAGATTTGAAAATTTGTCACAGATTTGCTGGATATTCGATAAAAAATTATACAGTTGAACTTCGATTAACCGTGATGCTCGGGACCGGGCTAATCACGGATAACCGAAAATCACGGTTGAAAGAGGTAAAATTTTACATGTATAAATTTTATTATTTTTATTTATTTTTGACAAAAACATGTAAATCTGCGTCTATAAATAACTTATCATATCTCTAGGAATACATACATTTATTTAAAAAAATCTTTTATGGAAGTCTGTCTTATGCTTTTAGCTTTTGATTGTTCTTCCAACAAATGAGTTTTTATGCGATATATTTGCATTTTATCTGGTTCTGAAATACTTGGACAATTAAAGTTTTCTAAAAAACCTAGCAAAATACTACTAGCCTCTATTGCCTGAGCCAATGTAGGCGTTTCGTCCGCATTTCCTCCATCTGATTCCTCGGAATTTGAATCAAGCTCATCTTCTTGGCTTTGGACACTTTTTCCTATTATCATCAATTTACACTTGTGAGTTCCTGCAGCATTTGAACAAACTAGCACTGTGATTCTCTCCTTGGATTCCTTGTACCCTTCAATAGAATATTCATTACCACTAGCCAAAGAACTCTGAGGCAAACACCTCCAAAATAGACTGGTTTCGTCTGCATTGTAGATCTGTTCAGTTGTAAGTTGTTCGTTTTTAATGATTTCATCCAAGTCGTCCACAAACATCGTAGCAGACTCATAATCAGCACACTCCTTTTCTCCCGGATTCCAAGACGTTTTTTTAATTTATCCAACCAACCAAATGAATAAGTGCACTCTGAATTCATGTTTAACTTCAAATGGAACATTTTTGCCTTTTCGACAATCATTTCGCCTGAAGTTCAGAAGCAAATTTCAGTTTAAGTTCATACAATATCTCGATTTCAGTTAACTTACCTGAAATTGGAGTTCCCTTAAATCTTTCTTGCCGAAACCACTCATATGTTGCGAAATCAACTTTTGGATTTTCGGATGTTTTTAGTGTATATCTGTGTTTAAGGCCAAGCATTGAATCAGTATCGGAGCAAAATTTTAAAATCCGATCTTTGTTTTTTATTAAATCGGATACAGTTTGAATGCCAACTCCATATTTTTCAGACAACATTTTAAAATGTACTTTACGTTTTGAGTATTCATTAATCAGCTCCATTTTTTCTTTAATTGAAAGAACCTTTCTTGCTCTTTTCGCGGATTTAGTTTTTGACGGTGGCATGATGTAAGGAAAACACGTCTTGACAGATCAAATTTCACACTGATGAATGAATATGAAATTTGATATGAAAATTACACTTTCATGAAAAAGGGGAATCACCGAATTTTAATATGAGAGATGTGTGTGTATTATACGAAAATAACAAACAAGCAGTCACATGGACATGTGCATCACGGATAATAGAGGTAAATCACGGTTAATAGAGGTAATAAATCAACCACTCATCTTCACGGTTAATAGAGTCACGGTTAATCGAAGTTCAACTGTATTTCTATATAATACCACAGATGAGTTTACAAAATTGGGAAGCTGTAACTGAAGTTTTATTTACTTTGTTCCGTCAGCTGTGAACGAATTCGGAACGGTTTCTGAACTCAGCCCTAAGGATTTTTTTGCTCAGGGAATATTATTTGCTTTATTTGTTCCGACGCTAGTTTTCTGTTTATAATTTTTGTTATTGCTTTGTAGTTTTAATTTCCATTTGTTGGTTGAAAAATAGTTGGCCTCTTGGATCAATGGAAGGGATTAGGTTTATCATTTAAAAATCAGAAAAACGAGGTCTCTGATTTCTATGTTTGCTGGGCAGTAACAATTCTCATTGGTACTTTGGCCACAATGAACAAACTTCACTGTCGTGTATCAATTTCAATACGTGGAAATAGAGCATCGCGAGTCGTGCTTGACGCTTTTTGCCGCATTCAGGCAAATAAATTTGTTATTGATGACAGATTTACATTGAATCAATGGAGTTTAAGAAAAATTTTGCATTAATATATCCAATATTTTGTTTCAATTCAATGTAATTTATACATCAGCTGAATGTAAACATTTAAGATCAGCATGAAATAGATATCATATCTGCACTTTTTGAAGTATGTTTTGCTTTGAATTGATGTCGAAATAGTATTGATTTCAAGTAAATTTTTCATGAAATGATACCAAATACTCGTTGAAACAACGTAATGTAATGAAGTAACAAATGGAATGCATTGTACGAACAAAAACTTAATCTGTTTAATGAAGCTTTTTTTGCAATTTTTCAATACGTATGCAATTTTTCTGACATAAACTTGGGATAACCAATTCAATATTGAGTAGAACTTCAAATTTAGAGGTAGTTTGAAAAAAGTCGCCAGCGGATGTTGATAAAGCCGAAATATTTTATGAATAACACCGACGACTATGTACTTAGTTTTTCATTTGGTAATCTTTTATCCTTTTACAGGTCTTTCAACTTCCAAACGATAAAGATGTTTTAATAATTTATATTCAAAATTTTCCGAGTCATACAAATACGATACTTCAATTTTCTAGCTATTTAAGTTTTCAAAATTCCCCACTTTGTAAATTAAAAGTCATGAAAAACTGAGTACACAATTTTTCTACATACGATCTATAGGATCATGTGTATATAATCTTATTCAGCTCCAATGAAAAATTTTAAATCGTCGCACGGTGTAATCAGCAAACATAGAGCCATGA